>JBBBDQ010001461.1:517500-892500 GCA_037127315.1 Ascarosepion bandense | reverse complement strand
TAGAAGTAGATTTAAACTTCCTTTAAAAAGTTTTAACTATTACCTTCCCTTCAATTTAATCGTTATATTTTCATGCTGATGGCACAACTATTTATTCCTGTCTTAATGTTAAGTCTAATCGATTCTATAAGGTCAAGTTAAATTATCAGCTGATCTCAAAACCTACAATCTGTTGTTAACTGTGCCAAGGAATGTTAATTTTAACTACTTCAAAACTGCTCGCTTTTAATCATCTTAGAGAACCGTTTTCGCCTTCTATTAGCATGGCTAATGTTGACCTACAAGGGAGTGACTTATTGAACATTCTCGGGCAAACATTTAATGTTAACATGACGCAGAACGATTATATTGAATTGGTTGTTAACTATCTTGCTAGGAAAGTTGGTGAATTGTGTCGTTCTATACAGTTTTTCTTGCCACAATCTAACTTACATATTTATAAATGTACCATTCACCTATGCATTGTTACATCTGGCTTGGTGTTTCTGCTATGTATTTATTGGTTCTTGATAAAATCCAAATAAGAATCTGCAAAATTATCAGTCTTGGACTGGTATCTATGCTACAGTTACTTTCCTACTGCTGTAATGTAGCTTCTCTGTATCTTTTCTATAAATAGTTTCATGGTTATTGTTCTGATGAGCTTTCCTCTTTGGTATCCCGACTTGATGAATTTAATTGTAGTGCTAGATTGGCAGCTAGATCTCATAATTGTATACTTGAAATGGCTAGTTGTAACCGCAAGTTCTATGCGCACAGTTTCTTCTCTCACACTTCTTGATTGTAGAAACCTCTTCCAGCTGTTTGCTTTCCAGAAAATTAAAATTTAAATGTAATTACAACCGTTAACTTCTGTTTGATTGTTGCCTGTTATTTTTCTTTCCTCTTAATAATGTTTTTCCTTCCACACTAAGTAACCACTTGCGTCTTAGTGGATTGCTTTGCTTGTTCGATTGAAACCTTTTCTGAAGCTAAAATGTTGGTCATATTCTTCTTCTTCTTCTTTCGTGTCCATTCAGAACGTAGGCGATCATGGACTTCTACTTGGCTCTGTCTCTTGTCGCTCAAATCCTCAAGCCTCTCCTTCCTCATTACGTGTCCCAGGAACGTCATCTGTCTCTTCCTGAAGTTGTATGAATTTTCTTCTAGTTTGCATTCTCTCCAACATCTCATCGTTGCTTACGTGCTCAGTACATGTTATTCTCAGCATCCTTCTGTAAAATCACATATTTGCTGCTTCAAGCCTCTTCTTTATCTTTGATGAGATCATCCAACATTCACTCCCATACAAAAGGACAGATATCACATAGTAATCCAGGACTCTTTTCTTTGCTTCCAATGACATTTTCCTGTCACAGTACTTTGGTTAGCTTTTGAAATGCGTCCTTGGCCATGCCCATGCATCTTCGGATCTCAATGTCACAATTTCCATCCTCTGTCGGAACACTTCCCAGGTATTTAATTTTGTTCACTTGTTTCTTCGACCTGTAGTTGTTATTTTGGGGGAATTCTTTTTGCTGATGACCATAAACAATATATCGTGTGGACATTAGCTTATGATATCTGTTTATTGCCACATATTTGCGCGTCTGTTCCCTGGCATTAAGCAGATGGGCATGCTCCATGGCGACTGAGGCACTGTGCATGTCTGTTCATGGGCCAGAGTAGTTTTTTTTTTCATTTTAAGGATTGGACAGCATCAATCAGAAATTGTCTGAGCTGCCTTGATTATTTAATCTGAATGTAGTTCTTACTGGCACCACCTGCAAGTCTACGTGCTGCTTGTATCAAAACCTGTCATCATATGTAATCGTAAATAACCACAAGTTCTATGCCAACAGTTTCTTCTATCGCACTTTTCGCTTGTGGAGCTCTTTTCCGGCTTCTTGCTTCCCAGTCAACCTTGTTTTTTCCTAAATTATCTCACAATCAATAAACCATTACGCCCTTGCTTTGCTTAGGGAAGGGAAAAATTATTAAAAACATATTGCTTATAAGTGGGTGTATTGGGTTTAGTATATTTGTACTCCTTCCCCACTTTGTTGGCAATGTTGCTTTATCACTTAGTAATAATAATGATAATTTACAGCACAAAACAAAATCCTCAGAATAATTATTTTTTAGGTCATGGATCTCTAGGTTATATCTTATGACCCATCTCGGGTTTTCTTGCTTTTCACTGCAAATTACCATGCCTTCTTAAAGTTTTTCCCCGTTGCCTTCTTTACGGATTTAAATTGTCCTTCTCTTAGAGTGGTTACCATCCAAAGATAGAAAGTCCAATCAATCCTGTTTTTTAACCAGTCAGTCAGATACACTACTGGCCATAATTGTTAGGCCACACCAATGTTTTTTTTTAATCACATCACCCCAAGCAAGGCGGCAAGGACACTGGTGTGCAGAGGGCTACGTAAGAGTGAATAGATTGGAAAAGAGAAAGCCGGAAACCACATCCTAAACATGGAACAAGGGATGAGCCTCTACACCTGTTCAATAGACGTGGGTGGAGTGTGAACCGGGCGATAGTTCAGTCTATCTACTCCAATTGAAAAAAAAAAAGAAAAAAGAAAAGTGAAAATATTGGAAAAGAGAAAGCCGGAAACCACATCCTAAACAAGGAACAAGGGATGAGCCTCTACACCTGTTCAATAGACGTGGGTGGAGTGTGAACCGGGCAATAGTTCAGTCTATCTACTCCAATTGAAAAAAATAAAAAGAAAAGAAAAGTGAAAATATTGGAAAAGAGAAAGCCGGAAACCACATCCTAAACAGGGAACAAGGGATGAGCCTCTTCACCTGTTCAATAGACGTTTTAAAAATTATGTATTTCATACTATTTTTTAGTATTTCTTGCCAACTGAATAATAGTAAATAAAAATAGAATGGTTCCTTTGTTAATATTGCAAAATAACATGTGAATCAAATGAAATTATAAATATCTAATAATTGCCTATATTACAGTTTCATCAATGAAAGAATAAAAAATATTTAGGATGATTCGGACGAGTTCATTCTTGCTTGCTTGCCTTGTAAAATTTTGCAAAGTAATAATAACAAAAGAACCATTCTATTTTCATTTGGCAATAAATATTAAAAATAGTATGAAATACATCATTTCTTTTCAAAAACTGGAGTGGCCTAATAATTATGGCCGGTAGTGTAAGTACCATACGTGATACACGCTTGGGCGATCATGTCACGAAAGAAGATTATCCCGCAGTAGGTTTCCCTTACTTTCTGCGGTAGACTGGTTGCCAGCCAAGGCTATAGAACCCAATCTATCCTGTTGTTTAACCCATTACTGGCGGGAAGAGCCGGATTACTACCTTTCTCAAGAGTATTTGCGCGTAAGTAAATGCAAGGAATTCAACTTGAATTCGAACTCGGTTCCCCGATTTCTCGTTCCGAGCCGATACCTGAAAAAAAGGTGAATTCATGCCTTACTCAAAGGCAGTAGCACGAAGTGAAGGCAACATACTTGGGTGGAACCTAAACTCGGCTCGAGGAATCCACTTTCCACGCCTATAATTAATACATCACTGACACTTCTTTTTGAGCCAATTATATAAAGGCGAAAGAATTTAGCCAATGCAGAATGTTTTTTTTTTGTTTTGTTTTTTTAATCATTTCACCCCGAGCAAGGCGGAAACGCCACTGATGTGCAGGGGGTTACATAAATGTAAAAAGATTAATTAGAAAAGAGTGAGGAGCACAAGCTAGTTAGTTCGAATTCAAGTTGAATTCCTTGCATTTACTTACGCGCAAATACTCTTGAGAAAGGTAGTAATCCGGCTCTTCCCGCCAGTAATGGGTTAAACAACAGGATAGATTGGGTTCTATAGCCTTGGCTGGCAACAATAGAAAGCTGAGAAAGAAGGTGCAATGACAGATACATAGGAGGAGAGAAAGGGAAGGTTATACAGGGGAGGGGAGAGAGCTAGAGGCCAGTGGTTAGTAGATGAGTATTAACTTTGCTTTTAAATTTCTGGAGGTTGTAGCCGTCAGGAAAGCAAGAATACGGGAGTGAGTTCCACAGGCGGGAAGTGCGAGAGAAGAAGCTGCAGGAGTAGAATTGTCGTCTGCATTTGGCTAACCTGAGTGTGAATGGGTGGGACCCAGTTGCCAGTCTGGTTGCACGGGTAAACACCTGTTGAGGAGGCATCAGTGACTTAAGCTCATCCGAGCAGAAGCCATGAAAGTATTTATAGAAGAGACAGAGGGAGGCCACATTTCGACGATGGGAAAGTGGCTGCAGTCGAGTCGCCAGATCAGTACCTATCACATTACAGACTCTCCTTTGGAGCTTGTCAAGAACACTGAGGAGAACGGCAGGGGCACCTGACCATAAATGGCAGCAGTACTCCATGCACGGACGGATGGTTGACTTGTATATATGCAGGATGGATTCAGGTGGAAAAAACATCCTGGATCGACATAGTGACCCAAGCTTCTTAGCAGTAGATTTTGCTATGGATTCAATATAGTGGTTCCATTTGAGGTCTGAGGACAGGGTATGTCCGAGGAGGCGTAGTGTATTACTCTCCGGGAGTGTGAAAATAGTGACTAGGCTGCTAAGCATACAATAAACAAATAATGGCATTTGTCTCAGACTATATATATAAAAAAGTAAATGTGATAGATTGAGAACTGCGATCTACTGGGAACTTTGCAAGCGTTAAGGATCTAACCATTCAAACCAATGTTATGTAATCAAGCAAGCAAGAATCCGTTTTAAAGAATGCAAAAGATAAAATTCTCTGAAACATTAAATTTTCAACGGATCATTCAATCCTAATCAGAAGACTAAATCTAATAATCATATCGTGCCTTTTACTGCCGCAACAGACAGAAGAGTAAAAAGAAACGTGAAAAATAACATAAACCGATCTCAAAGAGTATGAAAAAGATTACATAAACGTGACAGAAGTGCAAATAGTTTTTGGATCACTCAAAACGATCTTTAGAATCCAAACAAAAAAAAAAAAATGGAAAAAATCTCAAAAAGAAACGAGGAAATACAAAAGAGAATATTGTATTTACCTGCTCCCCACTGAAGCGATATGTTAGGGTTTTTATGTGGGAAACTAGAAAGCGGACGCTCAGACCACTGGTTAAATTTACCCAGCTCACGCTTACACAGTATCTGAGCACAAAGTTTGTCTTAGCATGTCTAAGCTTGTCTTTTCTGGTCGTAAGACCTGCCAAAAAATACGGTAATATGAAGGAGGGTGCTTCAATATTAAGAAGGCTTGCTGTCACTTAGCTAAGTTTCTCTTGTCGTTAATCAAAATTCACACTGTCTTTTCTTCTATAATGTTCAGACTCTATAGCCCACAGGAATTCAGTCAGTCAGTTAGGTGACATACGTGATATTTTCTGCGGTAGATTGGTTGCCAACCAAGGCTATAGAACCCAATCTGTCCTGCTATTTAATCCATACCTGGAAAGAGAAGTGACAGATTAATACTTTTCACAAGGATATTTAACGTAAGTAAATGCAACAAATTCAAATGAAACTCAAATAAGTAAACCCGAAAAATGCATTTTAAATGATTTCGGTGTTATTTGGAAAATAATAGCCTAAAACTAATCTGTATTAAAAGAAAAACAAATCTACGTATGTAAATAAAGTTTTCAGGCATATTTAAAAATATCGTCACTGATCGCCATTATAGATGAAAAATATAAACAGCACACTTAAAAATCTTTTTCAAATGTCATTTTTGTTCGAGAGAAGTGATCCAAATCATTTACTAAATTTAAGAGTTAATTAATTGGAATTTGTAAACATAATGCTTACTTTTTGCTTAAGACATCATAAAAATAATGTTTATTTATGCACGGTAGACTGCAATGTCATAGATCAACCACAGTATTTTAACTCGTACTCCATGACTTACAAAGAACTCAAAAAATGTTGAAACATTTTTAAAAAATAAGGTTCACGAACCATGCGATAATGAAGAAATTTGTATTTGTACTTAAAAAATAAAATATTTTAATCAACAAGTTTAAGAATAAAAATGTGTATTTTATAAGATTTTATGAAACTCAGTAGAATTAATAATTTTATTTTTATACCACATTACAAGTATAAAAATGAAATCAATTAAATGTAGTGAAATTATATTTTTGAGTTTAATTCATTGTTTTTATTTTTTTATTATTTTCTTATCTGTTTCACGTCGTAAAATATTTAATTGCACCCAGTGAGGTCTGTCTTGATAATTCCGATTTATTGAATTATTATATATCATACTATTTTTCCAATATGGAAGACTAGTCAGTCAGGTGCGGTAATACAAAGTAATTTTCTTTGTGAACATCCATACAAAAAAAAAAAAAAAAAGATCTCACAGTTACTAAAATGAAAACAAAAAAAATCATGGGCGATCATGTCAGTCATGTCTCTTTCGAGACATGCTCACCCAAGCGTGTAACACGTATGGCGCTTAACTGACTGACTGAAGTTGAAATAAAATAATGTGTTTTATGAAACTATGCATCAACCCTCAAAATAATTTTTTTCGAATTATTTTTTATAAGTTTCAGGATAAATTTTCAGTATATTAATATTGCTTTTTTTTTTTTAATTTTCTTTTTTTTTTTTTTGTAACTGAAATAACATCTTCAGTATATTTTCTATATATCACTGCTCAAAAATTTCGTGAACATCCTGCAAATTAAAAGAAAAGACAGGAGATAACGAAAATGAAAGCGGGGAAACTAACCTCCCCAAAGTTTTCTAATAAAATAACCTATTCGGTATTCATTAATGAATATGTATTGAAAATTTAATTTCAGTCGGATTTTGGTTATTTTTTTAAACGGGAGTTGTGATTTTTTTGCTTTTATTTTGAAAAAATAAAAATGCATCCATTTTGGAGGTCCCTATTTTAATAAATATCTTCCTGTTGTCAGTTTAATCTGTCGCCTTCTATATTTCAAAATATTCAAACTATAGTTATAAATTATTATTTTGAAAAGAAAAAAATTCATTGAAACATGTTGGAAAATATTCAAGTTTTGCGCTGAAATTTAGAAAATGTGAATTTTAAGCAAAATTCTAACAATTCACGGAAAAAAATAAAGCATCAATTTAGTCTAACGCCAGGAGACTAGTGGTATATTTCCAGCGTAAGCCAACATCGACTAATGGCGTGAAAAGTCAATGAGTGCAATAAAACAAATGGCTCTTCCAGATGACGTTTTAAACTAAATATCTTAGGATGATTTTGTTAGTCGGTACAACCGAATATATACGACTCAGAAAAATAACAAATATGTTGTAATATATTCATCTATGTCTGATGAAATGGCGGTACGGAGGGAGCACATTGTAAATGACATCCTGTCATGTCCAACTATATTTAAAAAAAAAAAGGACTTTTATACTTGTGTAAAACATTTGAAACTTGGTCTCCCTCGAGTGATGGATATTGTTGTGGACTGGCTTTTGTTCTTGCTCTGATGGATTGTCCTCCTGGTCCGGGTGATACACACCATTAATTGTGAACCATATTGAAGGAGAAGACGGTTTGCTCATTAGTTCTCGGGGGTAGGTAGCAAAAGACAACGACAGTAGTTTCTTGAAATGAAATTAACTCGGTAACACAGCTAAACGTAATTCCAAGTTTGAAAAAATGGCTTTTGCTTTACATGAAAGACAAGGCTTTTTAGATCATCCTATTCTTAAATCGAGATAGGATATTTCATATTTCAGTATATAGGCACTTTACTGGCAGATTACTGAAATGTTCAGTGTAAAGGTCGTTACTAATTTTGATATTTTATATGATAATGAAAAGACCAGAGAATATTTCCACGAAAGATTTTACTTAACATGACAGAGATTCACACACTGAAGGTACTTGACTAAAAGCAGGAATATTAAAAAGTGGAGGATTTGCAGAGGAATTTCACTTAGGAAGGGAGCTCCAAAATTGGAAAGAATATAATCTGTACATTTGTACATTTTGTGATGCTATATTATTGTGTATTTAGGCAGCCATTCCTCTTTTATGCAAGTTTCATTTAAAATGACAGACAAGTTGCTATAGTTAATTTTCTTTAAATAATTTTTGATGTAATCTTATAATTATTTTCTTTTTAAAACATAAATCATATGAAAATTGTTCAAATGTTTTATTTCCCCAATCGTTTTCATCTATACCTTTAGCCTTTATTTTTACATACATGCATACATTTTTTTATATATTCAGTTAAAAGTAAAAGAAAATTTATCTTTGATAATGGCGAAAAATATAACCGAAATGTTTGCAGAAAAAAACAAAAACATTCGGACAATTGTTATATAATTCATGTTCTGACAAGAAAAAATTGAAGATCTCATGAAAAATTGTATAAAAAACTTAACCATATATCATGTCTGTTATTTTTAATGAAACTTATATATATATATATTAAAGACGTAGTTTTAAGGTATGCTGTATTTATGGGTAAATAGGGTAATCGGCTCGGAATAAGAAATCGAGGAGCCAGGTTCGAATTCCAGTTGAATTCCTTGCATTTACTTACGCGCAAACACGTTTGGGAAAGGTATTAATCCATCTCTTCCCTTCAGTTATGGATTAAACAACAGGGCAGATTGGGTTCTATAGCCTTGATTGAAAACCAGTCTACCGCAGAAAGTAATGGCAACCTACAGCGGGATAATCTTCTGCCCAGTCAGTCATGTCTCTTTCGTGACATGATCGCCCAAGCGTGTATCACTTATGGCACTTAACTGACTGACTGTGGTTAATAACAGAGACGGAGAGTGAGAGTGCAAATATAAAAGTAGACAAATAGTTCAACACCGAGAAGCGGCAGTCTGTTTTACTTGAACGTTATTTTTAATAGAGACTCGTTTGTAAGTAAACGCTCCGTTTATTTATTAACCTCTATATTTATTTTCATGTTACCGGCCTGAATATTCGAGAATCGTTTAAGTAATAAATTCTATCGGATTAATAAATAAAAAATCTGTCTCTTCTTTAGAAATTCCTTTGTCTACATAAGGATACAAAACTGAGCTGATTTGTTTATTTCGAGAGTCAGAGAAAAAGCAGTGTTTAAAGGCACTATTCAGCTTTGCTTGGTCATCGACGCACGATGTGGCCGAGATGTCAAAGCACGTCAAGTGTAATGACGGTTTTCCCTATGGGAACACAGGTTTGTATCCCGCCGGCGACAGCATATTTTTCTTCAATAAGATTTCTTGAATTTTCAGGCTGGTAAGTGTAAATAAATTAAATATACTGCTAAATAAAGAAACGGAACGTCTACTCAAATACGAGTATCCACTAAAAAGGTACGCTTAAGTAATAGAATGTGTAGGATAAATATATTTTTAAAAAGCCATCTCTTTCTTTAGAAATATATATTTCTAAACAAGGGGTATATATATATATATATATATATATATATATATATATATATATATATATATATACCGAAACCAAATATCCTTTTTTGCGTATTTGTGGCAGTTAAAAGATACAAATAAATCCCACAAAGTAAAATCGAAAATTCTGGAAAAAACAAGAATCTATAAATCATTCTATGACATTTGCCTGCTGTGCCTGAATAAAAAGCTGCAGATTATAATGTTCCCTAAAAATCGTAGAAATGAATTAAGGGCTTTATGTAAACAACGAAAATATTTTTCTCTAAAATTTAATTAATTACACTTTTTTATTCATTTGTTGTAATATTACTTTAAATTTTTTTTACTAAAATAAATGACCAACGCAATACTTATTTGGTTTTCTTAACTTCAATATACCTTAGTATACCATAATTACTTAATTCTAATTCTAACCTTAACAACCCAGCACCTTTAACTGATAAGGTAGTACAAAATCAAATTAAAAAAAAGCAAACTAAAATCCAACCCGCTGTTAAAAATTATTGTCTACCAATTTAAATAATGTATGGTCCCAGTATGTATCTTACCCAGACAAAATTAAAAGGTGTGATGTCTTGTCATTATGCTACTTTGTACACTTTCGCGACCCAAATTTTCAACTCCATAGTTCAACCAAAATCTCACTGCTGATTGGACAATATTGACACACCTACAAGCATACTGTTTAACTTCCTCCAACTGTCACTCCTTAATTTTCATCTTTTAAATAACAATGAATTCATCTTATATTTTCAAAATAAATCATTTTTATTATTCATTTTAAAATATCAGTTGAAGAAGAACTTGTTTTGAAAAATCTGTATAGTGATATAATGTTTTTATAAATCATCGTAATAAGAAAATTACAATATATATATATATATACATTGTCTAAATGTTTCTATATTTATGAAGAAAGATTATTCAGCATTGGAGTAGAGTGTTTGTAGATATAAATTGGGTGGGCATAGTAATCAACACCGCATGGTGACTGCCAATTTCACGTCTTAAAACTGACAATCACTATAAACGTTATAAAACTGACAAACACTAATCTGTGTATACTGTGTTCATTACTATGCCCACACTGTTTCTTTCTTGATTTTTTTTTCTTTTTGGTGGATGAGGCGAATATTGAGGCAACCAGCAGGATTCAAAACAAGATCTGTCAAACGGCGGATGAATCCTTTCATGGGATTAATGGCCATCTAGTACAGGATCAGAGAGGTAGAAATACCTGGATTGGTGTCCAGGCATGTGGTAAGACCCTGGGAGTGTTGGACCCCTTAGGCTTCATTAAGAGATCCAACTAGAAAAAGGAAAGCTCTGATGTAACACCCGCCGCTTGACAGCATCCGATGTCCAATGATGCTGATTTTTTTTTAATTTTTAGTGGGTCCTTACTGTTCTTGCTGAGTAAGTGGCGATGAACGACTGCAAGCAACGTCTTCCTTCGCGTCAAAAATTTCATACACAACCATTGATTGATATCTTAAGGTGTTTATTTATTTTATTTTATTTTATTTATCTATTTATTTATTTACTTTATTATATATATTTTTTTTTCTGTACATGTGGCGTGTGTGGCGATCAGTTGAATTCTTTTTTTTTATTTGATTGATGTCATAGTCTTTTCATGGGCATTTTTACTGGTTAATGTGAATGCTGATTGTTAAAGATATTTTTGATTGGTTGATGTGAATGCGGCTTTTGTACCAACATGTTTTGATTGCTTAATGTGGATGCTGCTAGTTACAAGTATTTTCGATTGGTTTATATGGAGATTTCACTGCCAAATTTGTTCTATGAATGGTGCATATTTCAAATCAAGAACGAGAAGAAGTGGGAAGGTAAGAAGGATAAAAAAATATATATGTCGGGTTATGATTTAATAGGAAGAAAGAAAAAGAAAGAAGAAAAAACAAAACAGGAAGGAAAAGACATGAACAACGATTAAGACATAAGAAGAGAAAAGGATACTTCGACTTAATGTAACGGTTAACAAGCTTGACTTGCTACATCAATTACGACTGAATAGTGAGTTCGATCCTCATTAGTGCTCTACACATTCAGCCTTGTGCCACATATAAGCTATGATTATAAAATCACTTTAGGCACCTCGACGTGGTGTAATGGTTAGTAAACTTGTCTTACCACATCGATTATCACTCAGTAGTGAGTTTGATCCCCACTGGGTGCTCTAAATATCGGCATTGTGCCACATCTAAGCTAAGCGTAGAACATAACTTGGGACACCTCGAAGTGCCGTAATAGTTAGCAAGCTTGACTTGCTACATTAATTAGGACTGAATAGTGAGTTCGATTCTCACTGGGTGCTCTAAATTTCCGGCTTTGTGCCACATCTAAACTATGCTTACAAAATCACTTTGGGCACCTCGACGTGTGCGTAATGGTTAGCAAGCTTGACTTACTACATGAATTACGCTTGAAGAGTGTGTTTGATACTCACTGAGTGCCATATACTTTCAGCCTTGTGCCACATCTAAGCTTAGAAATTCAAGAGAAAAATCGAGTAGGGTGAGAATGAAATTATATGAAAAAAGAAAGACGAGAAAAGAAGAAAAAAAGCAAAATGAAAAAGAAGAAAAATTTGAGAAAAATGTAAGAAAGGAAAGACAAATCAGAGAATGAGATGGGGAAGAAAAGAGAGAAGCATAAGTAAGGCTTGAGGTCATGGACATGAAATAGAATGAGAAGGAGAAAAACATTGAAAGAAGGAAAAAATGAAAATCGAAATGAGAAGTAATAAAAATGAAAAACAAGAAACATATTGATGCACTTACTAGATTTTGAAGATCACAAGAAAGTCAAGTTGAAAATAAAGTGAGTTCACTTGGACAAAAAAGAATTAAAGGGAAATATCAAAAACTTACAAATTAGCTTCGGTTTCTTGTTGAAGTTAGTTAAATTTTGCCAATATTTTGTCATCTATCTACATAAAAACTACTTATTTCCGTCTGTCCCTCCTTCGCACACCCTAAAATAGCCACACATTGTCCAACCGAAACCAAATTTTAGTGAGAAATACAAACAGGTAACGGGTGCAAGGTGCAGTTGGTTTTACAAGGGTGCGTAGCTTACTACAGTAAATTCTCATTAATTTTTGAAGAAATAAAACTTTTATTATTTAACATACAAAATACTCTGTTTTTAAAACATTTTAATGGTTAAAATAATACTTATTTAATCAAAATGTAATATTGTTTTTGCGTATCTTTCTTTAAATTTTATATAGAAGAATTCACTTTCTATTTCGCCCTGCATTTGCGAAAACTATAACACAAACGCTTCAGAAAGTTGGAATTTGACTCCTGAAATAAATATCGACGCATGAGCAGTTGTATAAATATGCTCATGAGCTATAAATTCTAAGAATCTATTCTTCTCTGTTAAAAAACAAAAACGAAAAAAAAAAGTTTTTTTACAAAATAATTATTTAACATGAAGTTTTATATGATTAATTTAAAGAAATTATTAAAATGCGAAGTAAGGTTTTTGTCAAAGTATTTTTCTAAATATATTTTCTCTTCTTCTTTCAGGGCACAGGCGATCATGGCCTTCCATATCTCCCTATTTATGGTGGCTGTTAGTACACTTTCTCCTTTAACACCACGCAACCCCCATTCTGTCATCCACCTGCTCAGGTCCTTCAAATATGTTATCCACTGCTTTCCTCTCTCTCTCTTTCCCTCTCTCTGACCTATTAAGTATCAGATTCTCCAAGCCCTCCTTCGTCATTGCATGTCCTAGGAACTTTAGTTGTCTCTTCCTGATGCTCAATATTAATTTCCTTTTTGTTTCCATCCTTTCCAAACCCTCAACATTGCTCACATGCCCGGTTCATGATATCCGCAGCATCCTTCTGCAGAACTACATTTCAAATGGTTCAAGTTTTTCCTTCATCTTTGATTATATTGTCCAGCATTCACTGCCATATTGAAGAACTGACATCACACATCAATCCAGTACTCTCTTCTTTGTTTCCAGTGAAAGTCTCATGTCTCTTAATACTTTACTCAGCTTCTAGAACGTGTCCTTCACCATACCAATTTGCCTTCGGATCTCTGTGTCACTTTTTCCGTCTTCTGTTAGAAAATTTCCCATGTATTTAAATTTTTGTATCTGCTTGATTTTAGTATCCCCCACCTGTATTTGGCATTTTAGGCTGCTCTTTTTGCTGGTGATCATGCATTCGGTTTTCTTGCATTTTATTTGCAGTCCTTTCTTGTCACTCTCTTCAGCTACCTTCTGTAGAAGGTCTTGTAGTTTCCTTTCCGTGTCTACTATCAGCACTGTATCATCTGCGTACCTTATGTTGTTCAAATTGTGGCCTTCGATGACAAATCCTGGCATAACATCTAAGATCCTCAGAACAGTCTCGCTGTACAAAAATCAGCTTATTCAAATTTCATCGATCGGTTGGCGTAACGGAACAAAACGCAGAGTTTGTAAATCTCGACAAAAATGTTAGCGATAACTTCAAAAATATTGTGAGGATTTCAACACGTGTTAGCGTGTTGCAAAAAAAATTCTTGTATTCCATAAAGGAGGCAGAGTAGAGTAATAGAAAGGATTGAGAAGTTTAAATTCCAGTCGAGTTCATGAAGGTATGAATCCATCTCTTCTCCCCTGGCAATGGGTAAATAGCAAGACAGTCTGGCTCCTATAGCCTTGGTTGGCAATGGAATTAGCTCTGAATTCAAAAAGAGCCGAGAAATGTTTGGCTTCGTCAGGATATCTTGCCTAGGAAACACCACTGCTAATGCGGCTGCCGTACGTGTGGTGACTCTTCGAATATGTTCACAGGTTTCGTGATCGTGATAAAGGAAAAAAAGAGGCTGTACTAGTGAAGAAGAATAATGGGTACCTTAAATGAAGGATCGAAAAATTAACCAAGAAAAAGAAAAAGGAATGAGAAAAATGGAAAAAAATTACATTGCAAAAATGAGATATTGAATGAAGAACAGAATAAAAAATAGAGAAAAAGACAAAAGGTATGAAAAAGGGGATGGTGAGAGTTGAAAGAAAAAGAAAGAAGGTAAAAAAGAATTACAAAATTTATATATAAGGATAGATTGGAACGAAAGAGGGTGAAAATGAAAGAGAGAAGGCAAGAAAAAGTGAAGGCTGGAGGTAGAATTAACAATAATGGAAGAGAGTACAAATCGGAGAAAGATAGAAACAGACAGAAGGAGAGAGAACAATGTTAGAGTTTAATAATTATAGAAAAGAAAAACTGAAATATAGAGGTTGATATATATATATATATATATATATATATATATATATATATATATATATATATATATATATAAAGAGAGAGAGAGAAGAGATGAAAGAAAAATCTGAGGAGAGAACTGATCAAGAATGTGGTTCCCGGCTTTCTTTTTTTTATTTTTCTTTCCAATCTTCTTTCACATTTTTTTCTTCCTTTTTTTCTTCTTAATTGGAGCAGATAGACTTAACTATCGCCCGGTTCACTCTCCACCCACGTCTTTTGAACAGGTGAAGAGGCTCATCCCTTGTTTCCTGTTTAGGATGTGGTTCCCGGCTTTCTCTTTTCCAATCATTTTACTCTTAAGTAGCCCCATGCACATCAGTGGCGTCACTGCCTTGCTTGGAGTGATATGATTAAAAAAAAAAGATATAAAAGAAAAGTGATTATTTATTATTTAGAGCTTATCAACCGTTTACCGTTTATAATCATGTATAAGTCGATTTCATGTATAGTGACTACTTGTACATGAATCTTAACTCCTCTGGAAAATATTTATCTGTGTATAGTGCGACAAGTCATCACAATGCATGATTTTTAACCCCTTGAAAAAAAATAACCTATGTATAGAGGAAGTCACTAATTTTTGCGAAAAAAAAAAACTAATCATTAAAATCTAGCAATGTACTCGAGTACATACGGCGTTTAAAGCCAGCAAATATTTTTGGATTGTAAGAATTTGATACAACCAAAATTGGTTCTACAGAAGGATGCTGAGGATACCATGGACGGGACACGCAAGCAACGACAAAATTTTGGAGAGAATGGACACAAATAGGAAACTGATACTTAGCATCAGGAAAAGACAGCTGAAGTTTTTGGGTTAGGTAATGAAGAAGAGGATGTGCGTTGTGGTGCAATGGATATCGACTCGGAACGACAAATCGAGGAACCGAGTTCGAATTCCAGTTGAATTAGTTGCATTCACTTACGCACAAATACTCTTGGGAAAGTATTAATCCTTCTCTTCCCTCCAGTTATGTGTTAAATAATAGAACAAATTGGGTTCCATAGCCTTGGCTGGCAACCAGTCTACCGCAGAAAGCATTGGCAATCTACCGCGGGATAATCTTCTGCTCATTCAGTCATGTCTCTTTCAAGATATGTTCGCCCAAGCGTGTATCACTTAACTGACTGAATGAAGAAGAAGGGCTTGGAGAACCTGATGCTATTGGAAGAACAAAGGGGAAGAGAGACAAGGGAAAGCAACGAATGGCATACCTGATGGACTTGATAAAATAGATGGTGGCGCATGGATAATCATAGCACCCCGAGCGAGCAAGGCGGTAATGCCACTGATGTGCAGGGGGCTACGTAAGAGTGAAAAGATTAGAAGAGAGAAAGCCGGAAACCACATCCTAAACAGGGAACAAGGGATAAGCCTCTACACCTGTTCAATAGACGTGGGTGGAGTGTGAACCGGGCGATAGTTTAGTCTATCTACTCCAATTAATTGAGTGGGATAACAAGAAAAGAGGTATTAAGAGCGACTAGAAATAGGGTTATGTGGAAATACATGATCACCTACGTTCATAAAGGACATGGCACATAGAAGAAAAAGAAGTTGCGTGTAAATAAATATAATGAACCCGACCATAATTTGAACTCTGCGCTGCGATTTCTGATTCCGAACCGTTATCCATTACACCTCCCACACATAAAAATTTGCATTTTCCCCATCTAGGTACTGATCAGGCTCAACGTTGCTTAACTTTGGTAATCCTACGAGAACTAGTGATATGGCGGTAAACCTGAAGAAAAGAGAGGAAAGTAACAAGTTACCAGTAGAATTAAGAATGGTATAAAAGGGAGAGGAAGATATTGGGAAATAGAATGGGGGATTCATACCTTTCCCAAGGGTGTTATTACCACGTTAGTGAATGTCATGAACTTAAGTGGAATTTAAACTCGGCTCTCTGATACCTCAATCCGAGCTGCTATCCATCACTCCACAGAGTAAGGGATAAAAATAAAAATAAAAAGAAGAAAAACTGAGTGTAGAAGAAATCAAGTAAAAGAAACACACAAAAAAACAACCTGAAAGAAATGTAAGCACACACACACATACACACATATATACACAGATACACATACACACACAAAGAGTGTACCAATAATGCTTGATGCAATGTAACAGATATTAAATATAATATTAATATTATTTTTTTTAATAAATACCATTAATCCCTGATTATTTTTATTATAAAATAAAGTATCTTTCCTCGTTTATTTTATAAATATAAAATAAAAATCACGTGTGAATGTGCGTTGTGGTGCAGTCGATATCGCAGGTGCAGGGCCTAGTTCGAATTCTAGTTTCATTCACTTACGCGCAAATACCCTTGAGAAAGGTATTAATCCGTCTCTTCTCCCTGCAGCTATGGGTTAAATAGCAGGAGAGATAGGGTTCTATAGCCTTGGTTGGCAACTAGTCTACCGCAGAAAGTAATGGCAACTTACTCCGAGAAGATTTCTGCCCAGTCAGTCATGCTTATTTCAAGACATGATCGCCCAAGCGCGTATCATGTATGGCACTTAACTGATTGATATCTTAAATGCAGAATACATTTCTAAATAAAAATAAAATCATAAGTGCCGAATAATATATGAACTGCGCCAGCATTACATAAACCAGATATTTTTATTAGAATTTAAATTATGTAACGGTCAGTCTCATCCTGCAGCTGAAGGTGGCATTGTGCATGAAACTCCGAGTCGTGCCGCCGGTGAGGAATCTAAACTTATTTATAAATGGAACTTTGTGTGTGTGTGTGTGTGTGTGTGTGTGTGTGTGTGTGTGTGTGTGTGTGTGTGTGTGTGTGTGTGTGTGTGTCCGTTACCTATAGACTCCGAAATTTACACAGTTGTACTATAAGCGTCTGCGAGTGTTCTTAGCTAGGTTTTGTGTCGAGATACCCCTGATAAATATCGAAAATCGATAATCGAAAAAATCGAGTTATAGAAGGAGTGGTCCGATTTTAATCAAATTTGATACACTCATAGACAAAGACATAAGAAACGATATTCAGAAGTTTCAAGGTTGCAGTTCTTACAATAGTGAAGAAAATCGATAATATATATATATATATATATATATATATATATATATATATATATAAATCGATACCAGGAAATCAAAATTTGACTTACATCCATTCATTTTCTTTCAGTCTACGCTTTCGCTTTAACTGGAAACTTTTTAGTCTTTCGTGCCAACGTCCAAAGAGTCTGAGCTCCAGGACCATGAATTAGTTTTAAAGCTTTCATTACACCCTAGCAACGCCGGGCTATACTGCTAGTAATATATATATATATATATATATATATATATATATAGAGAGAGAGAGAGAGAGAGAGAGAGCGAAAGACAGAGCGAGATAGAATATAGATAGATAGCTTGAGAGTGAGAGAGAGAGAGAGAGATAAAGAGAGTAAAAGAGTAATAGTGGGGAATGTAAGGTGATATGCTACACAAAACAAAAAAAAAAAAGGAAAAAATGAACACCACCTAGATGGGCGTAGAAAGAACATTTCCTGGAACTTCCTACAGTTCTTTGTCGGAAATGCTCATCTCCTTTCTTCACAAGATTGTGGGCCGACCCTTTCATGAATGAAAAAGATTCAGTGTGGATTTTTGCTGTGATTTGAACATTTTCTTTTTGGGAAGTTTTTCCTTTTCTGTTAATGATTTTATTTTTAATTTTTCTGTTACAAATGGTGGACATTACCAGAATCAGATCTTTGACTGATTCTGATAGTTCTTACCTAATCAATAATAATAATTGCAATAATTAAAAAAAAATAATGTGGAGAGGGAGGAAAAAACTTTCTGCCGATTATTGACCAGCTTATTATATATGACGTATGAGCAAGCGTTTCCATCCATGTGTCGGCATATTTATTTAAATTCATTAAAAGTCGAATAAGTGAACGAGGAGGTAAAAAACAGAAGAGGAGGAAAGAGGTAATGAAAAAGAAAGGAAAAAATGAGGGAGGAGAGTAAGTGAGAGATGGGCTGCGGGTGGAGCAGAGTGTAAGGAGGATTCTGAGGAGTAGGAGGAGAAAGTTATTGATTCGTTGAGTTAATTAGTGGCTTGAGATTAATT
This sequence comes from Ascarosepion bandense, assembly GCA_037127315.1. Classification (NCBI taxonomy): domain Eukaryota; kingdom Metazoa; phylum Mollusca; class Cephalopoda; order Sepiida; family Sepiidae; genus Ascarosepion; species Ascarosepion bandense. The sequence goes on along the minus strand of JBBBDQ010001461.1, from coordinate 873,689 downwards.
GGCAAGATCAATGAAACGACACTGAAATCAAACATAGATAGATCAGAAACACATCCGAAAAATGGGATTGCTTCTGGTGAATAGTGTATCATGCTAAATTCAATTACACCCTCTATAATATCGCATTCAATGCTAATTCTATTGCTTTCTTCATATACTGTATTCTATTGTGTCTTATGATATTACAAACTAATGAAACTATTCTTCATTGCTTTCTTCATGTATTATAGTCTATTGTGTCTTATGATATTACAAATTAATGAAACTATTCTTCATTGCTTTCTTCATGTATTATAGTCTATTGTGTCTTATGATATTACAAATTAGTGAAACTATTCTTCATTGCTTTCTTAATGTATTATAGTTTGTTGTGTCATCATATTACAGATTAATGAAACTATTCTTCATTGCTTTCTTCATGTAGTATAGTCTATTTTGTCTTAGGATATTACAAATTAATGAAACTACTTTCTTCATGTATTATAGTCTATTTTGTTTTATGATATTATAAATTAATGAAACTATTCTTCATTGCTTTCTTCATGTATTATAGTCTATTGTGTCTTATGATATTACAAATTAATGAAACTATTCTTCATTGATTTCTTCATGTATTATAGTCTATTGTGTCTTATGATATTACAAATTAATGAAACTATTCTTCATTGCTTTCTTCATGTATTATAGTCTATTGTGTCTTATGATATTACAGATTAATGAAACTATTCTTCATTGCTTTCTTCATGTATTATAGTCTATTGTGTCTTATGATATTACAGATTAATGAAACTATTCTTCATTGCTTTCTTCATGTATTATAGTCTATTGTGTCTTATGATATTACAAATTAATGAAACAATTCTTCATTGCTTTCTTCATGTATTATAGTCTATTGTGTCTTATGATATTACAGATTAATGAAACTATTCTTCATTGCTTTCTTCATGTAGTATAGTCTATTTTGTCTTATGATATTACAAATTAATGAAACTATTCTTCCTTTATGTGTCGTGGCTTTTAATAGCGTACGCGATCAGAGCTCTCCACATCTTCCTACATTGTAACTTTTAACAGTATTTGCTTCCTTACTATCTTTCTCAGTTCCTTGTTTCACCATCGAAACTCGTTAAGTAGTTTATTCGCTATTCCCATCTGACCATCAATACGTCCTGCGGGTATTAAATTCTCTAAGACCTCTTTTCTCAGTATATGTGTCAGAAATTTCAAGTGTCTCGTTTTGATTCTAAGTAAAAATCTGCTGTTTGTTTTCATTTTTCTTAAAACTTCCTCCTTACTAGCTCATCCTTCGGCCATGTTATTCGCATCATCCTTCTGTAGAACCACATCTTTGTTACCTAAAGTTGCCACTTCATCTGAGAGGAAATTGTCCAGCATTCACCACCATATAGAAGGGTTATTACATAGCAGTTTAGCACTATTTGTTTTTAACGAAATTGTTCTTTTTTTAATACTTTAGTTTTTAGAAAGATATTTTTTCCGATCTTAATTATGCCTCTGTATTTCTGTGTTACATTTTTCATCCCTTGTTATAAAACTTCTAAAATAATTAAATTTCTTTACTTAATTTCAAAGGGCATTTCATATTCATGACTAATGATCGATATATTGATGCCATAGTGTGTCACGCTCTCTAGAAAGAGATATGAACACACACACACACACACAGAAACAAAAGATTAAATATAGGAACGCCGGTCAACGTACACAAACACGCATGATAAATGAAAGAAAACGTTGAACAGTCAATATAAAACGAAAAGAGAATTACTTTAAAATATATATAAACAATTACAAAAAATAAATAAATAGGAGGGTATTATTGTACTTATAACGTTTTTGTACTTTAAATAATAATTTCATGTCTATCTTTGCTGCCTTCGTCTTGATTCTTCTTCAACTAAGAAATACTTTCTCGCTGTGAACAACATATCACGTCATAGTTTTTATATTATAATACAGTAGATATTAATATAATACATGTAGGTATTAATATAATACATGTAGGTACCTACCTAGTTATCAAAGAAAGAAAGAGAACGGCAAGAGAACAGCAGAGCAAAAGCCGAGAACGATTATGAGCAGAAGAGAGACAAGCAATCCATAAACATAATAGAGAACGAATGCAAGCAAGGAGGAATGATATGAACGAAGAAGAGAGAGAACTTTTTTATTTATGATTGTTATTGCAGTATTTTGTGAAAATTGTCAAGTTCAAATATTTAACGATGCAATAGGGGAAATTCTGCGGATATTTTATTGTCATAGAATTTGCCATGAGCTTATTCAATAATTGACTGAAGAATTAAGATTCGTCAGAATATTAAAATAAGAAAACCGTAAAATTTGCAGAGGTTAAAATTAATTATCTGTAATTCAACTATATTATCAATGTAATGACCGCCTCTTTCCTTTTCTTTATTTTTTTTTTAACTAAATCATTCACGATTGCAATATAGACCACTGCTTTCCGTTTCTTAATATTTCTTTAGTTTTGTGTGTAACTAAATCATTCGCGATTGCAATATAATGACCGCTCCTTTCCATTTCTTAATATTTCTTCTTCTTTTTTTAACTAAATCATTCGCGATTGCAATATAATGACCGTCCCTTTCCGTTTCTTAATATTTCTTTAGTTTTGTGTGTAACTAAATCATTCGCGATTGCAATATAATGACCGCTCCTTTCCGTTTCTTAATATTTCTTTAGTTTTGTTTTTAACTAAATCATTCGCGATTGCAATATAATGACCGCTCCTTTCCGTTTCTTAATATTTCTTTAGTTTTGTTTTTAACTAAATCATTCGCGATTGCAATATAATGACCGCTCCTTTCCGTTTCTTAATATTTCTTTAGTTTTGTTTTTAACTAAATCATTCGCGATTGCAATATAATGACCGCTCCTTTCCGTTTCTTAATATTTCTTTAGTTTTGTTTTTAACTAATAAATCATTCGCGATTGCAATATAATGACCGCTCCTTTCCATTTCTTAATATTTCTTCTTTTTTTTATCTAAATCATTCGCGATTGCAATATAATGACCGCTCCTTTCCATTTCTTAATATTTCTTTAGTTTTGTGTGTAACTAAATCATTCGCGATTGCAATATAATGACCGCTCCTTTCCGTTTCTTAATATTTCTTTAGTTTTGTGTGTAACTAAATCATTCGCGATTGCAATATAATGACCGCTCCTTTCCGTTTCTTAATATTTCTTTAGTTTTGTGTGTAACTAAATCATTCGCGATTGCAATATAATGACCACTCCTTTCCGTTTCTTATTATTTCTTTAGTTTTGTTTTTAACTAAATCATTCGCGATTGCAATATAATGACCGCTCCTTTCCGTTTCTTAATATTTCTTTAGTTTTGTTTTTAACTAAATCATTCGCGATTGCAATATAATGACCGCTCCTTTCCGTTTCTTAATATTTCTTTAGTTTTGTTTTTAACTAAATCATTCGCGATTGCAATATAATGACCGCTCCTTTCCGTTTCTTAATATTTCTGTAGTTTTGTTTTTAACTAAATCATTCGCGATTGCAATATAATGACCGGTCCTTTCCGTTTCTTAATATTTCTTTAGTTTTGTTTTTAACTAAATCATTCGCGATTGCAATATAATGACCGCTCCTTTCCGTTTCTAAATATTTCTTCTTCTTTTTTTTATCTAATCATTCGGGATTGCAATATAATGACCGCTCCTTTCCATTTCTTAATATTTCTTTAGTTTTGTGTGTAACTAAATCATTCGCGATTGCAATATAATGACCGTCCCTTTCCGTTTCTTAATATTTCTTTAGTTTTGTTTTTAACTAAATCATTCGCGATTGCAATATAATGACCGCTCCTTTCCGTTTCTTAATATTTCTTTAGTTTTGTTTTTAACTAAATCATTCGCGATTGCAATATAATGACCGGTCCTTTCCGTTTCTTAATATTTCTTTAGTTTTGTTTTTAACTAAATCATTCGCGATTGCAATATAATGACCGCTCCTTTCCGTTTCTAAATATTTCTTCTTCTTTTTTTTATCTAAATCATTCGGGATTGCAATATAATGACCGCTCCTTTCCATTTTTTAATATTTCTTTAGTTTTGTTTTTAACTAAATCATTCGCGATTGCAATATAATGACCGCTCCTTTCCATTTCTTAATATTTCTTTAGTTTTGTGTGTAACTAAATCATTCGCGATTGCAATATAATGACCGCTCCTTTCCGTTTCTTAATATTTCTTTAGTTTTGTGTGTAACTAAATCATTCGCGATTGCAATATAATGACCGCTCCTTTCCGTTTCTTAATATTTCTTTAGTTTTGTGTGTAACTAAATCATTCGCGATTGCAATATAATGACCACTCCTTTCCGTTTCTTATTATTTCTTTAGTTTTGTTTTTAACTAAATCATTCGCGATTGCAATATAATGACCGCTCCTTTCCGTTTCTTAATATTTCTTTAGTTTTGTTTTTAACTAAATCATTCGCGATTGCAATATAATGACCGCTCCTTTCCGTTTCTTAATTATTTCTTTAGTTTTGTTTTTAACTAAATCATTCGCGATTGCAATATAATGACCGCTCCTTTCCGTTTCTTAATATTTCTTTAGTTTTGTTTTTAACTAAATCATTCGCGATTGCAATATAATGACCGCTCCTTTCCGTTTCTTAATATTTCTTTAGTTTTGTTTTTAACTAAATCATTCGCGATTGCAATATAATGACCGCTCCTTTCCGTTTCTTAATATTTCTTTAGTTTTGTTTTTAACTAAATCATTCGCGATTGCAATATAATGACCGCTCCTTTCCATTTCTTAATATTTCTTCTTTTTTTTTTTATCTAAATCATTCGGGATTGCAATATAATGACCGCTCCTTTCCGTTTCTTAATATTTCTTTAGTTTTGTGTGTAACTAAATCATTCGCGATTGCTATGCGTCTTCGGAATTTAGTGTCACAATTTCATCCACTTAGTAAAACACAAGGCAGATTTTTAAACTTCTTTACTCGATTGATTTTGTCGTCCGTACAACCGCCTGCACCCGGACTGGAAATAAGCCCAACAGATAACAAAAAAAAGGAAAGGGCTGTAAGCCAAGTGTGTGTCTTCTCATCGGATTTATTCAACCTATACAGCCAGGCAATTTTGGAAGAACTTGAAGTTCGGCGGTGATTCGTTATTTGCGGCCACAGTCTGAACCATATAAAATACGTAGACGAGACAGTGCCGATAGCAGACGCAGAAAGGCCTCCTACAGAAGGTAGCTAAAGAAATCGAAAAGAAACATAAACTACAAGAAAACTGAAAGTATGGTCATCAGTAAAAAGTAGAGACCAAAATACCGATTACAAATCAGAGATACTGAAATTAACTTGGTACAAAAATTGAAATACGTTCTGAAGAGGCAAGGCACATAGAAGAAGAAGAAGAAGAAGAAGAAGAAAATCTATCTATCTATCTATCTATCTATCTATCTATCTATCTATCTATCTATCTGGGCTGGCAGCACCTGTTAGATCCCACTTAGGGATAACTAGTAAACCTCCAAGCAAAAACTAAACACTATCAGGGTATAAAATAGGAAACGGGTGTATGACAAGGGTGTGTTTTCTCCCCGGATTTATTCAACCGATACAGAAAGACAATTCTGAGAGAATTTGAATTCCTTCCAGGATTCCTCACTGGCGGTCACAATCTTAACAATATAAGATATGCCGGTGACGCAGTGCTGATAGCAAACACGTAAAGGAAAATGCAATACACCTACAGAATGGATGAAAGGAATGCAAAAAGAAAGGACATAAACTAAAAGAAAACTGAATGGTTGGACGTCAACAAAAAGAGGAGCCCAAAATACCAATTTCATGAAGGTAATACTAAAATCAAGCAAGTACAGCAATTTAAATACCTGGGAAGTGTTCCAACAGAGAATGGAAACTGTGACACTGAGATCCGAAGACACATTGGAACGGCCAAAGACACATTACAAAAGCTATGCAGAGTATTAAGAGACAGGAATTTCGCTGGAAACAAAGAAAAGAGTACTGAAATGTTATGTGTTATCCTTCCTTTTATATGACATTGATACTGGTCAGTCTACGGCTATATCGTGTTGAATACACCGGTTCCCGTCCGATTAACGAAGTTAAGCAACATCGAGCTTGATCAGTACTTAAATGGGTGACCATTTGGGAATACCGGGTGCTGTAAACTAAGAATGGTCCACCGGTCCTCCAGGTTTGGGGTTTGGGGTGTTGGGGGTTGGGTGCAGGGCTAACATCTCTGCCTCGTAAAAAACATTTTGTTACAGAAACAGCAACAAAAAGTTTCTTCCACTCCTTAGTATTCGGCTAACTGACGACTAATATCAGCTGCCTAGTAGTTCTACTGAACTCCAATAGAACTTTAAAGAACTCCTATGAACTTCCCAAGAACTTCTCAAAAACTTCTCCCGTTAACTTCCTGTTAACTCTTATTAATATAAGAGAGAGAGGCCATTATCTGAGAAATAGGTGTGTTTATCGATAACATCAACCTATTTAGAGGTGAAGGAAAGACTCAAAGCAACAGAATTTTTTACAGAAGGATGCTGGGGATACCATGGGCTGAACATGTTAGCAGTGACGAGGTTTTGAAGTAAATGTAGACAAAAAGGATACTTATATCTAACACCAGGAAGAGGCAGTTGAAGTTTCTCTGACACGTTTTTTTTTTTTTTTTTTTATAAGCGTTTCACCCCGAGCAAGGCATGTCACTGCCACTGCTGTGCAGGGGGCTACGTAGAGTGGAGAAAGGCTGATTAAATATAGGAAATAACAGAGGGTGGGTGATAGGCGGGTGAGGATACCGAGAATGAGGGTTGGGTAGATGAGAGTGTTGTGAGAATAGTTGGGAGTTAGTGTGATAGGAGGTGTCTATTGACCCTACATTTAAACACCTGGAGATTGTAACTGTCGGGAAAGCAGACTTGTGGAAGGGAGTTCCACAGGCGGGAAGTGCAAGAAAAGAAGCTGTTGGAGTAGAATTTACGGTTACATCTTATTTGTTTAACTGTAAAAGGGTGGGACCTAGTTGCTAATCTAGTATCTCGTGTAAATTCGTGCTTAGGCGGCACCAGTGATCTAAGCTCATCGGAGCAGAAGCCATGAAAGTACTTGTAGAAGAGGCACAGGGAAGCCACATCACGCCGGTGTGAGAGCGGCTGCAGCCGGTCTGCCAAGTCAGTATCAACCACGTTACAGATCCTCCTTTGTATTTTGTCAAGAAGCCCAAGGAGAGCAGCAGGGGCACCCGACCAGATATTGCAGCAATATTCAATACACGGGCGGATGGTAGATTTGTATATGTGCAGAATAGTTTCAGGTGGGAAAAATTTCCGGGTCCTGCACAGGGAGCCGACTTTCATAGCAGCAGATTTGGCAATGGATTCAATATAGTCATTCCATTTGAGGTCCGCCGATAGTGTAAGGCCAAGGAGGCGTAGTATTTTACTCTCTGGGAGGCTAGCCTGTACCATGCTAATGGGAGGTAGATGCGATTGTCTATGGTGGTTAGTTGATAACAGCTTTGTTTTGAAGGCATTGAAATTTACCAACCATTTCCTACCCCAGGTCACTACGGATTGGAGGTCCCTTTCAAGTGCGGCAGCGAGGTTCACTTTGTCGTCCAGACCTGGTTTCTGATCGATGCGGGAGTAGATTGTTGTGTCGTCAGCATACATGCCAACTTGGGATCTAATGGTGTCGGGGAGATCATTAATGTAGATCAGAAATAGCGTGGGACCTAGGATAGAACCTTGAGGGACGCCCGTGTTCGTCTGGTAGTTTTGGGAGGCATGCCCATTTAATACCACCATTAATGTGCGGTTAGAGAGGAGGGACTGGATGAGGTCAAACAGATGTCCAGTTATCCCATAGATCCGCAGTTTGCACAAGAGGCCAGCATGCCAGACCCTGTCGAATGCTTTGGAGATATCCAAGGCAACGGTTCGGGCTTCACCATTCTTGTCGAGTGCCTGGTATATGTACTCGGTAATGGTCGTTAGCATATCAGCAGTAGACCTGGTGAAGCGAAACCCATACTGTTTGTCAGAGAGAAGCCCGTTGATCATAAGGTGCTGAATCACCTCGGCGTTGATAATGGCTTCGAAAACTTTGCCAAAGATTGGAAGGAGACTAATAGGACGGTAATTGGCGGGGTCTGAGGGTTCGCCAGAATTCTTAAATATAGGTACTACGCAGGAGGACTTCCAACAGGCAGGAAAGCAGGAAGCAGATAGGCAGAGGTTATAGAGTTTAGAGAGGACAGAGGAGAGTTCTGGGGCACATTTCTTCAGTACTATGACTGGGATTCCGTCACCGCCGCTCGCTTTGTGTGGGTCAAGTTGCGCAATTATCTTGGCGACCAGCGAGGCTGAAATGTGGACGTTATTTAGTTGAGCCTTAGTTCTGGGTGGGAAGTCTGGTGTAGGTATTCCTAACGAGTCCAGTGTCGAATTGGTTGAGAATTTACGGGCAAAGCATTCAGCCTTGTCGGCTGGGGAGGTGAGAACTTCAAATTCATTGATTAGTGGGGGTATTGAAGTCTTGTTCCTGCTGAGCACGCTTTTGCAGAGACGCCAGTAATCTTTGGAGCCAAACTTAGAGGATGCTATGCGTTGCCTAATTCTGGTAGCAAACGCCCTCTTGGCTTCGTTCAGTACTTTTTTACACTTGTTCCGTGCTGAGGTGAAAAGGCGCCTGTTTTGGTTCGAGGGGCAGCTTCGATAGAGCCGGAAGAAATGGTTCCGGTGGGCAATAGCGGCCGAGCAAGCGGGTGAGAACCAGGGGGACGAATTAGGTTTTAGTTGGAATTTTCTGGCAGGGATAAAAGCATCGATGCCAGCCTTAACCCAAGAGGAGACTTCGGAGGCACAGTCTTCGACAGGAAGATCAAAGACGTTGTTCCAGGGGACGTCGCAGAGGAAGTCCCTGAACGAGTCCCAGTCGGCTCTTTGGTAGCAGTAAAACGTTTGGAGAATCTGATACTAACAGGTCGGATGGAGGGAAAGAGAAACTAGGAAAAACAGCGCGTATCATACTTGATGGGCTTAAGCAAATCGGTGGTAGAGCAGGGTTTGGAAGAAGTAACAAGGCAAAATATATTATGAGCTACAAGGGACAGGAAGATGTAGAGAGTCATGATCACCTACGTTCTGAAGGGACACATACATAAAAAAGAATTGATAGCTTAATTTATAGGCTTTTTCTCTTGCTTAGTCCATTTTATTGTTTCTCTTGACCAACAGAGCTGCAATTATAACGAAAAACTATTTTAGCAGCAGCCAATACTGTTCATAATATGAACGTAGGTGAAAAGTGAAATATTATTTAAAACTAGCAGTATAGCCCGGCGTTGCTCGGGTGTAATGAAAGCTTTAGAACTAATCCATGGTCCTGGAGCTCAGACTCTTTGGACGTTGGCACGAAAGACTAAGAAGTTTCCAGTTAAAGCTAAACCGTAGACTGAAAGAAAAATGAATGGATGTAAGTCAAATGTGGCTTTCCTGGTATCGATTTATATTTTATATATATATATATATATTTTTTATAAGCGTTTCACCCCGAGCAAGGCATGTCACTGCCACTACTGCGCAGGGGGCTACATAGAGTGGAGAAAGGATGATTAAATATAGGAAATGTCAGAGGGTGGGTGATAGGCGGGTGAGGATACCGAGAATGAGGGTTGGGTAGATGAGAGTGTTCTGAGAATAATTGGGAGTTAGTGTGATAGGAGGTGTCTATTGACCCTACATTTAAACACCTGGAGATTGTAGCTGTCGGGAAAGCAGACTTGTGGAAGGGAGTTCCACAGGCGGGAAGTGCAAGAAAAGAAGCTGTTGGAGTAGAATTTACGGTTACATCTTATTTGTTTAACTATAAAAGGGTGGGACCTAGTTGCTAATCTAGTATCTCGTGTAAATTCGTGCTTAGGCGGCACCAGTGATCTAAGCTCATCGGAGCAGAAACCATGAAAGTACTTATAGAAGAGGCACAGGGAAGCCACATCACGCCGGTGAGAGAGTGGTTGCAGCCGGTCTGCCAAGTCAGTATCAACCACGTTACAGATCCTCCTTTGTATTTTGTCAAGAAGCCCAAGGAGAGCAGCAGGGGCACCCGACCAGATATGGCAGCAATATTCAATACACGGGCGGATGGTAGATTTGTATATGTACAGAATAGATTTAGGTGGGAAAAACTTCCGGGCCCTGCACAGAGAACCGACTTTCATAGCAGCAGATTTGGCAATGGATATATATATATATTATCGATTTTATGCACCATTGTAAGAACTGCAACCTTGAAACTTCTGAATATCGTTTCTTATGTCTTTGTCTATGATTGCATCAAATTTTATTAAAATCGGATCACTCCTTGTATAACTCGATTTTTCGATTTTCGATATTTATCGCGGGTACCTCGACACAAAACCTAGCTAAGAACACTCGCAGACGCTTTTAGTATAACTGTGTAAATTTTCAAGAAAATCGGTTCAGCTGTTTTGGAGTCTATAGGTAAAGGACACATACACAGACACACACACACACGCACACACACACACAGACAAAGTTCCATTTATAAATAAGTTTAGATTGAGGAATTACTCAAAGTGTAAATATTGTTATTTTTTTTTTTTACATTGCTGAAAATTCAAATCATTTATAAATCTTAAGCGAATATAAAAACTGACTTATTTGTACGTACATTTATGCGGTGAAGAATTATCATTGTTTATATTTTGATTACTATCGTCATCTTTGTTCATATTATGAAAACTTTTCATTGTGCTTTCCTGCCCTTCAGGTTTTGTCAACCAGATTAAATTTCAGGGAATTTCTGAGTGAACAATTTAAATAAAAATTTCAGCCCGATATTGTTCTCATTCTAAAGAATGTCTTTTCATGTTTCATCGAAGTATCATCTACTATGTACTCAGTTATGAAAGCAGACTAACTTATCATATTTTTATTACTTCAAAAGTCCTAAGAAAATTAAATATCGGAATTAAATGATCCATAAGGAATTGATATGTCATTAAGCAAGAAAAGTTTTATCGTCACAATCCATCTTTGACATTTATACATCTACCATTCATCCAAACATTGAACACTGTTGCCATATTTAGTCAGGTGCTTCTGCTGTACATCTCGAGATTTTTTACCCAAAGAAGGATTTGTTATGTAAGCGATCCTGACCAGGCATCTCGACTTTAGTCAGTTTCTCACAGACGTGTCTCGGCTCTACTCTGCCTTTTTCCCTGGTAACGCGAATGCATGAATTTAAGTGACCTACTAGATTGACATTTAGATCCTACCTTTTTACGAATGAAAGAGATAAATGCAACTGCAGCTTGTACTCTAGCAGTCTCTTTTCTCCAACTTCCCACTTGTGGCACTCCCTTCCATTTACAATCTTTAAAAATTTAAATGCAACATCAATCGCCATTGTCTTCTTGAACCACGTTCATCGTTTGTCGTTTTTCCAATCATCTTATTCTCATTGTTTTTTTTTCGCTTTCAATCTCTGTAAACTTCCGGCGCATTAGCAGCATTTCTGCTTTGCTTGGAGTTAAATAATTAAAAAAGAATGAAATCAAACATTGTCTCGTTAGCGGCAGGCAGGCATTACATTTCCAAATTCTAGACTCAGGATTGTCTGATGGAGCAACAGCCTAGTCGATTCCCAGAAGTGACCGTCTATAAATTCTAAGCCACCTGACATTTTTGGTTTTCTCTATTTCCTGCAAATATATATTCGCAGCAGCATCGATTTTTTGTACATATAGTGAGGGTTCTCATATCAAATTCTTGCATTCCTTCATTGTTAATTTCTCCAAAATTTTTCTATCTTTCATTGTTCATTTCTCTCGAAATTTCAAAGCAATGAAATTTTTTCGAACCGACCAAGATCTTGTTATTCTCAAAAGCCGATAACGGAAACTGATCAGGAAAGTAAAAATTCAGGCAAGAAAAGATATCACGACGAGGGACGAATGGTTGTGACTTTTCAAATTTGCTCTTACCGAGTACCACGAAATACATCAATCAAGACTATGGACTCATGGTATTCATTACATCTAAGAAAAAAGCATTAAACATGTATTTGAAAGCAAATTACCGCAGAGCGTGTGGCCGAATGGTTACGACGTTCGAATCTCACTCCAGTCGATTTGTCAGGAAGGTGACTTCTTGATGTTATCTGTCTAAAAGGTGATTCCAACATGTGGCAACCTTTGGAAAGTGCCTGAAAAGTCATACCACGGACTGATTCAAGCCTTGTGAGTGAATTTAGAAGCTACTGATGGTTGAGCTAGCATGAAATCACATTCACTGTGATTGAAGGTTTGAGCGTTCTGGCCTCGTTCAGACTTGTTCACTCAAGGTAACCCGCTCTCTTGTATAGTTGCAATATAAACCGTAGGTGAGTTTTGTGGATTTTGAACAAATACAAATATGACTGAGCAGGCACCTGCAATGGTAATTAGCTGACCGCAGAGTAGACAGGCATCCTTGGATACGATTGACCAACCATACGTTTCAAGGCCAGATTAAATTAACCAAAGTAGTGATAAAATGGATATAACCGAAAGTGATAGTCTTTTCTCGTCTTTCTCCCCTGTGAAACTCTCTTTTCCAATTCCTTTCTTCATTTTCACCTACAATCTTTGAAAGATTTAAAAGTAATACAAATCACTATCTTTTGACTCCTGTTATTTTTTTATCCATTCTTCTCACGAACGTCTTCTCAGTATTTTTCACTTAAAGTGACCCATTGTTTCTTAACGGCATTGTAGCCTTATTTGGGATGGAATGATCTTTAAAAAAAGTATAAATTATGGGATACAGATATTTGGAATCAGATAAAAATTTAGTAACGAAACTAGGATATGATGATGACAATGACGATGGCTCCAAATCTGAGCAATGGCTAAGAAGCTCGAAATTTCAAAGAGTAGCGTTTCAGAAATACTTTTGAAATTTTAAGGCATTAAAAGAGATAAATTAACAATTATGATCAGTGCTATGCGAACATAATATATATCTAAACTTATTTATAAATGGAACTTTGTCTGTGTGTGTGTGTGTGTGTGTGTGTGTGTGTGTATCCGTTACCTATAGACTCCGAGACGGCTGAACCGATTTTCGTGAAAATTTACACAGTTGTACTATAAGCGTCTGCGAGTGTTCTTAGCTAGGTTTTGAGTCAAGATACCCCCGATAAATATCGAAAATCGATAATCGAAAAAATCGGGTTATAGAAGGTGCGGTCCGATTTTCATCAAATTTGATACACTCATAGAAAAAGACATAAGAAGTTTCCAGGTTGCAGTTCTTACAATAGTGCAGAAAATCGATAATATATATATATATATAAAGCAAGATGTTTGTGTGTGTGTCTGTTTATCTGCCAGTATGTCTGTATTTTTTTCAGCCCTTTTATTTTTGTTTTTGCTTCGGGTTTGGCTCTAAGTAGGTATAATTGTAGTTCTTAGTCTCAGCCATGATACCATTTACTCAGAGGACATATTTAACCTTCAAAATTCAGTTTACGACGAAAAAATTTTTTTGATATCAATACCAGGAAATCAAAATTTGACTTACACCCATTCATTTTTCTTTCAGTCTACGGTTTCGCTTTAACTGGAAACAACTATTGCTTTTTAGTCTTTTGTGCCAACGTCCAAAGTGTCTGAGCTCCAGGACCATGGATTAGTTTTAAATCTTTCATTACACCCGAGCAACGCCGGGCTATACTGCTAGTAAACTATAATATAGTTTATGATACTATGATTAGCCTTCGTAGACTAATTAAAAAAGCACTGATTGTTTCTGATCAGCATTCGCATAAGAATTTAAAAAGCACTGATTATTTCTAATTGGCCTTTCTATAGTAATTAGAAAATCGCTGTCATAGAGTCACCCAAAGATAAGAAGCGTGGGTGTAGATATTTCCAACGAGTTATTCTTATTTTCTTGTTTTTTGTAGCGGATTCACTCCTAGAGAGGCGATAGTGTCACTAAGACGCAAGAGTTTACTGCGAGTGAAAGAGAATGAGTAGACTTTAGAAGGAACCGGAAACCTAATCCTAAACAGGATACAAAGGATAAACCTCTGACCCTGTTCAAAAGACTGAGAAGTTGTGTGAACCTGATGATGAAAGAAACTATATGCTCTACCTTACCTGGTCGTAAAATGATTATCTAGGATTATAGCTATAAAACAATAGAAAAAAAAATGAAATTTGCAAAAAATTAGCAATAAAGTAAAAGTTATTTTTAGAATATAAAGTTGGGTAAATTAGCAATAAAGGAAAAATTACTTTTAGAATATAAATTTGGGTATAAAAAAAGTCACGAAAAAAGGAGATGCAATGAATAGTAACTGAAGAGGTATAATTTTGAAGTTAGAATAGATAGAAATAAAAACGGTAAAAAGATGTAGAGAGAAAGAAAGAAAGATCGAATTTATGCAAATGTGTTGGTCCAAATTCGAACTAGTCATCAATGTAAAAATTTTATTTGCAAATGGACGTTGGATTATGTTCAGAATGAAAACTGAAAAATTAATCAGTTAATAGCATTTTCATTGTGGGCTTTGAAGATTTTTTTTGTCTGAAGTGAGTAATTCCTTTTACTTCAACTATTTTCTTAAAGAACAATTATTTTTATTGAGTTAACCGCAACCAAGGCAGTAAAGCAACTAAGACACAAGAGGTTACTTGGTGTGGAAGAATTATAAATAGAAACATTACTAAGGAACGAGAACGAAAGAAGAGTAATTAGAGGGACATATTGTCCCTCTAATTACTCTTCTTAGCGACTGACATTCCATTTTTTTTTTTCAAGATAATGTTGGCTGAAAGCATGGATCCGGAAAAGAGTTCGACAAGCGATAAGTGCGAGAAAAGAAACAATTAGCAATCAACTCTACATTGATGAGATCTCAACTCCAGTATAGTACTACGCTTAAATTAAAAAGAAAACTAGGTACCATAGCAAAGAGCTCACCCGAACAATTACCATTAAAGAATTTATAGAAAATTCAACAGGGTGACAACCTTACAGCGGTGGGAAAGTGACTGAAGCTGCTAAACCAGATCAGGACCAGTAATATGCTGATTCTTATTTGGATTTTACCAAGGTTCTAGATAAATAGCATGAGCACTGGACCATGTGTGGCACCAATATTCTAAGCATGGAAGAATGGGAGACTTGTGTCGTGTCCAGGTTATTTTTATTTATATGGAGCTTAATATTATGTGAGTGGTTCTATAGGTGGTTGATTGTTTTTGATTGCTATTATTGACTTTTTTAAATGTTACATTATTTCCGAGTGCTTGATTTTCTTTTTATTGCTTTTTATTGTGAAGTTGGCTGTTTTTTTTTATTACTTTTTATTGTTAATTTCCTTTTAGCGGGCGTGAATGGGTGTCCGCTTGAAAGCAATTAAAAGCAGATTAAAATTAAGCCCCAATGAATGAGGACATCACAATGGTGCCTTCACAAAAATTCGATGTCGACATGACTCTGCTCAATTAAGTGATAAACTACTCCACATTAATCCTATTAAAGCTCTATCTTCATCTCAATACTGAACACTTTACAACAAAAAACCCTGCCTTTCAAAATATCATTTTATCAGTAAACCACTGAAAAAACAACAATGTTGGCACTAAGCATTACCACAACTCAACACACTATCTATATACATATAACATCAATATTATCTACAAAAAAACAAATGCATAACAATAATAAACATCGTAACATCATCCTAAAATACGTAACTCCAACTTAAACAAGAAAATTGAATTAATTATCTATTACACCAAATTCAAAATTGCTAACCTCGTCGTCAATAATAACAATTCACCCGAAAATCAAAAAATACAAAATACCAGTATCAGTCGTTAACGTATTTATGCTCTTTGGAGAACTGTTTTTTTTACCAATGCAGATTTGTAAACAGTTACATCAGTGACACTATCACAAGATTGACAGAAGATTGACATTACACCTTTCAGACCACAGTTCAATCCAATCCCATTTAAACACACACGGAAGAATATTCGTGGCATACTTATTGTCAATATAAACTCAATAACATCATCCACACGCAAAAGAAGATTAAAATAATAAAGACTTTACTAACAAAAAAGAGAAAAGCTACATCTAATAATATGACTTATGAACACAGCAACAATCGGCTTAAAGTGTTCAGAATATAACATACACATGGCTCTATATACACGTATTTAATTAAATGTAAAACAAAATTCACCCTTGATAATGGCTAAAAATATAGCCGAAAATGCTCAGAAAAACAAAACATTTGGACAATTTCTATATAATTTCAGTTCTGAAAAGGAAAAAATCCTAACATGAAAAAATATATATAAAAATTAATGATAATACCTTGCCTGCCATTTTCAATGAAACTTGCATATATATATATATATATATATATATATATATATATATATATATATATATATTGATAGGTTCTAATGATGATATTATTATGGTTGCATGAGGGGATTTTTTAACAGGATATACTGTAATGATAGTATTGTATTGCCTGCGATGAGAAACAAGTTTCAAGAACGAATAAGACGCTCAAATCGGAATAGAGACATGTCTTGTTCAAATGGCATTCTGAGTTTGAAGAGCGACAAAAAGAAAGAAGTTTCAGCCTTTTATTTTTGTACTGCTTTATACAACGTCACCTAGCGAATGCTAGAGGTTCGCTGGCAAAAAAGGTGGGGTAATCTTACAACTTTATCTAATGTACAATACCTACATAAATGGAAGTCACTTTTTTCAGTAACCCATAACAAACAGAAGAGTATAATCGAAATGTACTGTTAGTAGATTCTTAGAAAATTGCGCAAGAACGGTTATTGGTTGCAATGCTTGAAACACTAATCAGTCTTCATTTCCTTAATGCAAAATAAGTAAAAAGAGGAAATGAAAGAAAAAGGTGAGAAAACCAATGAAAAAGAGAAGAAAATAGGCAGTGAAATAAGAACTGAGAAATAATGAGTGGAAAAAAAAAGAATATTAAAATATAAAGTAAAGATGCTCGAAAGAAAATGAACGGAAAATGAACGGAAAATGAAACAAAGAAATGAAAGAATAGGTACTTCCACTTTTCAGTATAAATGTTCGATACCTGGTTTTAAAATGAAATTTTTAAAATAAATAAGTAAAATTTCAGCTTTAAAACTAGCTTTAATTGAAAGTCAAGATATTAAATTTAGTAATACCAATAAACAAAATACGCTGTCGTATTTTAAACCAAAATAATATTGATTGGAATGTAAAATTTTTCAAATTAAAAAAAAAGATTTAAACGTGCCGCAATTTTTTTGATTGATCGACACATTACGTAAACAGTAGTCACATTTATTTAGTTTGAGGCCTTTTTCCTTCATACTATGCTGTTTTTTCAGAGATTTTGTGGAGGTACCTATAAAAGAGTAAAAGAAAAAATACAAAGAAAATGAAAAGTTTCCAAAAAAGAAAGAAAGCCGAAAAAAGAAGTTAAATAAATTAACGAAGGAAAAAGCATAAAAAGGAAGTTGAAAAAAGGTTAAAAGAAAAAAGAAGCAAAGGAATAAAAAGAAGGAAAAAAGAAACAAGGAAATAAAAAGAGATAAAGAAAAAAATTAGATATAGAGTAAAAAATGCCAAATAAATAATTAAATAAAGCAAACTGAAAATGCAATAAAAAGAAACAATAAAAAAATTAAACAATAAAAAAAGAAACAATAAAAATGAAAATAAAGAAAACAGTGAAAATAAATAGGAAAAGGAGAAAGAAAATCTAAAAAGAAACAACAATTAAAATAAAAGAGAATGCAATTAAAGAAGGAAGAGATGCGTGAGAAGAAAAAAGAAGTAACAAAGGGAAACAATTAAAGAAAAAGAAAAACAACGAGTGATGAAGACGAAAACATAAATAAAAAAGAATAGAAAAAGAATTAATAACAGATAAAGAAAGAAAAGGAAATGAAAAATGAACTTGAAACCGAAAAGAAATATGCTAAGTGTCTCATAAAGAATTGATGAAGTGAAAAGAAAACGAAAGAGAAGAAAGGAAAAGAAAGAAATAAAATGAAAGATAGTGAAGCAATTGAATAAAAATAAAATAAAAGTGATAAGAAAGGAAAGGGAAACGATAAAATAATAGTGAGAAATGTAAAAAGATTAAAATAAAAGAGAAAATTAAACTGATAACAAAAAAGAAATAACATGCAATCGATTAAGCCCAAAAGATCAATAGGAACATCTCTTGAAAGATCAATGACAAATCAAGTGTAACTCTTTACCTAGATCAATCTAGTTCCAGACTATAGAAAGGGAATGTTTTTATCCCAAGCACAGTGGCGTGATTCTGTTTGTAAGTTTGGATCAACTGTCCCGAGAAAATAAATAGCTATGACTAATATATCTATATCTATATACCTATATATATATATATATATATATATATATATATATATATATATATAATATATATATATATATATATATATAGTATATATATATATATATATATATATATATATATATTATTAGTCATATATATATTAGTCATATATATATTAGTCATATATATATTAGTCATATATATATATATATATATATATATATGGTGTGTCTTATTATTATAATAAAATGACATATATATCCGAGTGAATACGAAACGATGAAAGAATTCTTACAACGTCCAAAACATTAATTTAAAACAATGCTCGATATATAATATATAGAGCCACTTTAACTAAACCCTTTCCAAAATTCCAACGGTCAGAGACACACTCCCATATCACTAACCCCCACCAACACCTCTAACTAAACTGACCAAATATAAGGAAAGAGGCTTTCTATTACTTTACATACCACCTGATGAGACATTGAAGATTCAATGTCGAAAAAAACGTACCTTTGTCGTAGATATATATAGAAAAATTATGTACATGTTCGAAAATATAATTTATATATATATATATATATATATATATATATATATATATATTACGGAAATTAACGAATTTTAACGAAACTTGGTTATAAACAACCGAGAATTTGAAATGAATTGTTTGAACATTATTTTTTATCGATACTCGTATTTAAGTAGATATTCTGCTTTTTTAATTAAACAGTATTATATATCTATATCTGCTGGCCTGATTATTTACGATAAATTTTTATTACGAAAATGTGTCATCTTCGTAATAAAAATTTATCGTAAATAATCAGCCTGGTAGAATATATACATAAATATATATATAATGTTGATACATCATTTTTAATCAATATTTGTATTTGAGTAGATATTTAGTTTTTAATTAAACAGTATATTTATGTATATATTCTACCAGGCTGATTATTTACGAGAGATTTTGTTACGAAAATGTGTGCCATTCAGCAGGATTCGAACCTGCGGCCACTAACAACGAATACGAATATCGATTAAAAGTAATATCCAAACAAAGAAATTAAATATTTCGTTTGTTAATTGTATTTTGTCATTCTCGGGAATTCGTGTAAAATCTTCTGTACAATAAAGACGGAAGCTGATGATGGTTCGCCTGAAATAGGCCTAGACTTCCGATTTACCATGAAATAACGTGTCTGCCTAAATTTTTTCTTATATTTGTTCTATATGTATTTATATGCATATATATTTAGAGCTCTCTTAGAGAGTTATCTTACCACTGTATGTACAGGATACTCCTTTGGATTCTTCTATATCTACACCGCATGCTTATATATATATATATATATATATATATATATATATATATATATATATATAAATTCAAACTTATCACTATACTCGTTTCGAAAAACCCTCCGCGTATATACGCGGAAGGAAAAAATGGTTGTAAAAAAAGAAAGAGCGAAGCACATGAACATCAGTCAAAGCGATTTGGACCGAGACAGTACGTAGACCAAAGAAAAAACCTGATACGAGTAATCAATAACAAAAAAGCGCTCAATACTTATGCAGAGCAGAATAAGTAAATTAACCTAGTGAGCCAACAAACCTACCAAGGTTTCACTTAACGGATCTTCAGGGGACGTTGACTGAAGAGGAAAATAACAAGATAAAGGGAACTCAGTAACCCACGTGACCAAAAAAAAAAAAAAAAGGAAGACACCAAACACAAATAGGGGGAAACTTTTATTAAGAAACATATATAAACATTAAAAAAAGAAATAAAATAAATTAAAAAATAAAAAAATAAAAAGCGCCAACAAGCGAAAACAGAAACTTAAACCTACTAACGACAACAAAAGAAAATAAGGAAAAAGGCAAACCTACCAAGCATTCCTAATTCAAAAGTCAAGTCTTCCTATGTCTACACTTATTAAATATTTCTGTTTTAGAATTCAATAAACAGTTTGTGGGTTCAAACGACGCTATAGCAAGTTTTTCTTCCCCACATAACCTGCAAAATTTCTGGCCAGCTTTGAACTTTGTACATCTTTTTAATAATTCCCATTTTAAAATGGGGCCTATGTTCAGTTCTTGTTTAATTGACCATACATAAATAGAAAGAGTGTTGCTGTGCTTATATTTTTCATTGTTAAAATTACTGGTGTGGTTATAGTATCGTTTTTTAAACTGTCTTGAATAGCATCTCAGTATGTTTTGAGTTCCGGATCTTCTAGGCTTTTATAAACTTTAACCTGGTAAATGACACGATCTTGCTGGCATTTACCCTGCAGCGGACAGTTGTTCTTAATTCTACAATTACAGCTAGTCATACCTACATTAGTTTTATCCATAACATTAGTTTTATTCAATCCACTAATAGTTAGTAGGCTTAGTTTTCCGTCTCCGCTAGTTGGCGCTTTTTATTTTTTTATTTTTTTTATTTTTTTTATTTTTTTTTATTTTAATGTTTATATATGTTTCTTAATAAAAGTTTCCCCCTATTTGTGTTTAGTGTCTTCCTTTTTTTTCTTTTTTTTTTTTTCGTCACGTGGGTTACTGAGTTCCCTTTATCTTGTCGTTGTTATCTTCCTCTTTAGCCAACCTTCCCTGAAGATCCGTTTAGGTGAAACTTTGGTATGTTTGTTGGCTCACTAGGTTAATTTACTTATATATATATATATATATATATATATATATATAACCTGACTGAAATCCGATAGAGGCTAAAACTAGGATCTGTTAAAAAATCATGATAAAATTCTGATTGATGACGGTAATATTTTATCAGAAGAACGAGACAAATGAAGATGCCACTTCTAAAAAAAAAAATTCTCTCTTACTGTTCAAAGAGTCTCTTTACCATTTCCACTCATGATTCTTTCACTCTGTGATTCCAACACATTAAAAAATGACGACATCCTCAGTCACAGATTTAGCAAAAATTTGGGCTACAGTTAACAGAATCACTCAGTAAAATGTAGAATTTTAAAGGATTTAAAAATTATAAATATTTCATATTAAAAAATGACTCGAAATATTTTGGCAGCATTAAGAGGATGTTTGTTGAATAATAAAAAGAAAATAATCTTTTTTTTAATCATTTCACCCAAGCAAGGCGGTACCGCCACTGATGGGCAGGGGTCAACATAAGAGAGTAAAAGATTAGGCAGGAGAAGAGTTAAGAGAAAGACGAACCAGTTACAGGGTGTGTCAGAGAAAAGGCAAGAGAAGGATGGGAAGACAGTTGCGAAGGTAGAAAGAAAGGAAAAGAAAAAGATACACGGGTGATGTAGAAAGGACTGGAGTCAAGTGGATAAGAGATGGGAAATGACATTTGCATTTAAATTCCTGTACGTATTAGCCGTCAGGAAAGCAAGTATACGGAAGGGAGTTCTACAGGCGGAAAGTGCGAGAAAAAGAAGCTGCCGGACTTCAACATTTCATGCAGCGTATTTAAGAAGAATAGCAAAATAAGTTTCAGAATTTTTTTAAAGATAAAAGTTAAAAACAGTTCAATGTAAAATTATCACCTGACTTAAAATGTCTTCTTCTTTCTAAGAATTAAGTCAATGTCCTTATATTTTACTATGAAAAAAATCGCCTACGTAAAATGATAAATCTTTTACTTAAAATAATTACTGAATTATTTTAAAAAATGTTTTTCTCAGCAAAAACAAGTAAATATAATAAAAATATTTATTTTCTCACAGTGGAAATTCAAGCTGTGATGCTCAATTACGATATTTATCAGCCAGCTCTCTACGGCACAGAGACGAAATGACGACCCGAAAAGGTGTGTTATGAAGATTCTAGTTCACCATCGCTCCAGCTATTGGCCAAAATTATATATTCCCTAACAAATCAGGTTTCACCGTGTCTCACACTCTTGAGGATGTATTTTAGCTGTGTAACAATCTGTACACTAACAGCGTGAAAAACAAATACGAAGAACAAATCGGAAAAGGAAGCTCGAAATGGGATTCACTAAAGGAAACGATAGTGACATCAGCAAACAACATTGCCCCAAAAGTAATCAGACGCAGAAGAAAAAACGAGTGGACGACTGAAGAGATTCTGGACATGATGCAAAGGAGACATAAAATGATGCCAAGATATTAAATGGAGTGCATGAAGCTACACAAGGAAATACAGAGCAAATGCAGACAGGCTAAAGAGGAATTACTCAACAGAAAATGTGCAGAAGTAGAGAGATTGAACAGGACTAATAGAGCAAACATACATAAAGAAATAAGAGAAACTGACAGGACAAAAAACCTGCTTCTTTACAGGATGTATAAAATCCAAGGATGGAACAATCATATTGGAGTAAGAGGAAATACTCCAGCGATGGGAAGAATATATAAAAGATTTTTCCATGACAAGCGAGAACAACCGATAATATACAAAGATGAGGACGGACCGGAAATATCAAAGTCCGAAATGGAAGCTGCAAAGACCAACAATTCTAGAAGAATTTGGCACAGAGAAAATTACAGAAATAATAAAAGAAATTTATAATAGTAGTATAATACCAGACGAAAGTGGACTTTCATAGCACTGCCTAAGAAGCCAGGTGCAAACAAGTGCGAACTCCACCGAACAATCAGTTTAATGAGCCCCATTACAAAACTTGATGACTAAAAGCAGAATCAGGCCAGAGATTGGACAAGAACAGTGCAAGTTTGTCAAAGATACTAGAACAAGGAAGGCCATATTTATGATTAAGATGCTCTCCAAAAGGGCAATACAAATAAAGAAGGATTTGTATCTATGTTTTATTGATTATGCAAAGGCGTTCGACAAAATACGCCACAAAGAATTGACGGAGATACTCAGTAGCCTCGACATATTTGGGAAAGACATAAGAGTAATCAAGAATCTCTACTGGAAGCAAATTGCCTGCATATGGACAGGTAACGAATTCAGCAGATATACAAAGATAGAAAGTGGCGTAAGACAAGAATTTTTTTTTTTCACCGGATCTATTCAACTTATACAGCGAGACTATTCTGAGAATCCTAGATGTTATACCAGGATTTGTCATCGGAAACAACAATTTGAACACCTTAAGGTAAGCAGATGATAGTGCTGATAGCAGAGACGGAAAGGAAACTACAAGACATTCTACAGAAGGTAGCTGAAGAGGGTGACAAGAAAGAACTACAATTTACTGCAAGAAAACCGAATGCATGGTCATGAGTAAAAAGAGCAGTCCAAAAGGCCAAATACAGGTAGGGGATACGAAAATCAAGCAGGTAAAAAACCTCTCCTAGATTTGAAAATCTAGGAGAGGTTCTAACAGAAGACGGAAAGAGTGACACAAAGATCCGAAGGCGAATTGGCATGGCAAAGGACGCATTCCCGAAGCTGAGTAGAGTATTAAGAGACTGGAAAATTTCACTAAAAACAAAGAAAAGAGCACTGAATTACTATGTGATGTCAGTTCTTCAATATGACAGTGAATGCTGGACAGTCTCATCGAAGATGAAGGAAAAACTTGAAATAACTGAAATGTGATTCTACAGAAGGATGCTTCAGATTTCATGGACCGAGCATGTAAGCAATGATGAAGTTTTGGGAAGGATAGAAACGGAAAGGAAATTAATCCTGAGCATCAGGAAGAGACAGCTAAAGTTCCTGGGACATTCAATGAAGAAGGAGGGCTTAGAGAACCTAATACTAACAGGCCAAATAGAAAAATAAAAGAAACAGTGGAAAGCAGCGGATAACATATTTGAAGGGCTTGAGCAGGTGGATGACCGAACGGGGGTGGCGTTGTGTAAGAGAAGAAAACATTTAAACATATATACAAGGCACACAAAAAAAAGAAGAAGAATCTGATATCTGCCCTTCTATGTGGCAGCAAATTCCGGACGATCTCCTCAAAGATGAAGGAGAAACTCAACAGAAATGTGGTTCTACAGAAGGATGCTGAGGATACTATGGCCGGCCGTGTGAACAACGACGAAGTTTTAGAGTGGATACAAACGAAGAAGAAAGTTATATTTAGCACCAGCTGAGGGTTCTGGGACACGCTTGCGCAAATAAGTGGCGGAGCTGGAATTGGGGGAAATACCAAGGGGAAAAGTGTTCAGAGCGAGAAGGGATAGGCATAAGTGGAAGTCCATGATCGTCGACGTCCTGAAAGGACACGGCACATAAAGAAGAAGAAGAACAATCCATAGATTAGTCTATGGTAATGTGTTTTATTCTCAAGATATAAGTTAGGTTAAGTCAACTTATATAACATAGGGTAGGCTAGTATATATACCTGTTTCTTTCTCCATGTGAGAAGATGTATATTATTGCATCCACAAATGACGTTTGGTCAATGCATGCTAAATGTTTCTTGTATATAAACTGCTATTCTTACTATTTGTTGTGGAGTAGTTTTAGCACTGAATGTTATAATCGTGCTATGTCGGTTGCTAATCGACTTAACGAACCCAAAATGTTAAGAACTTGGTAATCTTCCACTGAAAGCTGACTCCTTAGTTTTCGGCTAACTGCCGACTAATATCAAATGCCTAGTAGTCCTATTGAACTCCAATAGCACTCCAAAGAACTCCTATGAGCTTCCCAAGAACTTCTTAAAAACATCTCCCGCTAACTCTTATTAATATAGGAGGGAGAGTCCATTATCTGAGGAAAAGGTGTGTTTCCCCATGACTATTATCGTTACCGTATCGATATTCTTAATGACCTAATCAACCCCCGAAGGGTTTCATCCTCTGAGGGACTTTATCAAGGCAAATATATGTTTTTTTATCTTTTTACATGATTTTTTCATAGCAGTACAACAAAAATAATTATTGTAAATGGTTAGCATTTGAGCCGAAAGCTCCCGGAAACAAACAAATTTTACATACATCATGTCCAGAAAGGATGACCTTTGTGCGTATACAAGTTAAGCATAAAACAAAAATGCCTTGTTATCTTTATCTTTGTTACATCAAGTCAAGTGCCATACGTGACACATACTTAGGCGATCATGACTGACTGGGCAAAAGAATTTCCCGCAGTAGATTGCCATTATTATTTACGGTAGACTGGTTGTCAACCAAGGCTATAAATCCCAATCTGGAGGGAGAAGTGACGGATTAATAACTTTCGTAAGGTATTTACACGTAAGTGAATAAAACAACAACTGCAGTTAAAACTCGTCTATTCATTGCGCCACAACTCAAAACCCTTTTATAGTTTTTGTATATAACATCATCAATGGCTTTGTTTGCAATTCATCCATAACGGCATATTTTCTCAATTTAATGCTGTTGTTTCTTCACGGTCCTTGCAATATAAAATATGTTCGAGAAATCAGTTGGTTTATAATATTCTTCAAATCAACCAGAAAAAATCTCACCAGCAAAGCAAATATTTCTCAAATCGACGAAAATTTTGAAAGTTTTGAATTGATTACATTTACCTATCTATTTGATTAATGGATTTATTTTTAGCATTTTTAAAAATTATTTACCTATATATAATTAATCCCGGTTTGGTTGGTAAAATGTTATTCCATTATATCAAGAAAAGTAATAGCCGTTGAGTAACTCTCTCTATTCCCTCTCTTTCTTTTTCTCTCACTCTCTCTTCAATACCAGTTCCGACATTCCTCCGAGATTTCAATGACGTGTGAATCAATTAGACTTTTCCTATTGTTTCAGCTTGTCGTTTTTATTTGATGTTCCACAAATTGCTTTAAAATGTTTTAATTAGAGACTTGTTCACAAAGCGTATTTTCGAAAAGAATAATGGTTCATGGCACTGATGGAGTAATCATTATCTGATGAACTGTCTGTACGACGACTCTTATTTCATTAAGAATCTTCGGATTATGGTCTTAAAAAGCGACCAAAGAACTATGTCACCTCTTACAAAGAATTAATTGTCCCATATTAAGATTTTCACATACAAAAATACACATACGAACGCTTACACATAATGGCTTCGACTCGATTTCAAGAAATGCTATCACTTGATCAATCCTCAAATATGGACAGCGCCTATGTGGCTTTTAATCCTTCTAAAGTCTTGCATTATCTTGCGTAGATGTGGCTTAAACGCCACATAAAGTGTAAGAGATGGCCTCAATGTGTGCGGAATCTTGCACATCACTTATTGTGTCAAAATTTCAGATAGAGTATATCTGTAAAAAGGATGTGTTGTGGTGTAGTGGATATTGGCTTTGAACGAGAAATCTGAGAGCCGAGCTCGAATTCCAGTTGAATTCCTTGCATTCACATACGCGCAAATACCCTTGGGAAAGGTATTAATCCGTCTCTTCCATCCAGTTATGGGTTAAATAACAGGAGAGATTGGGTTCTATAGCTTTGGTCAGCAACCAAGTCTACCGCAGAAAGCAATGGCAACCTACTGCGGGATAATCATCTGCCCAGTCAGTCGTGTCTCTTTCGAGACATGATCGCCCAAGCGTTTATCACGTATGGCACTTAACTGACTGATATCTGTAAAAAGACAATATGACTAAAGACAAATAGGAAAACTTATCTTAACCGAAGGGTTTCATCCTCTGAGGAACTTTATCAAGGCAAAGATATGTTTTTTATCTTTTTATATGATTTATCATAGCAGTACAACAAAAATAATTATTGTAAATGGTTAGCATTTGAGCCGAAAGCTCCCAAAACAAACAAACAAATTTTACATACATCACGTCCAGAAAGGATCACATTTGTGCGTATACAAGTTAAGCATAAAACAGAAAGGCCTTGTTATCTTTGTTCAAAGAACTATCTAACGTACTTTCTCGTGTATAATACGAAAAATTTTGAACGGAAATTAAAGGCAAAAAAGTGGGGTCGTAGTGCATATTTTCAGAAATTTCTACTCAGCTTAAAAACCTTATTTGAAACAGCAAGATATTAAATACACTCAGTTTAATAGATAATAAAACCAAGTTGGTAGCTGTTGATAACAATTATAAAATTTATTTGTTATGTCGTCAATATTTGTTTCTCTCTTCATACTTAATGTAAGACAATATTTTTTATTGTCATATAAAACAAAAAATACGATAGATTAATTGACACCTTAAAATGTATTGCCCAGTATGACTAGTTGGCACCTTTCCTCGAAAATAAGTTTTGGAATAGAAATGAAAAGAAACAGCTAAATATATGGTTTGTTTTTATTATTTAATACCATGAAAAATTAAATATTGTAATGAAATACATGAACGACGTTGAGATTTTAATATGGTACACTTTTCAAAATAAAATTAAATAAAGATTACTGTCCTACAGGGTCGTATTATACTCAAGGATGTAATTTCTGCCCTATTTTTAACTTTAGAAACATGTTGGTATGAATTTGTTTTAGGCTGGCCGTCTGTAATTGTATGTATTGTTCACAAGAATATGTGTACCTTTTCAAGACGGTTGTCCTTAGAGAGAAGGGGACGGAAGGTTGAGAGAAGAGGAAAGGGAACAAATATGTGTCTCTCGAAGAGAGAAGAGGGTAGTCAGTAGGTCAGTGATGTTCTCTTTTCCTTCCTTAGTAGTAATCGTGACGTTGACAGGTTGTTCTTTCTTCTTTGCCGACAATGTGTAAAGAAAAGGGGTAAGGACTTGACGTGACGGTGGGTACGACAGGGGTGTTGCTGATCAAGTAGTCACGTAGCAGCCTGTAAGCCCTTCTGACGAATTCTGCATTCTCGACGATTTATATAGCAAAACCAAAACTTAACATAGGCTTGTTAGATTCCTCATGTTTATTTCCGGGTATGTTTTACAGGGTTCCCATTCGCTGATTAATATTTTCACATATATGTGTGAGGAAAGAAGACATTTGTAGTGTTAGGTAGAGATCTGGCTGAGCGGCGGAGGCTAGAACATAACACGTCCATTTACAGACCAGTCAAACAACAGTATTTAGCAAGTGGAACTCGGAGCCTGTTAAAACGGGTTTCTGAGACAGAATGTAAAATACCAATTCGAAGCCAGAATTGTATGTGTGCTACGCCGATTTGAGTGTTTTCAGTAAGTGGTTGTAAATCAGAGGAGATATGACATTCAGTTTTATAACTTTGTGAAACCATACGTACAAAGTGTAGCTGCTCGTTTACTCATCTGTTAACCGGTTTATGTAATCTAATAATTTGTAATCATTTATTTACTTGACAATCAATATTGCTTACACTCTACTAAAAACGCCTAGGACATGTATTGTATATATACGTTATCTTACGTTATCGTTTACCTTTACATATCAATCGATGCGTTTCTCACCTTCCCATATTTTTAAATCAGACAAAAGATTTTTACGGTTCACCTCGGGATTTAAATACCAAATTCTGTCGACTCCTTCCGAAACCTTTCTAATATAAACCAAAACATTGGGATTCTCCGCCAATGGGAACCTCTGCACATGTTCTTCAAGATCGACAGATATTTTGGTTCCATGATGCAAAAACTAACACGGCAAAAATAGATTTTTTTTTCAGTAAAAGGAAAATAACAGAAAATTTGCAGGAAGATAAGAAATTGGTAAAGAGAACTTAAAAAAAGAAGAAAAAATAATCAATAAAATGTCAGGCAGAAAGAAAAGAAAAACAACCCGTGTGAACTTGATTCAAGATTTTATTAATAACTTATGCACGGCTCTCTATAAAACTATTGACCATATCGTTGATAATAATCTGTTTAACACACATGCAAACGGCAATCAGAATATTCCAGGAACAAATTAGAGGGGAATTTGTGAAAGGAACAGAGAGTCAACTAAACCAATTTTTCATCGGAAGTCCCTGTTACGTATATATAGTAGTGTATGCACACACACACACACACACACACACACACACACACACACACACACACACACACACACAGATATATATATATATAAGACGAATTATGATAAACCCCTCCATCGGTTTAGAATAGTTTTTCTTGTTCCTTTTTGTTCATTTCGTTGCGTCACAGATATACTCTCTCTCTCTCTCTCACACACACACACACACACAAACACACACACACACACACACACACATACATATATATATATATTAAAAAAACACACACACGAAAAACATACAGACACACATATACATACTCAAACACATTCAAATGACAATAATAAAGAACCAGAAAAACACAGACACACACACGCATTCGCACACACACAGATACATACACACACACACATACATACACACCAAATTCAAATGATAACACCAAACAATAAAAAAGAACCAGATGACCCATAAAAATAAATAATTCTAAAATAATTCTAAAAGATAAGGACGAAATCAAGGAGCGCTCTCTCTCTCTTTCTCTCTCTCTCTCTCTCTCTCTCTCTCTCTCTCACACACACACACACACACACACACACACACCAAATTCAAAATACCGTCGAAGCAATAAAAGAGGAACTAACTGACAGATGAAAAGACATGTAAATAAACAAAGGCACCTAGAAGATAATTTGTAAGTACCAAAGAGAGACCCCAGAGCAAAACCATTTCAAATTAGAATGAGCACTTGATTCATTCATTCATTTATTTGTTTATCCCTTTATGCACGTGCTGATGTGAGAAAACACAGACTATTCAACACGCTAACATTTGATTTATTCAATTTACTTTATTTCTTATTTTTTATTTTTTACTTCACTGATTTGATTTATTTCTTTATTCTTTATTCTTTATCTTTATTTTATTTTAATTTTCTACTTACCTATATTTAAACAAGAACTTAGCCCTCAGAAACAAAACGAACTCGATATGTAAAGTCACAAATTTATTCGCCTGAAGAGAGTCCATCTTAGACTCAAACACGTGTAGCGTCATAAATACCATTATGCACACTTAATGTATCATATGTATAATATCTTTATACAACAATAAATATGCACTTTAAACTAAACGTTCACGGTCTCTCACACTTTTTATTATATATATATATATATATATATATATATATATATATATATAGACTCCTAAGCGAAGTCAACCTTGTCAGACCTTCTGGCTTCGGTTGGAGATGAACAAAGACGAGGCTATACTGAAGGACAGAGTATCGTCTGAAGAAAAATAGACAAGAGTCCGACCCTGCCTTATACAGGGTCTACGGGAAATTCTTACTCGAGCCTAAGGGCTTGGAATTCCCCCGCTAAAATTGACTGTGTCACATCCGGCCTCACTAGGGAGGTTTCACACACACACACACACACATATATATATATATAATATATATATATATATAGGAATGGATTTTTCATTTATTAATCGTTAAAACGTTATTTCTAATTGATACCTATATCTTTATTTATTTATTAGATAATTGAGATAATTGCAGAGCCGAGTTCGAATTCTGATTGAATTTGTTGCATTCACTTACGCACAAATAGTCTTGGGAAATGTATTAATCCAACTTTTCCCCCTTCAGCTATGGGTTGAATACCAGGACAAACTGGGATCTATAGCCTTGGCTATAAACCAGTCTACCGCTGAAATAAATATCAACCGAATGATGGAAAATCTTTAACCTTTTCAGTCATGGATCAGAAGAGGCAAGATCGTCCAAGCGAGTATCAATTATTGCACTTAACTGACTGATAGAATTTATACAATTATTTCAGCAGTCTGAGGAAATTAATCTCAAAAACAAACTGATCAGGAAGCTTGTAAACACAGACAGGCTATAATAAACTTCAAGATAAACGGTTCTTTCCGGTCATCCCCTTGAATCCAGAAACTTTCTCGAATCTTTGTAAATTACTCTCGCGTGACAAACGAATGGAGGTGGCGGTGTTGTAATAAATAGGAGAAGGTTTAAAAACACAAAAAATGTTATAAATTTAGGCGGAAGTTTAAAAAAAAATCGGAATGTATTTTTTAATCAATTCACCCCAAGCAAGATAATAAAGCAACTAAAACTCATGGAGTTAGTGTCGAAATACAAGGAAAAGAAAAAAATATTAATGCGCGTAAATCTTAAAAGAACAGGGATTAAGAAAACATGCCTTTAAATTGATCTTAATTGTTTGCTTTTTGTTTAGTGGCATATCAAATACTTCTTTCTTCTTTTATGTGTCGTGTCCCTTCAAGGCGTAGCCAATAATGAGCCTTCACCTCTTCCTATCTCTTGTTGCTCTTAATATATGTTGTCCTCTTATTTATCCCAAAATCTGCTCTGCCATCCATTGGTTTAAGCCCATCAACCATGTTATAGACTGTTTACCTCTTCCTTTCTTTCCCTCTATCCACCCTGTGAATATGAAATTCTCCAAACTCTTTTTCCTCATTGCGTATCCCAGAAATTTCAGCTGTCTCTCCCTGATGTTAAGTTTAAATTTCCTTTTCGTTTCTATTCTCTCCAAAACCTCATCGTTGCTCACATGTTCAGTCCATCCTTCTGTAGAAGCTGTAAAATCTTCCTCTGTAGTTCCTATATTTAAAAACACCGGAGAACCCTCTGACCCTGCAAATTACCGCCCTATCAGCCTTCTTCCGATCTTTGGCAAAGTGTTCGAAGCCATTATCAACGCCGAGGTGGTTCAGCATCTCACAGCACACAGGCTCCTCTCGGACAAGCAATATAGTTTCCGCTTCACCAGGTCTACTGCTGATATGCTAACGACCATCACCGAGTACATATGCCAGGCACTCGACAGGAATGGCGAAGCCCGAACCGTTGCATTGGATATATCTAAGGCGTTCGACAGAGTTTGGCATGCTGGCCTTCTATGTAAACTGCGGAGCTATGGTATAACTGGACATGTGTTTGAACTAATCCAGTCATTCCTCTCTAATCGTACAATGAAGGTGGTATTAAACGGACATGCCTCTCAGAACTACCATACAAACGCAGGTGTCCCCCAAGGCTCCATCTTAGGTCCTACACTCTTCCTGATATACATTAATGATCTCCCTGATTGCATAAGAGCCCAAATAGTTTTGTACGCCGATGACACCACAGTTTACTCTCGCCTCCTACAAAAATCTGGTGTAGGCGTCAAAGCTAACCTCGCAGCCGAGATTGAAAAAGACCTCCAATCCATATTGGACTGGGGTAAGAAATGGCTAGTAAATTTTAATGCTTCTAAAACGAAGCTACTCTCAATTAACCATCATCGACAATCTCACCTACCTCCCATTAGCATGGACCAGGCTTGCCTCCCAGAGAGTAAAACACTACGCCTCCTTGGTCTCATACATTCAGCGGACCTCAAGTGGAATGACTATATCGAATCCATTGCTAAATCCGCTGCTATGAAAGTCGGTTCTCTGTGTAGGGCCCGGAAGTCTTTTCCGTCTAAATCTATCCTGCACATTTATAAATCTACTATCCACCCGTGCATTGAATACTGCTGCCATATCTGGTCGGGTTCCCCTGCTGTTCTCCTCGGGCTTCTCGATAAGGTTCATAGGAGGGTCTGTAATGTGATAGATACCGACTTGGCAGACCGCCTGCAGTCTCTCTCCCACCGGCACGACGTGGCTTCCCTGTGTCTCTTCTATAAATACTTTCACGGCTTCTGCTCCGATGAACTTAGATCACTAGTGCCCCCTAAATACGAATTTGAACGAGATACTAGATTAGCAACTAGATCCCACCCTTTTACAGTGAAACCGATAAAATGCAGCCGTAACTTCTACTCCAACAGTTTCTTTCCTCGCACTTCCCGACTGTGGAATTCTCTTCCACACGATTGCTTCCCCGACGGCTACAATCTCCAGAAATTTAAATGTAAGGTCAATAGACACCTCCTAACACACTAACCTGCTCCCATTCTATCAAACACTCTTCCCATCTGCCCAACCCTCATCCTCGGTATCCTTACTCATCTATCACCTTCCTCCTAACATTCTCTATGTCTAACCACTCCTTCTCTTTACCTTCCCCTATGTAGCCCCATGCGCAATAGTGGCAGTGGAATGCCTTGCTTGGGGTGAGATGATTAAAAAAAAAAAAAAAAAAAGAAGCACGTTTCTGCTGCTTTGAGTTTTTCCTTCATCTTTGAGAAAATTGTCCAGTATTCGCTGCCATATAGAAGAACAGACATCATATAACAGTCCCGCACTCTTTTTTTTTTTTTTTTTTTTGTAAAATATTCCTGTTTCTCAATAATCTACTCAGCTTTTGGAATACGTTCTTGGCCATGCCAATACATCTTCCGATATGGGTTCTTTAATGTCGAAATCTAAATATTTTCTAAACAACAGTCGCTTTCTCACCGACTCAGTGTGGCTTCCCTGTGTCTCTTCTACAAATACTTTCACGGCTTCTGCTCCGATGAACTTAGCTCACTGGTTCCCTCTATATATGAATTTCCTTGAACCACAAGATTAGCAACTAGGTCCCACCCTTTTACTATGAAACCGATAAATTAAAAACGCAAATTCTACTCCATCAGCTTCTTTTCTCGCACTTCCCGCCTGTGGAATTCCCTTCCACATACTTGCTTTCCCGACAGCTATAATCTCCAAGAATTTAAATGTAAAGTCAATAGTCATCTCCTGTCTCACTAACTTACCTCCTCTCTCTCATGCTTTTTTCTCCGTCCACCCCTCTCTCATCAGTATTCTCTTTCTTCTCATACTCTCTTCCTGACACACCCTGTAACCAGTCACTCTTTCTCATGACATTCGTCCTATGTAACCCCCTGCAAAACAGTGGCAGTAAAATGCCTTGCTTGGGGCCACACGATTATCAAAATAATTCTTCTATTTTTATTTTTTGAGATAATGGTTTAATGATACATAGTCGGAGGGACAAATGGTGGATGCCTACCATTTTCCAGAGTATTTCCGTGTAAGGGAATATAACGAACCCGACTGAAATTAAAACTTGGCTGTCCAGCTGACAATTCCAACCTAGCGTCGGAATTAAGCAGGCTCGATATTGCTTAATTTCGGTGATCGTACGGGAACCGGTGCGCGTTGCATTTAAATTGAAATGCATTTAGTGGGTATAGATGTTTGAATAGACACCGTTGATTTTTTTTTTATACTGAAAATAATGTCTACCTTTTTTTACAATCGAAACTCTTCTTTTTTTTTAAATGTGTCATCATATAGAAATAGAACCTATATTTTCTTTTCAATCTGGGAAACCACTAGCTTAGAAAGAGTTAATTAAAACGAAGAAGGTACGAAATATAGGCGATCATGACTCTTCACAACCTTTATTTGCGTGTGTCATAGCCCTTTTCTCCGATGCGTTTCGCTATCCATTCACACAAGCTCGTCATATAAGGTGCTTGCTACCTTCCTCTATCTCTCTTAACCTCTATATACCTCGTGAGTTTTAAGTTTACCAAGCCCTCTTTCCTCATTATGTCTCCATGGAATTCCTTCTATAGAGCCAAATTCCTTCTGTCTCTAATTTTCTCCTCATCCGTGGGGACAATGTCCAGCATTCATTATCATCTAACACATAGTAATGCAGCACTCTTTTTGTTGCTTCTAATGAAATATTTCTCAGCACCTTTCTTAGTTTTTGCTTTTCTCGCTAATCCAAACGGTGTTTGGATTGCGGTGTCACATTTTCCACCCTTTCTTAAAACGCTCCTCACATATTTGCCTTCTTAGAGCAATTGATGGTTATTTCTTTTCTCTCGCTTTCTTTTATTATCTTGTCCAAGAAGTCTTGTAGTTTTCTTCCTACATCAGCCATCAACAGAGTTCCATCTGTGTATCTTATATCGTTAAGATTATGCCTAAGATTCAGTTAAGTGCCATACGAGATACACACTTTGGGCGATCATGTATCGGAAGAGACAGGACTGACGAAGCAAAAGATTATCCCGCAGTAGATTGCCATTGCTTTCTGTGGTAGACTGGTTACCAGCCAAGGCTATAGAACCCAATCTGTCCTATTATTTTACCCATAACTGGAGGTGAGAGATGGATTAATACCTTTCCCAAGGGTATTTGTGCGTAAGGGAATGCAAGGAATTCAACTGGAATTCGAACTCGGCTTTCCGATTTCTCGTTCCGAGCCGATATCCACTGCACTACAACGTACGTCCATGCCCAAGATTATGCCCCCAATAATTAATCCTTATATTTTGTGTAATGTCTAAAACATAAGTGTACATCTAGCTACAAATGTATTTCTCTCTCTCTCTCTCTCTCTCTCTCACTCACTCACTCACTGTGTGTGTGTGTGTGTGTGTGTGTGTGTGTGTGTGTGTGTGTGATATCATTCTAATCATGAATATAGCATTTCTTGATTCAGTTACCGATACATTTAAGAGGATGGATAACAGATAGCAATTTAGTACTGTTTTCTTTGTTTATAACGAAATATTTCTCGGTACCTTGCTTGGCTTTTGCTTCTTTCACTAGCAATAAATGTTCAGATCACAGAGTCACATTTTCCATCTTTTGTTAAAAAAAAACTTCCCACATATTAGAAATTCTACATCTGCTTGATGTTCATATCTCCAATTCGTAACTCTCATCTTGGGTTGTTTCTTCTTGCTGATGAACATACTTTCTGTTTTCTCGCTTTCTTCTGCCATCCTGTCTAGGAGGTACAGTAGGTCTCCTTCCGAGTCGGACATCAACACCTTGTTATCTGAGTATCTTATATTGTTAAAATTAACAATAATGAATTCTGGCAGGGTCTCCCGATCCTTTAAGATAACATCGCTATCTTGGAGAAGTAATATACTGACTGGGCAGAAGATTATTCCGCAGTAGGTTGCCATTGCTTTCTGTGATAGACTGGTTGTCAGCCAAGGATATAGAACCCAATCTGTCCTGTTATTTAACCCACAACTAGATTAATACCTTTCCCAAGGGTATTTGCGTGTAGGTGAATGCAACCAATTCAACTGGAAATCGAACTCTGCTACCCCGATTAGCTTGCCGACGTTGCTCATCAAATTGTCATATGGCGTACACATTTATTTGCAACTGGTCTCATAGGTAATATTACGAAGATTGGTTTACTGAGGTTATTTCTGTATTTAGCGATCTTGGCGATACCGAAGTCGTTAAAGTCTGAGTAAACTTCTGTTACGATCCCATCAGGCTCTGTAACTTTGTTCATGTCCATCTCCTACAGTGCTGATCTTCCTTCATCTTTTAGTATTTCTGGCCCTTTCATATTTTCCAGCGTAGACATGCCCCACATCTCTCTCTCTTTCTCTCTCTCTCTCTCTCTCTCTCTCTCTCTCTCTCTTATTGTGTAAAATGTTCTTTGACATTTTCTTTTTCATTATCAGTTATCCTTGCTTTGATTCTTTTTTTTCTATTGGGCACATTTTCTGTATTTATGTTGCTCATTCTCTCTATTTATACACATTTTTTATAGTGTAATTCTTCTTTATCCTTCCTACATTTGTTTTTAATTTCTGTTTAGTGTTCGCTACTCTTTTACATTCCTTGGCATTGTTTGCTGTCACTTTTTCCATCATCTCTAGAATTTTCTGTCATCCATTCGTTCCTTTCTTGTGTAGTTTTCTTTGGGATTATATCATTTAACCACTTCATTAATGTTTCGTTTCACTTTGATCTTGTAGTTTCGTTCAGTTTATAATCGGTTATAACATTTTTTTGTTGCTTCTTTTTAGTATATCTGCTTGCAACATGGATCTTTCAAGATCTTTAGTTTATTTAATTTTACCCCAATGTAGCACACGACTAGAAGAGTTTTAGAGTTTGCTTGTTTAGCGGCATATCAGCTCCTTATGGGTCATTTAATGCTGAAAGTTAATTTTTTGGAAAGATTACTAATTTCTTTTACAAAGATGTATGGCTGTTTTTTCTTCTCAAATTATATTGCTGGTAATTTTTAGTTTTTAACAAGAATATATTGCTGGAAATATTTTCATTTTTGTAAAAATGTATTCTTAGTATTTTTTATTCATTGCTGGTAATATTTTTTTAATATATTGCTGGTATGATCGCACATATCCTGAAAAGGCAAACTCATGGAATAAATTTTTTAAAACAAAACTTTTAAACTGTTCCCAAACTACTCAACTGTCATTTTGATTCACATCTGCAATATATATATATATATATATATATATATATAGAGAGAGAGAGAGAGAGAGAGAGAGAGGGGGGGAGGAGAGAAGAAGGGAGAGAGAGTGAGAGATAGACATATATATAGCTATGAACAGATTATATATATATATAGAGAGAGAGAGTGAGAGTGAGAGAAAGAAAAACAGAGAGAGAGAGAGATCTGCATGTATCTATGCGTGCATGATAATGTGTTGACCCCGATTTCTATCTTATTTTTTAAAATTTCTTCCCTCCATTCGTTTTGCCCCTTCCATCTTCCGCCAATTTTCTTCTTGTTTCTCTGCGTTTGTAATCGTCTGCTTCTTCCAATCTGCTTATCTCCGCGGCTTGCCGAGACATGAGTCAAACACTGATGTAGAAATGACAGTTATGATGGTGGAATTGTTTCGCAGATGGAAAAACAGACAAAACGATGATGATGTACATGGCGTCAGAGGTAAATACCGAAAAATGTGTTTTGCAGACAATGGTATCCAAACTATTCTTGTGCAGGAGACTGTGTGCATGTAAAATGGTTGGGTCATGTTTTCTTGTCAGCGAGTGAAACGAAAGAAGAGAGAAAGAAGTAGACATAGCATTACATACCTTCACGTACACATGCACAAGCAAGGTTACCTGTCATTGTCAGTCAACGCTAGAGTTAAATTGGTTTTCCAGATTATTATTAACCCCTACTAAACAATTTCAGCTTGCTAGGAACACATTTTTAGCAGACTTATTGTTGCACCGACATATAGTAGTCAAGAGTCTTTGATCTGATATTTTGGCTGCATACAGTTCGATTTCTCTCGTTAACATTCATCACTAAATTATGCGTGTAGAAAAAGAATGAGATTATGTTGTAAAATAAAAATATTATTATTATTTTTATTCATTAGGGTGTGGACTTACAGTTGCTGAACGTGTGTGTGAGTGAACATAGTGTATGAAATTTGCTATATTTAAAGATGTGTTCAATATCTGAGATAGAAAGCTTATAAGCGTAGATAATTAGGACAAAGGAATCAACACTGAATGTGAACTCAGTATCTCGCTTCTGGCGATTGTATTGAAGCGTGAAACTGTCAGTAGCCATGCAATGTTGATTATATATATATATATATATATATGTGTGTGTGTGTGTGTGTGTGTGTGTGTGTGTGTGTGTGGTTGTCCCGTACTTAAACAGCGAGAATAATTCAACAAGATCATCTTAATATAAAATATTGTTATATCTGTATAGAGAGCTCAGTGGATGTTATCCAGAGCAATATGATATTTATAAAGGAAAACTCAACACGTCATTTAGATTCGTTATAAATTATAATTCATTTCTATGAGCTAAATTAGCTCATTTCATCAGACCGCACTATATTCGTTAAGTATAAACACAGGCGCATTTGTATGTACATATGTGGATGTATGGACATGTGTGTACGTGGATATAAATAAGTATACATAAATGTGTTAATATGTAGGGTTACACGTATATACGTATCCATGCGGTTGTGAGTGACCGTATAATGACTTGATGGCCACCATCCAAGAAAGATGACCTCTTCGCAACTTGTCTAGATCCCCAACGAAGATAACGCCGATGTCTCTGTCTTTAAAATTTTACTTGTTTTCCTCTTCATTTTAAAGAAATGCTTATTCCGGTAAAACATTTGTACCGAATTGTATGAATATATAGTGTGTGTTTTTTTTTGTTTTTTTTTTTTAATCATATCACCCCGGGCAAGGCGGTAAGGCCACTGGTGTGCAAGGGGCTACGTAAGAGTGAAAAGATTGGTAAGGAGAAAGCCGGAAACCACATCCTAAACAGTGAACAAGGGATGAGCCTCTACAGCTGTTGATGAATTGAGCTAATTTAACTCATAGAAATCAATTATAATTTGTAACCAATCTAAACGACGTGTTGAGTTTATATATATATATATATATATATATATATATATATATATATATTGTAGATATATATGCAAAGTACGATAGGTAAATTGTCGCCATTTTATATTTTTAATTTTGCACATGCGTGTTGTTTGATTTTGATATTGATTTTGCCGACTGCACAGTATATTCGGGCTAGTTTGGCCCCGTCTGTGAGAAAAAGAGCAATATGATTCTATTCACTCTTCCAGAAATTTAGTAACGGCATGCTGTACTGCTTAGCATTGGCGCCAGAAGTGTTTGGCGTCAATCTGAGGACAATACACAGAATTCGGAAAGAGATGGATGAGTAATGGTCATTAAGAAGGTGTTTGGAGTGATCAGTGGCGATGGCGACGTTATGCCAGCACTAATGTTCTCACAGGGGTTCAGAATCTACACAAGTTCCTCGAGGAGGTAGTGCTGCGCTGGTTCAAAAAGTTAGCTGCTAGAAGACACTTTGTCTGGCAACAATATACTGCACCATGTCTTAAACACAGAAGACTTCAATCATGGCTGTCAGACAATTACTTCCCAGACTGCAACCACTTGATTATAATCTTTGAAGCGTAGTTGAGCGAGAGACCAACAAAACTCCTTATAATAACAAAAATGAACTAAAAGTAAGTGTTATGGCAGCATCCACCAAAATAGGAAAATTTGCAGGGATTCCGAAGTCATCTGGAGGACGATTTTATTGAATAAATTTACTCTTTAGTTTTTACGATATTTATATACTAGCAGTATAGCCCGGCGTTGCTCGGGTGTAATGAAATCTTTAAAATTAACCCATGGTCCTGGAGCTCAGACACTTTGAACGTTGGCACAAAAGACTAAAAAGCAATAGTTGTTTCCAGTTAAAGCGAAACCGCAGACTGACAGAAAAATGAATCTATGTAAGTCAAATTTTGATTTCCTGGTATTGATATCAAATAAGTTTTTTAGTCGTAAACTGAATTTTGAAGGCTAAATAGGTCCTCTAAGTAAATGGTATCATGGCTGAGACTAAAAACTACAATTATACCTACTTAGAGCCAAACCCGAAGCAAAAACTAAAATAAAAGGGCTAAAAAAAATACAAACATAAAGGCAGATAAACAGACACACATACACACAAACATCTGGCCTTTTATATCTATATATATATATATATATATATATATTATCGATTTTCTGCACTATTGTAAGAACTGCAACCTTGAGACTTCTGAATATCGTTTCTTATGTCTTTTTCTATGAGTGTATCAAATTTGATGAAAATCGGACCGCACCTTCTATAACCCGATTTTTTCGATTATCGATTTTCGATATTTATCGGGGGTATCTTGACTCAAAACCTAGCTAAGAACACTCGCAGACGCTTATAGTACAACTGTGTAAATTTTCAAGAAAATCGCTTCAGCCGTTTCGGAGTCTATATGTAACGGACACACACACACACAC
Source organism: Ascarosepion bandense (assembly GCA_037127315.1). Classification (NCBI taxonomy): domain Eukaryota; kingdom Metazoa; phylum Mollusca; class Cephalopoda; order Sepiida; family Sepiidae; genus Ascarosepion; species Ascarosepion bandense. The sequence continues at coordinate 832,828 of JBBBDQ010001461.1, read as the reverse complement.
ACAAAGTTCTATTTATAAATAAGTTTAGATAATTTTGTTAAACATACCTGTTAAAATGAGATGCTAGTGTTATTTTCATTTTTGCTTAATTTAGACGACAATTTCTCCATCGCATCTTATATATATATATATATATATATATATATATGTGTGTGTGTGTGTGTGTGTGTGTGTGTGTGTGTGTGTGTGTGTGTGATGATGGTTCATTGCATTTCTATATTTTAACTATATGGGCATTTCTCCCATCGGTTAGTTTAGTTAGTGTATGCATATTATGTACATATCTGCTACCCTCGGTGTAACATCATCAACTAGTTCAGGTGTATAAAATAAACCTTTTTACAAAGCAGAAGAAAAAACACTTGCCGACTATCTGGTTATTGCAAGAAAACGTCTGAAACCAATTTTTAGTCGTTGGCTATTGTCCACCGGAAAGTTATTTAGAAAACTATAAATAGTCCTCTTCTAAAGTCTTCACTTTCATATTTATATAAGCCTTATCTCTAATGTTGACCACACTTATTAAAACCATTGCATACCTTTAAAACAATACACACACATATATATATATATATATGTTTACTATATGGATCGGAATCCGACAAGATTACTAGAATAAGTAAAGAACAAGTAGGAAAAAGTGTTTTTAATCATTCAACCACGGTAGTGGTTGAATATATTCTTAAGTCCGACATTGAGCGGATCTAGGCAGCTTTAAAGCATTACTAATAATTCAGGTTTTAACCAAATTTTAAACAGTTTACAGAATTTTGTAGAACACCTACTTAGCTACATTTTGAAAAAAAAATTGAATTTTAGTTCAACAAAAAAAGTTACATCAAAATATGTGAAGTCCAAAAAAGGAGACTAACTCCATAAGTACATAAGTGAGTGACTAACACTTCTAATAATAAATCTTATTCTTTATAACTTTTTTCTGTTTAATATTTTTGCATGCAGTTTCATCATTTAAATTCTGATGATATCTTTTATCCTTTTCATCAATCAAACTTTGTTTATCACTTATCAGAATTGATTATCAGAATTAATTATAAATAATCATTTATTAATAGATTTTTTATCAGTATCATTTATTTTTTTCTTTTTAATAGTTTTGAATGCGGTTTTCAGCATTAAATTTATATTAAATTAATAGCAATGCCTGGAAAAATCATGGATTACACGGAAAAATGCATGCATGAAAAGTAATATTCTTAAGATTTTATAAAACCTGGAAAAGAACAGGACACGTTATTGAACCTGAAAAAATAAAGGATAAGATATTCTAGCAAAGTAAAAAATAAGAAATTTCTTACTTAAAATAATGCAGCTAAAAATAAAATTTGAATGCAATATTTTAAGTAAGAAATTTCTTATATTTTACTGCACTAGAATATCTTGTCCTTTACTTTTCCAGGTTTAATAACTTGTCCTGTTCTTTTCTATGTTTAATTGTGTGTGTGTGTTTGTGTGTGTGTGTTTGTGTGTGTGTGTGTGTGTTTGTGTGTGTGTGTTTTCTTGGTACTAATGTTGGTAGTTTTTTCAGTACACGCTCTTTATTTCAAAGAATCAATGAAAACGTTGACGAACTTTCAAGGGTTGTATTTATAGATATTTTAATTTGAACAATCGTGAAATTCACATAAGAAAACAAAACACAAAGTTTAAAGAAATTTTTATGCCAGTCACTATATGTCGATTCTTTGAGTTTTATGTTTGTTAACATGCATGGAAATTAGGGTTCGGTTTGAACTTTCTAGCACCTGAAGAAAACTGGAACGTACAGCGGCTGAAACGTCGTAAACATGGAAATAAAGATGAGAACAATAGCCTGAACAATGCAAATAATGTAGAAAAGCTTTAGTTCGGATAAATTCATAGCCTCAATATTCAGTCAAGCAAGTAAATTTTGTGTAAACTTTATCATTATGCAGTAGCCAGATAATGTCTTCTTTATTTCTATGGGATCAGACCATCTTTAAGTCAAACTGTGTATTCCAATTTTAATTTTCGAAGAGTTTTTCCTTTTATAATTTGTTGTATCGCTGAAGTGGATACATTACACAGATAAAATGTGCTGCAATATTATTCCACACAATATCCGGTGCTAAACAGATATACACAGAAAAGTACAGTACTTACAATGACAGACAAGACAGAAATTACAACAGATCGCAATAGTCACTGATGTAATCAGTCCGAATATTACTCGAATGCCACTATTCATTACTTAAAAAGATCATTCCATCTCTGAGAGTGCTGCAGGGGTGTTAGCCACTCTGCAACACGATTTTTACAAATATTTGAAATCGCTGACAAGAGAACGAGTTGAGTATTCATCTGAAAGTCGTTTTTAAAACTAAATGTCACCCAATGCATGTCTCGATAGCCACTCAATGTAGGAGGTTGCGCTTAAAAGGTGGAGCTAAGAAGTATAGTTTATAATGTTATCTACAAGGGGGTAGTTGCAAAATGTGGCAATTAAGAGAAAAATCTTGAGAATATGTTTATGAATAAGTGAAAGTATTTCCCATACCAACTTCCCATGCCAAATACTGACACAGATCTCTCAGTTGTGTCTATGTCTTCGTCTTCGGACAGAGGGCAACTCAGTTGTATTTCTGTCCGTGAACAGGGACGCAGCTCAAACTGAGAGGTGGCAGTAACCCTCTCATTGCACTAGAGATGGAGGATTAGCTGTCGGAGGGAGTAACCCCCTAATTGCACTGGAGAGTGAGGATTTGTAGGCATATCCATGCCAACTAACACAACCTACGGTTGCAAGGGGCGGGCAATTTTAGGTCCTGGCGTGGCTCGTGTGGCCTACATTAAAACTGACTTCCTAACACATTCCGTCTGTGTGAGGAGACCTACTTCCCATACCAGCTCCGTAATCTTATGATTTTTATGCCGTTGTTCACATAATACAAGAGCTGTTCATTCACGGTAGAGAGATTACTTAATGAGTTTTTTTTTTTTGTATGGGCGTAAATGAATGAAGTGAGAATAGTATATTCTGAAGATAACAGCTGACTCTAGGTTAAAACATGACATGAAGAGGTTAAAACCATAGTAATCGGGGAAGTATCCTCTCTGGAGTATCTTTTTGTACGCTATTATTCACCTAATACAACGCCTAAGAGGGTTATTTAATAAGGTAGTTGAAAGGGCGTAAGAGGAGGAAGTGTGTATTATGATGATATGTAGGACAGATAATAACTGACCCTTGATATGAAGAGGTTAAGATCGTACAGCACAGGGAAGCATCCATTCAGAAGTTTTTACGAAGTAGCAGTCAAAGGATAAGTCTTGACAATATGATTCCTGTTGAAGTATTTCCCACATTTTATCGTTTGATCAAATGTCCTGAATAAAAATAACGGATTCAGTTCCATGTTCAGAAAAAATATTATTTTTTCCAATATACCATTTAAATATATTATCGGATTTGATTTCATACAATTTCGAATGTGGGTTGCATTCCTTCAAAATTTTCTCTTATTTTTCATGTTTACAAATTATGTGGACTTACAGAGGTTTCTTTTTTCTTTGAGCTGAAAAATCTCCATTTTTAACTCTGTAGACAACTCACTAAACGTGCTTGCAGCTATTAAATCCTTGCTTTAATCTTGAATGATCCATTGTTCTAAACGCAGAACGTAAAAAAGTATCGGATGAGCATTTTATATTTTCTTAGTTCACCCAAATAGATTAACTTCAGTCAGTCAATCAAGTGTTATACACGCCTGGACGATCATATCTCGAAAAAGACACAACTGACCGGGTAAAAGACTTTGCCGCAGTAGGTTTTCATTACTTTCTGCAGTAGACTGGTTGCCAAACAAGGCTGGAAAACCCAATTTGCCCTGCTATTTTACTCATAGCTGGAGGGAGAAAAGACGGCTGATATCTTTACCAAGGGTATTTGCGCGTAAGTGAATGCAACGAATTCAACTGGAATTTGATCTTGTCTCTCCGTTTCTCGTTCCGAGCCGATATCCTCTGTCCACAACGCACAGCCAAGATTATCTTAGTTCACTCAAATAGATTGTTTTAGTTCATCTAAATAATACGCATTTCTTAAAGTTATATCACGAGTCCTGTAACCCATTAGGGTCATAAGAGCACTACATGTACTACAGCCATACCAGCAGTGGTGTGTCTAGACCAAGATAGCATGACGGAACCGATCCTTCTTCAGACTGGTTTTGAATTCAAAGCTTTCTTTCCCTTATACTGGTTGCCACATGCGGGCAAAAAATCCCAGATTACGCCGCTATTAACCCATAGCTGCAAAAGGAGAGATTGATTTATACTTTTTTTGTGAGTATTTGTGCAAAAGAGAACGTAAAGACATCGGCTGGAACTCAAACTGTGGTCTTTCCGAGTCGTTAACCGTCACACAACCCGCATATCCATAATATGCACACTCGCGCAACAAACGAAAAGGAGTAAATTTCAGGAAACTTCTAAGATTTCATACGAATGGGATGCGAGATTTTGACTTCGAGATTCTACGTAAATCTGCTGATAATCATTTGCGATAAATAAATAAAAAGGATTAGTTAGAAACTAAATGGGTTTGTCTTTCACCAGAGTAATCTCCAAAGCCATTGTTGTAGATGTTTGTTTTTTGTTGTTGTTTATATATATATATATATATATATATATATATATATAATTATAAACAATGTATATTTTTGGGCTGGAGCAAAGTAAGTTCACCTATCCCTCGGTTCACATTCCTCACTGGTTTTTCAACAGAATTAACGGTTTAAAATTTGTTCCCTGTTTAGGATTCGATTTCTGCCTTCTTCTAAAGTATTTTAATTCTCTTTCACACCCAGTAGCTTCTTGCGTCTTAGTGGCATTATCCCCTTCCTTGGGAGAAATTGATTTTAAGTAAAAACAAGAAAATAAAAAAAGTTAAATCGCTGGAAACATCTGAACTCACACTCCTTCTCATTGGGAGTCTCTTTTCTGTGACAGTGCTTTTCAAATTCTTTTAAATTCCTATCAGAAATAATCAGTCCTTTGATAATTAGTCTACGAAAGCTAATCATAATAACCTAAAAGAGTGAATGAAGATATTTTTGTAACGATGTCCGTTTTCTGACGTACCAAATGCTGATTAAAGATTATGAGAATCATGTTTTCTAAGAGTTTTTGTTGTTTTTCAATGCTAATTTTTGCGCAATCCAAGGTTCGTGAACCACTCAAGGTAGAGATTTAAATTCAAAATGATACTTATGACTGAGATGTGTGATCTGGATGAAAAAACAGAAAGACAAGCTGATCATAAATTAAAATTATGAGTATGAGAAGAAAAAATGACGATTCATCCTTGATTTGAAGGGGTAAAGATTTCACCCACCAGAGAAACACCCAGGTTGAGGTCTTTGAACAAAGTAGCTGTTTTGAGGGGAAAAAACTGGGTGGCACTTTCTCCTTACATTTGAAACTCAGAGAAATTTAAGTGTTGTATCACCGAGGTGGCAGTACGTTGCCAGATGGTGTGTGCTGAAATACCTACAGCACGATATCGGTGCTAATGGATATTAAGTACAAACAAGACAAACACAGATAAGACAGAACAACGATAATTAGAAAAAAAGGAAAGGCTAAATTGTTAGTGTTGCAGACAGCACAGTCCGATAATAATTGTCAATGACACTCCGAATTATTTACGACCTTCCCACGTGGGAAGAAGCCCGAGGTAGATGCGGCACAAGGCCACGAGAGCAGGTTTGAACATTTGCCATGGAAATAGCGATAGATTAGTGACACCCTTGTAAAGTTACTTCTGTAGAAAAGTTATATTTATTAGAGCTGCTTGTGTGTAATCAAGTAAGCACAGGATATCTGGTTCACTGGCGACTGACAAGTCCCCCAGTGGAGAACAAGACACGTCATATCGGTGAATCATCTTGTGGCTTAAAAAAGAAAAAGAAAATGAATTAAACTTTTGCACCATTTTCTTGTATACTGCTTTCGACAACACCATCTAATGGTTATTAACAGAAATTCTTTGCTAGGCAAGTGGGATAATCCATCACCATATTAGCTGAAGTGAATTAAACTGCCGGTACGCGTATATATCTTATTACCTTTAAGCGATTTACAACAAAACTTTTTCTGGTATAAAGTTCTTAATTTCTTTCCTATGTTTTTTCGACAAATATTTTTTCTCTAACGATTTTCCCTGGTGCCCCGAACACATGAATTTAAGTCTGCTGCTAGATTGGCATCTCGGTCCCACCCTTTTACCGTTGAAGTAGTTAAACGCAATCGCTTCTTCTATTTTGATAATTTCTTTTATTGTAATTTTCTCCTGTGGGACTCCCTTCCATTCACCTGCTTCCATCATAGATCAGTTAGTTAAGTGCCATACGTGATACACGCTTGGGCGATCATGTCTTTAAAGTGATATGACTGACTGGGCAGAAGATTATCACGCAGTAGGTTGCCATTGCTTTCTGCGGTAGACTGGTTGCCGACCAAGGCTATAGAACCTAATTTGTCCTGTTATTTGACCCATAGCTGGAGGGAAGAAACGGATTAATACTTTTCCCAAGGGTATTTGCGCGTATATGATTGCAACGAATTCAATTGGAATTCGAACTCGGCTCTCCGATTTCTCGTTCCGAGTCGATATCCACGTTGGACCACAACGCACATCTCTCATATATACAATCTCAAAAAACTTAACGCAACGATATCGTCTATCTGTTTGAATCCCAGCCATCTTTATCAGTTTTGCTAAACTCCTGTACCCATTCCTTTCTCTGACTGCGCACCAGTGGCGATTCCACCTTGCATGGAGTGAAATGATTAAAAAAATGCCTGAAACTATTACATTTTCCTTAGATTTTCTGACTGTACAAATTCTGGTCTCAAGGGCTCTGTAATAAAAGCTAAAACATCTAGAAACTCTGTCCAAGATGTGAGTTACACATCAGAAACGTCAAATTAAAAATGTTGTGAAATTTGATTATTTGGGAAGAGAAATAATATGTAAAAGGAACCATAACTCATAAATACGAAAGTGCCTAATGATAGCGAAAGAGAATTTTGAACTGTTAAAGTAGTGTTTCTCCGCCCTTTTAATCAACGACCCGCCTAAGAGCAGTGGATATCGGCTCGGAACGAGAAATCGAGGAACTGAGTTGAATTACAGTTGAATTCCTTGCCATCACTTATGCGCAAATACCCTTGGGAAAGGTATTAATCCGTCTCTTCCCTCCAGTTATGGGTTAAATAACAAGACAGAATGGGTTCTATAGCCTTGGCTGGTAACCAGTCTACCGTAGAAAGTAATGGCAACATAATGCGGGATGATTTTCTGCCTAGTCAGTCATGTCTCTTTTGAGACATAATCGCCCAAGCGTGTATCATGTGTGGCACCTAACTGACTGGCTGACGCCTAGGAGCAAGACACACTTAGCAAAATTTTTATAAGGTAAAAATTTAAATATTATGAAATAAAACCATAGATTTAAAAAATATATAAACACACATATGAAGTTTATTTCAATATTCCTGTTTAAATATTTGTTCAGCCTATTTAGGGTGAAACCTCTATATGGTCTTTTCTCGCGATTTCTACAATGTTTGGACGAATGTGCGATTAGTAGACCCTCAGTTTTTCTGCAACTAAGCGTAGACTTTCTTGCTTCTTCGTTTAGATGTCATTTAGGGTTGAGAAGCCTAATTCACATAAAGAAGAAGTAGAAGATTTCAATAAAACTGTTAAAGTCTTGTAGCTAATGTGAGATAATCCTTTTGTATCGAAATCCAAAAGGTTTCAAATCCAATATGTATATCGTGACAATATTTAGCATTTTTAAGAGGCCGTTGAGAATCACTGTTTTAAAGGATTGAACATTAGAAATGAAGGAAAGAATGATGGACTGCTTTATAATATTTATTATTTTCTATGGCAGAGGATGATGGGAAATGTAGTCGCAAATAAATAAGTGATTTGAGGTTGCTGAACTATAGTCTTATTATTGAAAATTGCAAGCATTATGGACAGAGCATGTAACAAATGAAGTTTGAATAACGGTTAGAAATACAAAAAAACTGTTGACAACAATCAGAAATGTCTTGGAAGGTATCAAGAATTTAACCCATACATAACAAAAACAAGAGAAACAGTTAAAAGCAGTAACCTACTTGACTTGCTTAAGCAATGGGCGCAAGAGAAAAACATAATAGAGCTATCATAAGGGAATAAATATAGCTGAAAATAGCAAAAGACAGGAAGCTGTGGAGTGCCATAACCACCCACGTTTTAAAGACACATGGTGCAGAAAGAGAAAGATTAAAAAAACATATGTTGACGAAGATATTGATGAATATTTTTAATGTTTCGTTCATTCTCTTTGATCTAAATGACTTTTATAAGAATTTCCAGAGAAAGTAATCAAGATAGTCTAACGAAAATGCACTGTATTCTCATAACAAATAAGCCATATTATCTAATTTACACAAGAGAACGTTTCTTGAGCAGCTGCAATTTGATAACAATTGTACTAAAACGTATCATTCTTGAGATTTTAGTATTTATAACAAACATTTGAAGGAAAAAGTAGAAGAAAGCAAGAAAAAGTAAAATCACAAATTCAAATCAAGTTAATTAAAATGTGTGGCTTTAATGACTTTGGCCCCTGACCTTTAAGCCCACTTTGCAAACGAAATGAACTTATTTGGATAACAGAAACATGTCAGGTGTTCAGAGGTAAAAGTCCCAATGCTCAATACAGTAATTAGCCATTAGAAAGATTTTGTAATTAGCTATTCAAATCTTAAACTACAGTCGGTTTTGGCTAAATAAAACTTTCAGTGTTAATTCCACGCAATTGATTTGCATTTACATACACACATAAAAACATATATAAACTACCTTATATATATACTACAAAATATATATGTATTAATGTATGTAGATAAGTAAATGTTTATATATATATATATATATATATATATATATACAGGGTGTGATGTGTAAATTGTCCTCATTTTCTATTTGTAATTTCGCGCACGCGTTGTTTGTAGTTGATTTTTTCGACTGCACAGAATAGTAGGGTCAGTTAGGGCACCGTCTGTGAGAAAAGTACCATCATAACACATTCATTATGCCAGAAAATTGGAAATGGCATGCTATACTGCTTGGCATTCCCACCGTAACTAACAATACGAACATTTCAGAGTATTTGACTGCGATTCAGGGACAGTGTGCAGAGTTCGGAAATAAATGATACGTTCAGTCAACATTAAGGTGCTTGGAGTGATCACTGGTGATGATGATGTTAATGTTAGAAATTCACGCATTAAGTTAGATAACAAGCATAGACACAATAGTATACAGCTATTCAACTTCATATTCCAAATAGGAAGATGAACTCAAGAAGGAAACAGACGCATGTTATACCAACCATGCTAACACACGCGGTGACTTATTTTATTTATTACTTACAATACAACATATGCGCCCTCCTAACGACAATAAAAAAAACAAAGAAACTAGGGGTAGATAACTCCGACCCCTTAATCTAACAAAGTGTTCATCTATCTAGAGTAGCATTTTCAACACTCTTCCTCACTCGTTGTCAGACTATTCTATTTATTCCCGAACTTTTAACATTGCTTTGAGCTTCACAAATTGCGTACTAGTCAGTCCTTTTGCCAACACGTCCACAACCATGTCCTTATTTTGACAGTATTGGATTTCAAGAGTTTCCCTTGTAACTTGCATAAGGTTATAATGATACTTAATGTCTATATGTTTTGCTCATCCATGATATTGTGTATTTTTTGCCATACAAATCGTAGATTGATTATCCTCATATTGTTAGACCAAAATGGGCATCATTTGGATTGTATTGGAGATGCTGCATCCATAATGTCTTCTGTACTGCACTTGCTAAAGCCAAAGATTTCCTTCAGCTGTAGATAATGCAACATAGATTTGCTTTTAACTTCTCCAACTGAAAGGCTATCCTCACTTAGTTTAAATAAGTATCATGCTGTTGACTTGCAGTGATTCAGCCTAATCTGTATCCAAATGTCCCATCAGATTGTATAGTTACGCGTACCATTTAAGTATCACATCATGTTTTACTGTCATCCCATGTTGAAATGCAGGCAGGCAACAAAATCATTTCTAACAGCATAGGCGATATCATGACAAATAAAGCAAGCATCTACTCACTCACTGAAATGTTTCCTGACCGAACGGCTCACTGTCCTCTTCGACTTTTGTCAACTTTGTACCAGCATCATTTAGAGTTGCCACATACTTTAAGTTTTCTACCTGAAACTTCTCCAGAAATTCTGTGGGGTATGCTGGTTGTCTGGTCCATATTTTTCCTGGTTCTGGATAAATGATTTTCACACCTAAAATTCGTGTAACATCTCCATGTTATTGACGCTGGATCCATACCAAGGACTTGCTCGCCAGGATGATGTCATCAATATACATAATTACTATGAGCATGTCTCCTCCACAGGGCTAACTATAAACGTCTTCTTTATGTGCCGTGTCCTTTCAGGACGTAGGTAACTGTGGACACCCACTTGATCCTATCCATTGTCGCTCTTTTTCCTACCAAACCCCGCTCTGTCATCCACTAGTTCAAGCTCATCAAGTATGTCTTGCGTTACTTCATGGGTCAATTCCAGTTGTTTGAAGTGAAGCCATTTCAGTTGACAGTCCAATACTTCATCCTAACATTTGGCGACTATTTCAGACCATAGATGCTTCACTTCCTTTTATAGATCAGATGTTATTTGCTCTTCATCTCGAATTCTTCTGGCTACTTCATGTAAATATCCATCTTTAGCTCACCATTTAAGAATGCATTCGTTATGTGATGCAACCTTAGTTCATGTTTTGCTGGTAATGCAATAACAGTTCGAACCGATTCGAACCTTACACGTGGACAAAAGGTCTCATCATAGTCAACTCCATACCTTTTAAAGCCTTGCGCTACCAATCCTACTTTGTGAGGTTTTGTGTCTCCAACAGCATCATATTTTCATTTGAACACCCATTTCCTACCAGTAGTTTCCCGTCAACTACGTAGCTTAACCAGGCCCCATACTATATTTGTTTGAAGTGAATCCACTTCCTGTTCCGTTGCTTTCTTCCATTCATTTTTCTCAGGACTAGAATGTGCTTATCTCACAGTTCATGGATTGTTCGTTCAATCTGTGAGAAATTCTTAGCAACTCACCATACCAACTTGGAGATTTCATAGCTCTTTTTGATTTCCTTAGTCTTGTAGCTTCCAGCGAGTTGTTTTTGTTATCAACATCCTCACTGATTCTGTGATATTGAATTTCTACAAAGAGATGTTCCGTGATTTTCTCTTTCTTTTGTCTATCTGATGATTTTGTTTCATTTCTGCTGTAGAAAACTCACCAATCTATATCTCTAAAAGTGACAAAGGTGGACGTTGTGTAAGTATTTGTTTGTTTGATAGATTCAAGTTAGCGTCTGCATTTTGCGGTCTAGCTCGACGGGAGTTGCACTCAGATGTAGATCAAAATTTTAGAACTCTAACGACACCTTGAAGTTTTTTAGAAAGCCAAAATTAGGGGTAGAAAAATATATATCACCCCACAAAGTCAGGGATCAGTTTATGTATTGATTATAATATAGAATCGATCACCCCACTTTATATTATCTATATCTATATATGCTGGCTCTCTCCCTCTAACCCTAATCTAATAGAGACATTCTACATTGTTTTCTATATCTATAAACGTGACGAGAGTGGACGTTGTGTAAGTATTTGCTATGTAAATTCATCATATGTTTTTTATTCTTATTATTCCTTAAACTACCCGAGTGAAACCGGGCTAAACTGCTAGTCATTCTATATTATAAAGTCGATACTTTTTAATACCAATACCATATCCGAAGAAGATGCTTTTATTAGTTTTAGGATCCATTTTTTCAATCAACCTTTGGTATGGCAGCACAAGCACTCATCCAAAAACGTGTAAATATTTCACATTTGGTTTGAAGTCTGTCCATAATTCATATGTCATTTTTTTGTACTGAAATTGTTGGGCTTCGGTTTCGAATAACTTATATGTAGCTGTCAATAAAGCTTCTGACCAAAATCTCTTTGGAAGATTTAAATCCTTAAGCATTGATCGTACAGGTTCTATCAGTGTCCATCCTTTCAGCCAGTCGATTTTGCTCTGGTGACTTAAAAATGTGCTGATGGTTTATACACTCCTTTTGTAGTTACTTGTCAAATTCTCTTGAAGTGCACTTTCCATCATTGTTCGTGCGTAGTGTTTTCACTTTCTGTCCACTAGAACTATCAACCATGTTTTTACACTCATTAAACTCCTTCTTTGTGTTTGAACATATGGACCTATACAAATCTTAATTAATCATCAATAAATGTAAAAACGTATTCAGCTCCACTAAGCGATTGTGCCTTAATCATTCCACATACATCGCTCTGTAGAATTCCAAGCAACTCAGTTGATCTGTTTGCATCAGTTTTTGGAAATAAATAACAGTGATGCATGGTTTTAAAAAAGCTTATATCCTTGGCGACATCGAAATAAAAGCTAGTTACTAGGTAATCTCTTACCAGTTTCTGCAAATTCTTTGTACCAAGATGACCAAAACTTTGATGCCAAATTTCTTCTTTACTTGAAAGTTTTGCTGTTGCATTAGCCGCTTCTCATTATTCAGCATAGTTCAAATAGTACAAGTTTCCATTTTTGGTAACTGTAGCAATTAGTTTTTGTTTTTATCCACAACCTGACTATTTGTTTCGGTGAATAGAAAGGACTTTCCAGACTTTGTAACTTTAGCTAAACTCAGTAAGTTTTATGACAGTTTGGGAATATACAGAGTCCCATACAACCTGCATTTTTGCCGCTTTCGATCTGAATCTTTCACATTACGTTCAATCGTTCCTATTACCAATGCTTCGACTTAATAACCCTCACCAAGGGTTATTTACCCTGCTGCATCCAGCTGTGTAAAGTTTAGAAACTTTTTCACATCATAACACAAGCGACACGTTGCGCCAGAGTGCACAATTCAATTGCCCTTTTACTTATTGTTGTAGTTTATCTGAGCTTGTGAATAATTTCGTGAAAAACTGCATTTTTTTTTTGAAACAGCAAAAAAATATGCAAACTGGCAAGCAAAAAATATAATCATTGTTTTGATAAATATTTGATTGTTGTCAAAATTAAGGTGATCAAAATTCTTCATGTCAGGGAAATATTTGATTGTTATGAAACCAGTGTAGCTAAGGTCAAATAATGTGGGCTTTGAAATTATTGAAACAATGTGTCAAGATGTGACGTAATCGCTGATATAAGAGACAGAAATTATTAGTACTAAGCAGTCGGTTGAGAGTTGAGATTGGAACCCAGACCGAGAAAGACATAGGAAAAACCGCGGGCGACCCATCTTCTACTCTACAACACGTCACCTGATAAGTGAATAAATGATATGCTGTCTACATTTGTTTATATATACGTGTTACGGTGGCCATTTTATTAAGTGAGAATGTCGTCATTTTATCAGCGTGGAAAAGGCAAATGATTTTATACCAGAGAAGATAACAAGTTTTGGGACCCTGTCGTCGAATAATCGTCATTCCATCAAAGTGTATGCAACAGATATGTCGTTTTGGTTACTATAAAAATTTGGTCATCCTTAGATCCAGGTTGTACAACACGTTAATCATTTTGGTTTCCAGGTTATACAGCATACGTCGCTCTGGTATACGTCTTTGGTATTGAATTGGTACAATTAGTTCATAATGTGTCATTTGCAAATTAACCAACACAGTGGTGGTTTGCTGAGTTATTGAAATCTCTTTCTGATTTCATCATGGTATAGTCTTTTTGAGAAATTCCCTTTCCAGTTCAACTATGCACACACACACACACACACACACACACACACACACACACACAGACACACACACACACACATATGTGTGTGTGTGTGTATGTGTGTTTGTGTGGATAGGTTTAGGCTATAAGATATATATATATATATAGAAAGAGAGACAGAGAGACAGAGAGACAGAGAGAGAGAGAGGAAGCGATCGGAGTCTAACCGTACTGATGAGCTGTGATACAGCGAAACCGATCTGTCTACGGATGATATATATATATATATATATATATATATATATATATATTTGTCTATTTATTTTGTGTAGGATCCTTTCGTATAATCTGATAAGATTGATAGTGCTATCGTTAAAAGACGACAAGAAATCGCAGTTATTGTTGATTTGTTTTTTTTTATCGGGTCTGAGCTGTCGGCTTACATAAGCCATTATCAAAGAATGAACATTAACATATAGTGAACATAGAACATTTAAGTTATTAACAAAGTGGAATTAAACAAAGAAAATTAAACCAAAGAGACAAGTCCATTTTTAACGTGGCGGATGGCCGCAGACGGTGACAAAATGGTGGTGGTGTGGTTCTTGGTCACAATGGCATCAGGAGATTAGTCTGCGAGCTACTACTACTATGGGTAGAGGGGGTAAGCGTAGTAACTATATATATATATATATATATATATATATATATATGACTTGTCTATGCACGTTTATATGCGTGTATGCTTCTATGTGAATCTTCCTGCGCATATTTGCGTATATTTATGCTAGCAGTTGTGTATAAGTACTATCCTGTAAGTGGTTATATTTTTAATGTGTATATGATGATCTGTGGAATTTTTTATCGCGTACGTTTTTATTTTTAGCTTGTGTATTTGCTTAAGCATGTATGTAATTATGTTTATTTGTTCATGCACTGTGTCTGTACTGACCTCGTTCATTCAAGGCTTCTGCCATCTTACGAATTCGATCTTACATGGATCTAATATAGACGCTTTACAAACGCTTTACAAACCTGGCTTTTATATTTAAAAGATAAATTGTCACGTCGATAAAAACAATTTTTTTAAATTTGTGTAGATAATTAAATTATCCGTATGAGCAGTGTGAGTATAAATATATAAAAATATATAATAATTAGGACAAGTATTAGGACAAAAATATTAGGACAAGAACTATTTTATCTTTTATGAGGCATATTGACAGAAAATAAACAATTTAATTATAGTAATTTCAGGACAAGTATTAGGACAAAAATATTAGGACAAGAACTATTTTATCTTTTATGAGGCATATTGACAGAAAATAAACAATTTAATTATAGTAATTTCAGGACAAGTATTAGGACAAAAATATTAGGACAAGAACTATTTTATCTTTTATGAGGCATATTGACAGAAAATAAACAATTTAATTATAGTAATTTCAGGACAAGTATTAGGACAAAAATATTAGGACAAGAACTATTTTATCTTTTATGAGGCATATTGACAGAAAATAAACAATTTAATTATAGTAATTTCAGGACAAGTATTAGGACAAAAATATTAGGACAAGAACTATTTTATCTTTTATGAGGCATATTGACAGAAAATAAACAATTTAATTATAGTAATTTCAGGACAAGTATTAGGACAAAAATATTAGGACAAGAACTATTTTATCTTTTATGAGGCATATTGACAGAAAATAAACAATTTAATTATAGTAATTTCAGGACAAGTATTAGGACAAAAATATTAGGACAAGAACTATTTTATCTTTTATGAGGCATATTGACAGAAAATAAACAATTTAATTATAGTAATTTCAGGACAAGTATTAGGACAAAAATATTAGGACAAGAACTATTTTATCTTTTATGAGGCATATTGACAGAAAATAAACAATTTAATTATAGTAATTTCAGGACAAAAATATTAGGACAAGAACTATTTTATCTTTTATGAGGCATATTGACAGAAAATAAACAATTTAATTAAATTATTTTCAACAAATTCTTTAACAAGAAAAATACTTGTTACAAAATAAATTTTTATATTTAGTATAATAGTCTTTTGTTTTGATCACAGCCTTCATTCTGTCAGACATTGACATCACAAGCTTCTTCAATGTATCTAATGGTATGTCCTGCCAAGCAGCTTGTATTTGTTCCCAAAGTGTCTTGCGAAGTAACATTAGATTTATCAATTCAAAATATCCCATAGATGTTCAATAGAGTAGTTTCAAAATAACTTGTTTGATAGAAAATAGGAAAAATTAAATATAACTTATTTTTAATACATTTCTTTTACACCTAGTTTAAAATAAGCAATATTTATTAGAAATTTACTTGACTTTTCACCCTGCATTTAAATTTCAGTAAGGTTTTTAGGAAAATCACCCCCTAATACTTTTGCACGGTAAAGGTAGTGTGCAAAAGTGTTAGGACAGGGGTGATTTTATAAATTTATTTTGATGCCTTATAAAAGATAAAATAGTTCTTGTCCTAATAGTTTTGCACAGTACTGTGTATATTAAAAACTTGATATAACAGAGAATAAATATCGATTTAAATCGGTACGGATGCATTTTCTATATTCTGGGAGGGTGGTGAGCATATATATTTTTTCTTTTTATACTCTCTTGGAACTTTTATTTACTAATAATTTGTTTTGATCATGTTCCAGCCTTTGCACTCTTCTTTGACTATTTTTCTGTGAAAAATGTTTTCTTGTGTCGTCTAATTTTGCCGACGGTTTGCTTATGATAAAATGTTGACACGAAAATATTCCTTAAAAAAAAAAAGAAAAGAAAATGCCTTCATGACTTTTCAAGTCGATCTCGCACGCCGATTGAGCACTATCGAGAAATGGTAGACTTAAAAAAACAGTAGCTACTCACGCATTTACGCATCGTTCATTCAGTAATGAATTTGAGCACTCTCTGCTACTGGCGTGTGTTTACATTGTATATAACACACTAAAGTCCGCCTTACTCTACTAAACGCCCATAGCTCAGAAGCGCGAACTCATATCAATTTGGTCGGGTTTCAATCCTGGCTAAAAGCAATCGGATGTCTAACCGTACTAATGAGATGTGATACAACGAAACAGGACTGCCTGCGGATGACTATATATATATACACTACCGGCCATAATTATTAGTCTACCCAAATGTTTTAAAAAATGATGTATTTAGTATTTATTGCCAAAGTGAATAACTGCAAATGAAAATAGAATGGTTCTTTTGTTAATACTGAGCAATAACATGTGCATCAAATGAATTTATAAATATTTAATAATTACTTATATAGCAATTTTATCAATGAAAGAATGAAAAAAAAATTAGAGTGATTCGGACGTGTTCATCTTTGCTTCTTTGCCTTTTAAAATTTTCCAAAGTAATAATAACAAAAGGACATTTTTTTTTATCATATCACCCCAAGCAAGGCGGTAACGCCACTGATGTGCAGGGGGCTACATAAAAGTGAGAAGATTAGAAAAGAGAAAACCGGAAACCGCATCCTAAACAGGAAACAAGGGATGAGCCTCTTCACCTGTTCAATAGATGTGGGTGGAGTGTGAACCGGGCGATAGTTTAGTCTAGTTCAATAGATGTGGGTGGAGTGTGATTTATATTTCATTTAGAATTACCACTTAAAAATAGAATGAAATACATAATTTCTTTTAAAAACTGGAGTGGCATAATAATTATGGCCAGTAGTATATATATATATATATATATATATATATATATATATATATATATATATTTATTTATTTATCTGTAAATTCAGATAAGACTTAGTGGGGAAAAAAAGCCATTTTCAACATAAGACATGCATTCTTCGACCCATTATAAACAGAGAATGAGGAAAAATTATAAACCGAGATGTTAGCTTAAGTAAAAAAAGGGGGTTGGTTTTCATTTGGTTGGTTTTTTTTTTATCTGATAGACACATTCAGTAAAAACATTGGCATTTGCCATTCTTTAAATCATTTCACTCTAAACAAAGTGAAACGGCCAATAGTGCGCAGGTGGCTACAGTGAGAGAAAAAAAAATGGATACAGGAGAATTGAAGAAAGGATAAAAGATGAACAGGGTTGAAGAAGATAAAAAATGGCAATTGACATTGCATTTAAATTTTTGGAGAGGTAGCTATCAGGGAAACAAGTTAACGAAAATGAGTTCCCCAGGCGGGAAGTGCGAGAAAAGAAACTGTTGGAGTAGAAGTGGTGGTTACATTTAACTATTTCAAGATTAAAAGAGTTGGACCTGGACGTTAATCTAGTAGCACGCTGAAATTGATATGAACAGGGTACCATGGAAAAAAGCTTGTCAGAGCAGTTGCCATCATGTCACGGCAATGAGAAAGTGACCGAAGTTGAGATGCCAGGTCAGGACCGATTATATTGCAGGTCCTTCTTTTAAATTTTTCAGGAACTTTGAAATTAATACCATGAGCATGCGACCAGATATGGCAACAGTATTCGATGCAAGAACGAATGGAAGATTTATAAATGTGCAAAATGGATTCTGACGAGAAAAACATTCTTGCCCAACACAGTGACCCAACCTTACTAGCAGTAGATACCATATAGAAAATAAAGCTATATTCATTATCTGAAAGAATGATATTGGAAGTGAGATGCGTAAACAATCCAGACTTGATTAGAGCCTCTAGTCAGTCAGTTAAGTGCCATACGTGATACACGCCATGAGCGATCATGTCTCGAAAGAGACATGACTGACTGAGCAGAAGATTATCCCGCAGTAGGTTGCTATTGCTTTCTGCGGTAGACTGGTTGCCGACCAAGACTATAGAACCCAATCTGTCCTATTATTTAACCCATAACTGGAGGGAAGAGACGGATTAATACCTTTCCCAATGGTATTTGTGCGTAAGTGAATGCAAGGAATTCAACCGGAATTCGAACTCGGCTACCCGATTTGTCGTTCCGAGTCGATATCCACAGCTCCACAACGCGCATCCTAATCCTTGGCAAAAGAAATGGTTTGAAACTAATAGGTTGATAATCCAAGGGATCAGAAGGTTCACTAAAATTCTTAAAGACAGAAACTACAGTATGGAATTTCCAACAAGCTGGAAAGCAAGAAGCAACAATAGCTGTGTTGGGCAGTTTAGAGAGAACAGGGGTCAGTTCAGAAGCACATTTCTTTGAGATAATTGCAGGGATGCCATAAAATCCACATGCTTTTTGGGGATTTAGTTTGAAAATGATAGCAGAAACCAAGCACAGAGTTATGTTCATATCACTCAGTAAATATTCTCTTCTATTGGGAAAATCAGGCAAATCTATCTATCTATCTATCTATCTATCTATCTATCTATCTATCTATCTATCTATCTATCTGTGTGTGTGTGTGTGTGTGTGTGTGTGTGTGTGTGCGTGTGTGCATAAATTACGAGTATGTTTAAAAAAGAGACGAGGAAAATTATATTTTATTTTAGCCTTTTTTGCCCTGAGAAAGTCCATATTAGTGGACAAAACACGTATGCTAAATCAAGATATAGTTTTCTTCTTGTTTCTTATATATATATATATATATATATATATATATATATATATAGAGTGAGAGAGAGAGATTATCTTTTATATAATCCATTATTTATCATCATTATACTTATGAATGTTAATTGTTTTTTAATTAATCAGTTATTAATCACGAATTGGTGTATTTACATATTTACCTCATTTTGTCATAATTAATGTTAAT
Source organism: Ascarosepion bandense (assembly GCA_037127315.1). Lineage (NCBI taxonomy): Eukaryota > Metazoa > Mollusca > Cephalopoda > Sepiida > Sepiidae > Ascarosepion > Ascarosepion bandense. The sequence continues at coordinate 813,202 of JBBBDQ010001461.1, read as the reverse complement.
TAATGTTCATTTTGTGAAAATTTCCTGTGTGTTTTTTTTTTTTAGATATTTTTTCAGTGAAAATCGCAAGAGACGTTTCTTTCTTTCTTCCTTAATCTACTTTTAGCGACCATGTTTTTTCTTTATTCTGTTCTCGATTTTTCAAGGTTAGTAAATATTTTGAAAAATCAACAAAAACATTCCCTGAATAATTTAAAAGACAAATATCTTTCTTTCTTTTTTCTTTTCCGTTTTTTTTTTTTTGCTTTTTTTTTTCTAAATTTAATTCATTCATCAGTTTGGTTTCAACTGAAGGTAACCTTTTCTGTAGAAACAATGATTTATTTTTTATTGTTTTTTTTACCGTTTCCTTTGTTTGTTCTTTTATTCAGTTGAATAATAAATTTTGCAACAACTTTTTATTGAACTTGCTTTCTTTGATTATATACAAATATCTGCAAGTTAAAATAAAAATATTTTTCTTTCTCCCTCTCTCTCACTTCCTATATCTCTCTCTCTTTCCCTCTCTCTCATTTCATGATTTACTTTCTCGCAATGCTATGTTTTTTATTCTCTTTCTTGTTTTACAGGTTTAACTTTTTAAATTTTTAGTTATGATTTTTATAACCTTGCTTTTCACTTGGCCCAAAATCAAATTCTATCTTAAATTGATAAATGCCTTGTGAAGTACAATGAAATATCATCAAAACACATTGGCATAATTGCAGAATATTAAAAAATATATTTTTAGATATAAAGAAAATAAGTTTTTCATTGTTTGCATTTTCAGTCTTTTAAAATGGTAATAGTAATATTATCCATTTCCTTATAAGAAAACAATCAGCATTCTTTGATCAAGCTACACTTTTCTTCATTCCCTAGCCATTGAGTCGAGACCATAGTGTAGTCTCTCTCTCTCTCTCTCTCTCTCTCTCTCTCTCTCTCTCTCTCTGTTTCACCCCAAAACAAGCCAATAAAACCACTAAGATTTGTTGGGTTACTGTGTATGGGAAAATACAAGAAAAAGAAAATCATTAATGAGTGAGATCAAAATAAGAACAGAAATTAAGAAAACAATTGACATTGCTTTAAAATTTTTAAAAAATCAAACTTGACTGGGTATAGAGTTCCACAGACGAGAAGTGCAAAAAAAAGGTACTTGCATAGAACTTCTGGTTATATCTAGCAACTTCTACTGCAAAATGGCGAGACCTACCTGCTAATCTACTGTGCTTAAATTCATAAAGTCTAGGTGCCACAGAGGGATTTCATCCAAAGAATTATCATAAAAAGTATTTACTGAAAAGACACACGGTAGTTACATTGAGAAAAATGGGAAAGTGACTTAATCTGAGATGCCAGGTCATGACTAATTACATTGCAGATTCTTCTTTGGATTTTATCAAACATCTCTAAATATACATCAAGAACAGTAATATTTAAATGGTAGATGTATAAATATGCAAAATAGATTCTGGCCAAAAAAATTGTCTTGCACAACACAGTGGTCCAACTTTCTTAACAGCATACCTAGCAATTGATTCAATATAATCTTTCCACTTCAAGTCAGTGAAAAAGTTTAGCCTGTCACTCTCCTGGAGGTTAGCATCGGGAATACTGATGGGCAGAAGAAATATTTAACTCAGATGATTAATGCAGGACAGCTTCATTTTGGAGGTGTTAGAATTAACAAGCCATTGCTTGCCCCAGTTAACAACAGACTGTAGGTCATTTTTCAATCAGCTGCTTATTTGAACTTATCTAACAGATCAAACTTACTATTAAGACATGAGTAAATAGTTAAGTCAACAGCATAGATACCAAGTTGAAAACTAATGTCATTAGAAAGGTTATTGATGAAAATTAAGAACAATGTAGGTTCAATGGTAGAGCCTTGGTGGAAGCTTACATCAATACAAAATGATCTAGAAGAGCGGCCATTCAAAATTACTTTCATTTTGTAATTTGTTAAGAAATATTTCAAAATTTTATCCAGAAGCCTTTCACCTTCATTATTTTCTCATCAAATTACATGCACAAAACCTTCCTATCACATAATGTTTTATTTAGCTTCTGAAAGGCATCCATCATTATTTCAATATGCCTTTGAATTATTTGTATCTCATTTTCCATTATCTGTTATGACACTACACAGCAGTTCACACTCCTCCGCAGTCTCTGAAAAAGTTTAGGAATGGATTTCCAGTTTCTTCTAAAATCTATTTCAACGATATACTTCTAACATCTTTACCTGAACTATGAATTTTATTTACTAATTCTTTTTTTATTTATTCTTTACTTTATTTTATCTACATTTTACTCTCTCTCAATAGGATCAAATAGGGTTAACTATTGTCCAATTCACACCCCTTTCCAAACTTTCGAACAGGATTAGAGGTTTGTCCTTTGTATCCTGTTTAGGAGTGGGTTTCCAGTTTCTTCTTAAGTGTATTTCATTTTCTATATTCCAATCCTCTATGATTTCATATATTAATATAACTCCGCATACTAACCCTTTAACTTAAATAGATCTTTGGTGAATATTACCAAAAAATATAGTTAAACTTGTGTATCTGCTTCATACTGATGTCTTCATTTTATAGCTCATGCTGTCAACTGTTTGTCTTGCTGACAATCATAAATTCATGTATACTTCTGAGATGAGGTAGTATTTAAACTGTTTACATTGTCTGGACTATAGTCCTCATCTTTACTGCCATGTTTACTCTGTTTCGGCTGTTGTACACTCCGGCCTTCTTCAGATTCTAGGAATTTTGAGCCGAACCGAACCCTTTACTGGGGTATATCATTCTCATTACATGTGCAATGCCACTTCTAGTAGGAATGTAGTCATCGCCATTTAACTTGACTCTAAGTTGTTCGCCACTGCTATAGCTTGGTATTGAACTCACAACTCTTTGGGTCAAGTCACTGGAACTTCATAAGTTCAGCAAGGCTTGTGTTGTTGCCCTGGACATCTCCAAGGCTTTTGATAGGGTTTGGCACGCTGGCCTTCTACGCAAGCTACGGGGTTATGGTATCACCGGACGCTTGCTTGATCTGATTCAATCTTTTCTATCTAACCGTTTAATGAAGATCGTGCTGAATGGGCATGCCTCCACATCCTACTGTACAAACGCTGGTGTCCCTCAGGGCTCTATCCTAGGCCCGACGCTCTTCTTTATTTTCATAAATGATCTCCCAGACGAGATCAAGTGGCAAGTAGGCATCTACGCAGATGGCACCACAATTTGCTCCCGCATCAGTAAGAAATCCGGCGCGGCGGACAAACATAACCTTCTGCTGATCTTGAAAGGGCTCTATACTCAGAGATTGAATGGGGAAAGAATTGGCTTGTAAATTTCAATGCGTCTAAGACGAAGCTGCTGCATGTCAATCATCACAGGCAACCTCTCCTGCCTGCCGTAAGCATGGACTAAGCGAGTCTCCCTGAGAGCAATACACTACGCCTCCTCAGCCTTAGCCTATCTTCCAATCTCAAGTGAAACTATTACATTGAGTCAATAGCGAAATCCACTTCTAGTAAGGTTGAATCACAGTGTCGTGCCAGTGATCCGCCTGAATCCATCTTGCACATATACAAATCAACCATTCGACCGTGCATGGAATACTGCTGTCATATATGGTCAAGTGCCCCCACTGCTCATCTTGACAGGCTCCAAAGCTATTCTACTCCATCAGCATCTTTTCTCGCACTTCCCGCCTTTGGAACTCTCTTCCATATTCTTGCTTTCTTGACGGCTACAACCCAAGAATTTAAATGCAATGTCAATACCCATCTCCTATGCACTTGACACCCTGTATATCTTTTCCTTGCTTGGGGTGAAACGATTAAAAAAAAGTGAAACGATTAAAAAAAAGTCAACATGTATATGCATTGGTGCTTGATGATTAATCATAAATTTATTTTAATTTAATAATTAATTCATTCTTTTCACTTTCCTTTATTTACTATAACTCATTATAGCACGTGTGTTTGGGATGGAAACAACTGTTTTAAATATTCTTAAAAGTAAGTCATAATTTTGCTTTTATTTATTTATTATTTTGTGGCTAATTTTAAAAGTTTCATGGTTATTTGAACGAGTGTTTTTTTGTCTTTTTTCAAAGAAATTTCTTTGACTGGACTTTAACTAAGTTAAAACTTAGTTAACTCACCATCCTTAACTTTTTTTTAAAATTGGAGTAGATAGACCAAACTATCGCCCGATTCACACTCCACCCACGTCTATTGAACAGGAGTAGAGACTTACTCCTTGTTCCCTGTTTCGGATGTGATTTCCGGCTTTCTCTTTTCTCTTTTCTCTCCTCAGACCTCAATATTGGTGCTTCCATGATTTTCCTGCGATGTGTCTCACACCCTCCAGGAGCCTCCTACCTATAGGACCTCCTACTGCTACCAAAAAGCTGTTTTGTTGGTTATATATTTTTCATTCAAAAATGACTTTTGGTAATATTTTTTATTCAAAAATGTTTTGTTGATAAATAATTTCATAGCATTTTGACCCCCGGTTTGAGGGGGGTTAACTATTTACCCATAGCTGAGAACCTAGCAGGTGCTACCACTCCGCGTCAGGGTGGCCCTGGGAACAACAGCAATTAAGAAGTGGTTCCATGTCCTCACAACCTCCTAATCAGGGGCCTTGCTGCCGGATGCAGTTTACGGTCATACCCAGGACCATAATGGATCTGTGAGTAGTAAGGTAACATGTGACATTAGTGTCAGTGTGTTATGTTCATGCAAATTTTATTGTTGAAAATATTTATTCATTTACTACTCTTTTGTTTTATATGAATGTTTTCTTGTTGATTCAAAATTTTCTGCCATCCCCGTGTCTGAGAACATGCGTAAGAATAAAGATAAATAAATACTGGAAATAATCCAAATGTCTTCTTCCAAAATTATCATGGAATCAGTTTTTATAGACCACCAGTGGCCAGGAAGCGCCATAATTATTACAGTTGTAAATTGTCATTTATTTCATTCAGATTGGTATCAGTTTTTCTTCATTTAAAAAAAAGACAAAAAACATTTTTAAATTGTACCCAGAATAGAAAGTCAAATATCAAAACTGCATTCATTTCAAGAATGGTTTGCCAATGTAGAAGTTAGCTCCAGCAAATTGGTTTTTCTAGAATTTATGTCCCAAACGCTACTCATAATTCAATCATAAATCTTGTGCTAAAACCTCGTAAAATTTCTACTTTGAATATCTTTCATCTTTTTTTTATTTTCTCTTACAATCTTTAGATACAGTTTTATAAGAGCATTAAAAAAGTTTATGAGTTATACTAAAAAATTAAAAGGTCATCAAAAGATGTTACATAATATATTAAAAGCTGTTGCATAATATATCAAAGATGTTATATAATGTGTTAAAATGTTGCATAATATATTAAATAAGTTATATAATATATTAAAAGCTGTTGCCTAATATATTAAAACTTTTATATATTATTTTTTAAATCTTCTCACCCCAAGCAAGGCATCCTACTGCCACTGTTTCGCAGGCGGTTACATAGGGAAAAGTGATGAGAAAATGGGGTTAGTTATGGAAAATGTAAGGAGAAGGGTAATAGACGGATGAGAATACCGAGGATAGGGATAGAGTAGAGGGGAAGAAAGAGATTGAGAATTTGGATGCGAGTTAGTGAGATAGAAGATGTCTATTGACCTTAGATTTAAATTCCTGGAGATTGTAGCTGTCGGGGAAGCAAGTATATGGAAGGGAATTCCACAGGCGGGAGGTGCGATAAAAGAAACTGTTAGAGTAGAAATACGGTTACATTTTATCGGTTTCACTGTAAAAGGGTGGGACCTAGTTGCTAATCTAGTAGCTCGTGGAAATTCATACCTAGGAGGCACCAGTGATCTAAGCTCATTGGAGCAGAAATCGTGAAAGTATTTATAGAAGAGGCACAGGGAAGCCACGTCACGCCGGAGAGATAGCAACTGCAGCCGAGCTGCCAAGTCGATATCTATCACATTACAGATTCTACGTTGTATTCTGTCAAGAACCCCGAGGTGAACCGCAGGGGCACCCGACCAGATGTGGCAGCAGTATTCAATACACGGGCAAATGGTAAATTTATATATGTACAGGATGAACTCAGACGGGAAACACTTCCTGGCCCTGCACGGTGAACAGACCTTCTTAGCAGCGGATTTAGCAATGGATTTGATGTACACATTCCACTTGAGGTCCGCTGAGGGTGTAAGACCAAGGAGGCGTAGTGTTTTACTCTCAGGGAGGCAAACATGGTCCATGCTAATAGGGGGTAGGAGCGATTGTCTATGATGGTTAATAAAAAGCAGCTTCGTTTTGGAAGCATTACATTTTCCGAGCCGTATTAAGAGATCATACATCATATATTAAATATGTTATATAATGTTAAACAATGTTGCAAAATATATTAAAGATGTTATATCTGTATATGTAAAAATGGATATATCTGTCTCTCTGTCTGTGTGTTTGTGTGTCTCCATTTTAACGAAACCTACACTTCCGAAAGCCTTGGTCCGATTTCAACCAAAATTGGGTCAATTGTCGATCATGATATTTGATGTACGCAAAAATTTTTGAATCGATTTACAGAGTACGGCAGAAATCACAGAAACGTTTAGAATTTACGAACTCTTCTCCTCCGAGACGCCTTATGCGAATTCAATCAAAATCGAGTAACCTGTAGATCAAGCTTCGAACCTTTGAGGTACACAATTTTTTTTTCGAATCAATGTACAGGGTTTGTCAAAAATCAACGACTGATATAATTTCACGTGGACTTTTGCGCACTTTTATGCATTTCTCCTAGACGCTTCACTCAAACTCAATCAAACTCGAGACACTGGTAGATCAAGGTCTGATGCCTTGATATGCGAACAAAAATTTCAATTGACACACAGGGTGCGGCAACAATTAATAGAAAATATTACTTTTTGTATTCGTTTATTTCTCTGAAACGCTTAGTTGTATTCCAACAAAAAACGGGTCTTTTTTGTAACTTCTACCTTATCATATGCCATAACAATTTCACGTTTTCTACAAGGTATCAGCCTCTCCTACGTTGCAGGGACAATACATCCACTTATTCTGCGTTACAACGTCATCGCATCACAATACCTGGCTCCCGTAACGCCCGGTCCCGTTCTTCTAATTGTACATAGAACGTTCCCGTTTATTAGCAAAATTGACCAAGCATGAATGCCGTTTTAAAAATACAACAAAAACCAATATTTTTTTTTAACTTACGCATCACGGCAACTTCAGACTGGAGCCTTTTGAATAAGCACTTGACATTACCTTTTCAACATAACCACTAAAAAAAAAACAGCAATGCCGGGCTGTACAGAAAGTAATATATATAAAAATATTCCATAATATATTAAAGATGTTATATAATATATTAAAAATGTAATATAATATATTTAAAGATTTTATATGATATATATGTTACATAATAAAAAATTTTACATAATATAACAAAGATGTTATATAATATATAAAAGTAGTTTCATAATATATTGTTGATGTTATATCATATATTAAAATACGTTCCATGATAAATTAAGACATGTTCTATAAAGATAATGGTAAGATTGGATTATAAGGAAACGGCCAGCATTCATTGACCAAGCTATTATTTTTACTAACAGTTGACATTTATAAAATCGTTCTCTTAGAACAGCTTTTCAGGAAAACAGTCTTCTGAAGATCACTAACTGTTAATGTTCCTTCTATTAGTGATGAGGGGTTAACATTTTTTAAGATGTTACGGAAAGTCAGTATCTTGATCATGTTATAATTTTTTTTCAAGTTGTTCAATTTCATTTGTTATTTGTTTCAGCTGTTATCACATTTATTAAAAGATTTTCCACAACACAGAAAAAGACGTTACAAATATATTAAAATGGGCTGCAGAGATTAATAGATGATACATGATGCATTAAAGAATATTGATCTGAAGGTTCTTAATTGTCCAGCATTCACAGCCGTATTGAAGAACTGACATCACGTAGCAGTCTAGCACTCTTTTCTTCGTTTCTATTGAGATCTTCCCGTGTGTTAGTATTTTGTTCATCTTCTGGAACGCGTCCTTTGCCATGCCAATTCGCCTTCGGATCTCCGTGTCCCACTTTCCATCTTCTGTTAGAACACTTCCTAGGATCTTCAATGTAATGGCGAATCCTCTGATGAGCTTTGTTCGCTAGTGCCCTGTCCACATGTATTTATGCATGCAAACGTAGGCATAATTGTAGTTTTTAGTCTCAGCCATGATCCCATTTAATCAGAGGACTTATTTAGCTTTCAAAATTCAGTTTACGACGAAAAAACTTATTTGATATCGATACCAGGAAATCAAACTTTGACTTACAGCCATTCATTTTTCTTTCAGTCTACGGTTTCGCTTTAACTGGAAATAACTATTGCTTTTTAGTCTTTCGTGCCAACGTCCAAAGAGTCTGAGCTCCAGGACCATGGATTAGTTTTAAAGCTTTCATTACACCCGAGCAACGCCGGGCTATACTGCTAGTTAATAATAATGGTTGAAACTGCAAGATCTCATACAGAAAGTAGCAGTGGAGAGTGACAAGAAGGGACTACAAATAAACTTTAAGAAAACTGAGTGCATGGTCATCAGCAAAAGATACAACCCAAAATGCCAAATACAGGTGAGGGATAACAGAATCAAACAAGTCCAAGAATTTAAGTACCTAGGAAGTGTTCTAACAGGAGATGGAAAGTGCGACACGGAGATCCGAAGGCGAATTGGCATAGCAAAGGACGCGTTCCAGAAGATAAGCAAAATACTAACACACAGGAAGATCTCAATAGAAACGAAGAAAAGAGTGCTAGACTGCTACGTGATGTCAGTTCTTCAATACGGCTGTGAATGCTGGACAATATCATCGAAAATGAGGACAAAACTGGAAGCGGCCGAAATGTGGTTCTACAGAAGGATGCTACGGATATCGTGGACTGAGCATACAAGCAACGACGAAGTGTTAGAAAGAATGGCAACAAAAAGGAAATTGATGCTGAGCATCAGGAAGAGACAACTGAAGTTCCTGGGACATGCAATGAGGAAGGAGAGCCTGGAGAACCTGATACTGACTGGACAGATAGAAGGAAGGAGAGACAGAGGAAGGCAGCGGATAACATATTTGCAGGGTCTGATCAGGTGGGTTGCCAGGAGCAACAGGAGCAAACATACTAAGAGCCACAAGGGATAGGGAGACGTGGAGATCCATGATCGCCTACGTCCTGAAGGGACAGGTCACATAGAAGAAGAAGAATGTTTCGTCTAAGAATCTGGCACAACTTATGGCTATAATATCTAGGAAACAGGAAGTAATATCTAAGAAACTGGGACAACTGAAGATTATATTATCTACTACTACTAGTGAGAGATCACAAAAGCAAGATGAACCAAAATATAGTTAAAAATTATTGGCAATGACGATGCTTCATCAAAAACTGATCGATATCTAAGAGAAATAATGTATGACGGAAAGAATATATACCTCTGTATGGTTATTAATTTTTCGTCATGTTTATATGAATATGGGCTACAACCGATATAAATTAAGTGTAAAGTGCAGACCTCTTTTCACTTAAAATTTCTATATTGGCAGTAGAAATCATCTAAGCATATCAGTTTGATGCATTAATTCCATTATAGATCCAACTGCTAATAATACCTGCAGGTGCAATTACTATTTCACATATCACAGAGTCTAAGAAAGAAATTGACGAAAATGAAAGATGCATGAATTAAAAAGCTTTTGTAAAGTTTTTATATGGAATGTTCTAGCCAAATATTCCAGGAATTGGAACTGCATATCTGAAAATCATGTAACGCAGACTTTACACCAAGCCTTTCTGAGCGGTCCCCTTTGTGAGTGAGTGTGCAGATATCAGGCCAGTGACTATTTTGAAAAAGTTGGAGACTAAGGTACATCGTTTTTCTTCCAGGTCATTTCGGAATATTTTAAGCAACACTTCTTCAAGTCGTAATTTTTCGTGTAATGTAAGAATACTGAAATATTAAAAAAATCTTATATATTTTTTTTATATATAAAATCATATCGCCTCAAGCCAGGCAGTTTCCTGCCACTGGTGCGCAGGGGTTACATAGAAGGAAAGTTATGAGAAAGAGTGACAGGTTATAGGGGGTGACAGGAAGTGGGTAAAAGAAGGATTAGAATACTAATAAGAGTGAAATGGATAGAAAAAAAGGGCATAAGTGAGAGAGGATGCAAGTTAGTGAGAGAGATGGCTGTTGACTTTACATTTAAATTTTTGGAGATTGTAGCTGTCAGGAAAGCAAGTTAACGGAAAGGGATTCTACAGGCAGGAAGTGCGAGAAAATTAGCTGATGCGTTTACATTTTATTGGTTTCAATCAAAATTTTTGGTTATATTTGAAGAAAAATATATTTAATCTGAAAGAGAATAAAACAAACTCATTTTTTGAAGACTTCTTAATTCTTAAGGTGCTGTTCTCCACACTTTCTTGTCCTTTGTAGCTCTTGGCAAAATTTGTTTTTTGGCTACCTCTCCTGATTCCCATTCTGTCAATCATTTTCACAAACTTGTTAGGTAGGTTATGCATTGGCTTCCTCTATACTTCATGCATTTAATATGTCCTGTGAGTGTCAAATTTTCTAATTCCTCTTTCCTCATTATTTGTCCTAGAAATTTCAACTACTGCTTTCTGATGTTAGCTGTAAGCTTTCTTTTTGTTTCGATTTTCTCTACAACTTCATCATTGTCCACACGTTCGGTCCATGATATTCTCACCATCTTTCTGTAGAGTCATATTTCTGTTGCTTCAAGCATGAGTGAGGAGAGAGGTCAGCATTCACTGCGATATAAGATGGCCGATATTGTATAACGTTTTGGTTCTCTATTCTTTGTTTCTAATGAGATTTTCTTGTTCTTAATATTTAGCTTTTAGAAAGCGTCTTTTGCTATTTCAATGCACCTTTAAAGTTTTATTTTTTTGTTCACTGTAAAAAATTCCCCGAATGTTTTGTACTTGTTTGATTTTTATATCTCCCGTTTGTAATTTGAATGTTGGGCTGTTCCTTTTGCTAAAACACTATGCGTTCTGTCTTCTGCAATTGATGTTTAGTCCTTTCTTTAAACTTTCTTTCGTTAAATTCAATAGGAATTCTTGCTCTTTTCTTTCTGTGTCTGCTATCAGCACAGCATCAGCAGCATATCTTATATTGTTGAGATTGTAGCTGCCAATAATAAGTCCTGTTCAGATTTCTAATTGTCTCAGAATCGCTTCACTGTAATGCTTTGAAAAATCTGGTGAAAAGCCACGTCCTTATCTTAGACCTTTTCTATATTTGTTTATTTTCTGAATTCATGTTTTATCCATAAAAAGTATTAACAAAGAGACCAGTATTTATGCCTCGCTGCTTCCTGTTTACTTGATTTTTATAAGTCCGCTTTTGTAGTTCCTGTTTTTAAAAACGCAGGGCAGCCCTCTGACCCCTTCAATTATTGCCCTGTTAGCCTCTTGCCGCTTTTTGGCAAAGTGTTCGACGCTGAAATGATTCATCATCTTACAATGCCACAAACTACTCTCTGTTATTCAGTAAGGCTTCCTCTTCGCCAGGTCAACTGCTGATGTACTAACGCCCTTCACTGAATATATACCAGGCTCTTAATCAGAACGACGAGCTATTGGGTATCTGGAAAGCGTTTGACAGGGTTTGGCATGCTGGCCTTCTGCGCAAGCTACAGGATTACGGCATTTCTGGACGATTGTTCCATTTAATCGAATTGTTATTATCAAATCATGAAATTATAAAAACCTTAGAAAATTGGCTAAATGGTCAAATGCTAGAAGTTTACTTGGATGGTAAATTACTTAATAGCAATGCGAACTAGGAGAGCAGAGATCGAATCCCAGTCGAATTCGTTAATCTTCCCTCTAGCTATTACTTGAATTGCATGACAGATTGGGTTTCTTCACCTTGGTTGATAACCGGTCTATCGCAGAAAGAAATGGGAACCTACTGCAGGAAAATATTCTGCTTTGTCAGTCATGGATCGAAAGAGACATGATCGCCTAAGCGTGTATAATTTATGGCATTTAACTGAATGATTGACCATTGAACTATTTTCTAGCTCTTTACCATTCAATGACTATTCTTTGTTTTTGCTTTTATCACAAGACTTATAAGTTTTATATTCAACATCCTTCCACAGAATTCTATTACATTTTGGTATTTCTGACTGTAGTGCTAAGAATTCATTCGCTTCTCTATCAAATCACATCTGGTTCTTGAAATAGTCCCTGACTGATCTATGGGTTGAACTTGTGCCCTTCCAATAAACTTGGTAAGCCCTAACACTTTTCTCCATTAAAGAACTACTTCTTTTTCCTTCGGATTGTTGGCTTCAATAAATGGGATTGATAGATGTATGAATAGATGGATAAATAAGAACATAGATAGATAGATAGATAGATAGATAGATAGATAGATAGATAGATAGATAGATAGATAGATAATCTATTTTAGAATTTCAACGCACCTTTAAATTTAGAGTTTTTAAATAAGCTACGCACTTTTTAACTTGAGTTTTAATTACTTGCTATGCTAATTTTTTCTCAAATATTCTGAGTTAAAAATATCACAGAAATGAGTTTACTGTTTAGTTGGGAAATATGCAATTCCCAAGTCCTCATAGAACCGTTTTTTCCTATTCTCCAAATTATTTTTATGTCGAATCCAACTGTAGTAGTCTCGTCATTGATACTCTGGAAAATAGAAGAAAATTAAATAAATCCCCACATTGTCATTCCTATTTATTTACAAATAAGAAGCATTCTATAATTACTCAGGCCTGGCGATCGATTGACCTTTATATTGTCAATTAACAACAAAAGCTTATTAGAAAATATTTTTAAACATTTCGAAAATAAGCTCTGGCACGATTATGAATATATCGGGAGTTTGGGAAAAACAAAAATTTACAAAATTTTCACATACATCATGTTTCCATGTTACGATAGTCTCGACCTACGACAATTTGTGATCACGACGTAATCTCCATGAATCTTCTTTCGACATGCTGTTTGTCTCATACATACGACATTAGAGAGACAAAATCTTAGACTTCATCATCTGGTCTACCGAGAGCCATTGACATCACTGGCAATAAATATACAAGCAGCTTAAAACAATCATATGTATTATATGCATTATATTACTTTATATGTATTATTTTCGTTTCACTTTAAGCAGCAGTACCGCCACTGATGCACTGGGAGTTACAGTGAGAGAAAAGGAAAGAAGAAGAATGTGGTAACAAGTTTAACGGGGATGTCGAAGAAAGGACAAGAGAAAGATGGGAATCAAGAAGACAGAAGATGGCTGTTAAACTTGTGGAAAATGTAGATATCAGCGAAGCAAGTACATGAAGAACGTTCCACGAGCGGAAAGTGCGAGAAAATAAACTTGTAGAGTAAAAGTGGGGGTTCAGTTGACTATTTTGACGGTAAAATGGTGGGACCTAGTTACCACTCTAGCAGAACGAGTAAATTCATACATTCGGGGTGCCAGGAAAAGAAGCTTGTTAGAGCAGGAGCCGTGAAAATATAACATTGCTTTGGATTTTATCGAGAAACCTGAAGTCAATAGCAGGAGCACCGGACCAGATATGGCAACAGTATTCAATGCGCAGATGAACAGTAGATTTATAAATGTGCAAGATGGATTTTGACAAAAATAAACTCCTCGCCCGACACATTGATCAAGCCATCATAACAGATGTAGCTATTTATTTTGATATATTCATTCCACTTGAGATGAGTTGAGAGTGAGATCCCAAGGAGGCGCAGTGTGTTGCTTTCTGGAAGACTAGCGTCATCCAAACTAATAGAAGCTAGGAAAGTCTCTCTATGATGGTTAAGGGAGAGCAACTTCGTTTTGGAAGCGTTAAAATTTACGAGCCACTTCTTACCCCAATCCATCATAGGTCTGAGGTTCTTTCCAAGAGCAGCAGCGAAGTTTACTTTGTCAGTCTTGGCAGATTTCTTATCAAGATGGAAGTAAATGGTGGTGTTATCGGCATAGATGCCTAATTAGAAACTGATTACATCCGGAAGATCATTGATGAATATCAGGAAAAACGATGGACCGAGTATTGAGCCATGAGGAAGGACCGCGTTCGTATAAAAGGATCTCGAAGCATACCCGTTCAAGACGACTTTCATTTCAAGATTTGATAATAACAATTCGATTAAATGGAACAATTGTTCAGAAATGCCGTAACCCTGTAGCTTGCGCAGAAGACCAGCATGCCAAACCCTGTCAAATACTTTCCAGATATCCAATAGCTTGAGCTTCGTCGTTCCGATTAAGAGCCTGGTATATATTCAGTGATGAGCGTTAACACATCAGCAGTAGACCTGGCGAAGAGGAAGCCTTACTGCATATCAGAGAGTAGTTTGTGGGATGTAAGATGATGAATCATTTCAGTATTGATAATAGCGTCAAACACTTTGCCAAAAAGCGGTAAGAGACTAATAAGGCAATAATTAAAGGGGTCAGAAGTATGTCCAGAGTTTTTCAAAACAGGAACTACAAAAGAGAATTTACAAAAACTAGGACAACAAGTAGCAGTGAGGCAATAATTGTAGAGTTTTGGGAGGACAGGATAGAGTCAAGAGGCACATTCCTTTAATACAATGACTGAAATACCATCACCTCCGCTAGACTTATGGGAGTCAAGTTTAGAAATTATGTTAAAAACAGGGTCGAGATTATATGTACATCACTCAGTTGATCCTCGGTTCTAGGTAGAAAGTCGAATGTGGGTACTCCAGACGAGTCAAGTGTGAAGTTGGAAGAGAATTTGCAAGCAATGCACTAAACCTTGTCCGCTGTGGCTTTGAGGACCTCAAATTTAATAAATAGAGGAGAGAGCGAGGGTTTTCTGTTGTTTAGCACACTTTTGCAGAGACACCAGTAGTATTTGGAGCCAATCTTACGAGATGCTATACACAGCTTCATTTTATCGGCAAAAAACAGCTTAGCATAATTTAGAACATGCAAGACAAAAAATCGCCTTTTGTCGTCAGACGCATCGCTACAGTAAAGCCGGAAGAAGTAATTTCTGTGGACAATGGCAATCAAGCAAGCAGGAGAAAACTAAGGAAATGAATGAAGTTTAAATTGGAATTTTCTGGCTGGGATGAAAGTATCAATGCCGAATTTCACCCAGGAGAAGACCTCAGAGGCAAAGTCTTCAGCAGGAAAACTAAAAACTTTGTTTCAAGGAACATAACAAAGGAAATCGTGGAACGAGTTCTAGTTTGATTTTTGGTAACAGTAAATATTCTGCTGGTATATATTAAATTGACAGAATAGAATTCACACTGTGAGTAAACAAAAATATATGGTAAAGAAAAAGGAACCACAATCAAAATACAAATATAATAATAAAAACAAGGGAAATGAAAGAAATGCTGGCAAAAGAGCCAATGTAAAAGGTTCCTAGTGAGTATAAAATAAAAAAATTCTCTCTCAGACTAAGAGGGCGAACAAAATGCTCTTTCTGTTTGCACAGAGACGCTTGATGTAATTTAATAAAAAAAACGCTTTTAATATGCGAAAACGTTGAGAACACCAAGCTCTGTACAGGAGAGTGAAACAATAGCCACTCTATTTTGTAAACACTCCGTATTATCTGGCAATTGCTGATCTTTAAAAAAGAATGCTTTCCTTCATTTTCAAATCTACATATAGGTTCTGTGGTGTTAGACTTATGTTTAAATGATATATTGACAATAACTGGCTGTCAATCCAAAATAAATAGAGGTATATATAATATTAACTATAGCAACAAAAATACCAATAGTAAAACTAGTATTAATCAAGCTATAATTTAAATCGTCTTGTATAACCCACCGAGAACAAACTCGGAGGGAAAATAAGGGGAAGCAAAAAAAGAAACAAACGAAGTACATGAACAAAAAATCAAGCACTTGTAAGAAAAGAAATGAAAACAAGACGAAAACCCTAACACTAAAGTGCTCAATACAAAAGTAGAGTAAACAAAGACAGAAAATCTAAGCAAGAGCCAATTTCCCTGACGAGCCGTTAGGCGAAACCGTGGTCGGTTTTTGGCTTTTGCTTAGATCTTATGTCGTTATATATATATATATATATATATATATATATATATATATATATATATATATATATATTCGTCATCCACATACAAGTCTGTTTCGCTGCATCACAGCTCATCAGTGTGGCTAGACATCCACTTCCCACTGCCGGGATCGAAACTCGACCAATTTGGTGTCCGTCGAAATTGACTCTCTTCAGGCGAATAAACTTGTGACTTCACATATCCGTTTGCTTTTCTGGTGGCCAAGGTATCATGTATAAATAGATAAGTCAAGTGATGACCAGATCAGAGAGTTTAAATGTATGCGTGCGTGTTAGGTTTTTTCTCACTCGCACGTTAAGTTTCTTCTGTCGCCTTCATTGTCTGCAAAGAATTTTTTTCACTGACATGCGAAATTTGATTTCGTCTTTTTACTTCAAAATGGTTTTCAGCGATTTTTATTCAGTTCTACTCTATGGGTCATCTAGTTCTTTTTATTGCTTTGAAAATACTATTTGAATTTAGTGTGTGTATGTGTGTGTGCGCGTGCGTGTGTTTTTGTTGTTTTTTGCATTTGAATTTCGTATGTGTGTCTTAGGTTTTTCATGTTTTGTAGAGGGAAGCCTTGTATTTTTCATGAATATTTCATGAATATTTCATGAGTGTGACATAATCTACATTTTGATAAATGGGCATTACTGTGAATTTACCTCCGCTGCATTCATTTAACATTGGGAGACATACAATTTCCTGTTATTGGCTGATTTAATGTTACCTTTGTACAGGGCTACTCTTTTATTCAGACTTTCTGCCATTCCCACGTATATTTTTGCGCATTCATCGCATTTTAGAGCATAAATTACGTTTTTAGAGTTGCAGGTCAGATCTGTTTTATTTGGAATGTAGATGTGTTTTCGAACTTTAAGTGTTTTCCTTCAATTATTATGTTGCAAACCCATCTTTTTTGTTGCATTTTGTCACCCACTGTAATGTGTGTTGCTGGAATTTTGATGAGATTAGGATGTTTTTTTTTAAATTTTGGGGCAGGGTATGTTGCTTACTGTAATTAGTAAATTTAATCTCTTGGCTTTCAATTAAAGCTAAAATTATAGCTTCAAGTAAACTTTTTATTTTTAAAAATTCAATTTAAATTGAAGTATAGAAAATTTGAGAGGAGATACCTAATAAAATATCTGAGAAATTCTCTTATTGCATCATTACATATATGAACTTAACAACTTTAACAAAATATTGCAATAACAATTATAAATATAAAGTTCTCTCTCTTCTTCGTTCATATCACCCCTTCTTGATAGCATTCGTTCTCTATTATGTTTACGGATTGCTTATCTCTTTTCTGCTTTTAATCGTTGTTAATGTCTTCTTCTCTGTCGTTCTTTTGCTGCCTCTCTTTGTTGTCTTATTCTTTCTTCCATTACTTCCTCAGAAATATAATGCGTTTAATTACATTTATTACAGCAAAAGCGTGACACACATAGGTACCTAAGTAGATATTCAGTCAGTTAAGTGCCATACGTGATACACGCTTGGGCGATCATGTCTCGAAAGAGACATGACTGACTGTGCAGATTTCTCGTTCCGAGCCGACATCCAATGCACCACAACGCACATCGGGGAGCCGAGTTCAAATTCCAGCTGAATCCATTGCATTCACTTGCGTGCAAATACCCTTGGGAAAGGTATTAATCCGTCTCTTCCTTCCAGTTATGGGTTAAATAGCAGGACAGATTGGGTTCTATAGCCTTGGTCGGCAACCAGTCTACCGCAGAAAGCAATGGCAACATACTGCGGGATAATCTTCTGCCCAGTCAGTCATGTCTCTTTCGAGACATGATCGCCCAAGTGTGTATCACGTATGGCACTTAACTTACTGAAGTAGGTATTACTGTATTAAAAAGATTACAATTTATGCTCTTTACAGTGAGGAAGTATTTTTCTTAGTTGAAGGAGAATCAAGAGGAAGGCAACAAAAAATACTTAAATTATTATTTAAAGCACAAAAACGCTATACGTACAACAATACTCTCTCTCTCTCTCTCTCTCTCTCTCTCTCTCTCTCTCTCTCTCTCTCTCATTATAATAGATTATATATATTTTACAGTAATTTTCTGTTCGTTTTTTTATTTCCTGGTCGACGTTTCTTTCATTTATCATGCGTATTTATGTACGTCGTCCGGTGAACCTTATGTTTAATCTTTTGTTTCTGTGTGTGCGTTCATATCTCTTTCTAGAATCTGACACACGGTATTAATGTTTGACAATTACCCTTTCGAAATTGCCAAAACTAGTAACATTCTGTCATCCTTAAATTTTAGGTATTCTCTCAAGATGGCCTCCTTGCCTTTGACGCCTATTGGGATTTAAGCTTCCCCTCGACCTCAATTAGAACTCGTATATACGATCCATTGTTAAATATGTTGATAAAATGGTCGGTTACCTGTACAACTCCAGTAACTGCATGAATTCAGTGTTCCATTAACACGGATCGAAGTTAGCAGTAAATAAAACAGTGAAATTTTATTGATCTCAATATTGGATCATATTGATTGAGTCATGGCAATTATGTGTAAAAATCAATATCTCCAAAATGTCCTCCATGGCTTTGGCTGCACACTTCCATTCGTTGGTCAAAATTTTCGATGACATTTTATAGGTGCTCTTCAATCTCGCCAATATGTCTTATTATCTCATCCTTCACCTGTTGAAATGTTGTTGGCTTGTTGGCATAGACCTTACTCTTGAGATGACTCCAAAGAAAGAAATCTAAAGGCGTCAATTCACACGATCGTGATGGCCAATTTAAACTTCACTGTTAAAACTCTCCATGCCATGTACACTGTTTCGAGAGATGATGTGACCTAGGAACTTCTCATTCAATAAAGCCATTGTTGCATTGGCTATGTGGCATGAGGCGCCATCCTGTTGGAACCACAAGTCTTCGACATCGATAGCCTTTAATTCAGGTCATAATTACCATGATTTAAATAACATGATCCAATAGTGAAATCAGTAAAATTTCATCATTGACTGTTTTATTTACTGCTAACATCGATCCGTCTTAATGGAATACACTATAATTATTCTATTACGTTGACACTATTAGCTATCGATAACATTTCCTGTAAATACAGTTATGGTCCACCACGCTACGTACATTTAAGCGAATAATCCTTACTCTCTTGGTATTCCAGTGCTAAGAAAAAAGTACTGAGCAGCCCTTGCTTTGCGACTACTTGAAACACCTGGGAAGTGTTTAGCATAAAGATGCAGAAAAAATTGCCAATCCCCTGTGCCACTCCAGTAAGTACCTGACTCCTCTTGCTATCCTCTACATGTAAAAGAGCCACTTTTAAAACCTAAAATGGAATATTGTTGCCATATTTGGATTGGAGCTGCCCAGACATCACTTTCTAGTATTAACAGAGTCCAAAAACATCATCTTGCTGATTAATTGTTTTTCAATCTACAACCCCTTTTCACACAGACAAAAGGTTTCAAGCCTCTCGCAACTCTATTGCTATTTATTTTTATAATCTTATCGCTCCAAGCAAGGCATTTTTCCTCCTATGTAACCCCCTGCACTGTTGTGCATAGGAGGAAAGTTATGAGAAAGAGTGACAGGTTATAGCGGGTGTCAGGAAGTGAATAAGAGAAGAATGAGAATACTGATTAGAGTGGACGGAGAAAGGAGCATGAGAGAGAGGATGCAAGTTAGTGAGATAGGAGATGACTATTGACTTTACATTTAAATTTTTGGAGATTGTAGCTGTCGAGGGAGCAAGTAAACGGAAAGAAATTCCACAGGCGGGAAGTGCGAGAAAATAAGCTGATGGAGTAGAATTTGCGTTTACATTTTATTGGTTTCACAGTAGAAGGGTGGGACCTAGTTGCTAATCTTGTGGCTCGAGTAAATTCATATATAGAGAGCACCAGTGAGCTAAGTTCATCGGAGCAGAAGCCGTGAAAGTATTTGTAGCAGAGATACAGGGAAGCCACCTTACGCCGGTGAGAAAGTGACCGTATCTGAGCTGTCAAGTCGGGATCGATTACATTACAGATTTTCCGTTGGATTTTGTCAAGGACTCCTAGGTGGATAGCAGGAGTACTTGCAGCAGATATTTCATGGAAAATGTTTGAAAGGGTTGCTTTCCTTAGTTCCACCAATTCTAACCTTCACTGTTAAAATCTTCCACGCCATGTACACTGTAACGAACGGACCTCACTTCCTTCGTATTCCATTAGTGAAAAGTTCCACTGAAACAGCTATTTTGGGAACGTACTCCCAAGAGAATGCTTTCTTACCCCAATATTAAACTCTTGAATTAAACGTTATCATTGCAAAATATCTTCATAAAGTGCGCCTCTTACATATTACTCTTGCTGCTCACGCAACAAATTCCTTCAGTAACACTCTATCTAGAGTGGCTCTTCAGGCTTGTATTATACCTTAGTATAAAAACAATTAAAGGAAGAAGGATTTATACACCAATGCTCTCTTGATAAGCTGCTATTTTTTTATCACTTGCATATTTAATGTTTTTTTTTACTTACTACTTCGGTAAGTCATCTTTTTATTTATTTATTTTATTTACCTTTGTTTTATTTTTATTATTAAAAAATCACTTTGATAGACTTCTTTTCCCAGTTGATATATCCCATCATGCTTCAGCCTGAGAAATACACTTGCACATATAAAAATACCATGGAAAAAAGAAACCCTCCATTAACAGAAAGTTTCCTGTATATTTTGTTTGATTAATCTTTGAGGCTTACAAACGTGTTTGCTCTCGTCTAAAAACTTTACATCCACTCCATTTTATTCGCTTTTATTTTTATCTTCTCTGAGTATCCCTTGTCATTACTCGTGTCGTCCTTGCATCTGTCTACTTAACTGGGAAGTATTTAAAAGATCTTGCCCCACTTTTATTTTTGTTTCGTCTCAGATGATCTGATCTGGCACTTCTTTGTAATGATATGCAAAATATGGCAAGAAAAGGCCATAGGCCTCGTCAGCCATGTTTGATATCAATGATCCAAGTAAAAGCGTCTTAAGTTTTCTTCCTGGTTTCAATGAGCAATCAAATGGCCATAATGAAATGTCAAGTATCCGGGTAGTTTTAAAATTATTCGTGCCATTTTCTCTTCTTGACTCATTTTTTGATTTTCGTTTTGTTTCTGTTTTTAAACGGTAGAAATCTAAAGAAAAATACCTGTCATAAAAAGCTGAGAATGTCCATCATTTCTTATTTTTGTTTTGTTTTCTTTCTATCTTTTTTTTTTTTTTTTTGTCAAAATGTTGATAAAAAGTTGTGAAATATTGAATGTAAAGGCAAAGAGTAAAAGAATTAATGATCAGGAACGAAGCTGTTAACAGAAAGGGGAGGAAGAAAAAAGATGAGGTCAGAGAGAAAGAAAAATAAGAAAAACATTGAAGAGAAAAAACCTACAGTAGATAAATTAGTATTTATAAAAAAGAAAGGAACAAAAAGGAATAAAGAAAAGAACAAAACAGAAAGAAAAAAAGCAAATGAAAAAACAGGAATGAAAAATAAAGAAGAAAAAAAAGAAAGAAGAAAATCAAATGGAAAAAGGAAAGCAGAAAAGCTAAACTGACTTATTTGTTTTTATAACTTATAACCCTTTTGCCTGTTACTTAAAGCCAGAAAATATTTTTAGAGTGTAAGAATTTTGGGGGGATAATAATGATTTACTGATACAAATTCTACTAGTTGACCCCTAGCTGGAGCGAAAAAAGATGGAGTCATACTTTCACCAATGGTATTTGCGCGTAAGTGAGTATAACGAACCCAACTTGCATTTGAACTCGCCTGTACGATTTTCAATTCGAAGTCATTAAGCATTACACCACGCGCACAGCACTTGATATCCCATCTAGGTTCTGAGCAGGCTCTTATGATGGTTATATAATGGTACATTCCGAGGGTTCTTATGATGGTCCTTATGATTGTTATTTATGACGCTTCTTATAATGGCTCATTATGATGGTTCCTATTCATATGGTTTTTATGACAACGCTTTATTACGGTTCTTACGATGTTTCTTTATGGTGAATCTTATAGTTTTTATAATTGTTCTTTCGGAAATTAGACTATTGTTAACAGATTTGAAATCTTTTAATACTATTAGCAAAGTTTTCTTTTTCTCATTAAGAACTGTGGTTGGCATTTACTTCTATATTCTACTAGCATCATAGCCCGGCGTTGCCCGTGCAACTCAGAACATTTTAGTAGTAGGAGAAGATGCCACTTTTTATTTTACATATTTTGTTTTTGTTTGAAAAAACACTTTTCTAAAAAAAAAATATTTCTTTTGTTTCAAAATTACTGGAGAAAATATTCACATTTTTTGTTGACCAAATGAATTTTTAAAACGTCGAAATAAAAATTAAATATAAAGGCTCATTTTTTTTTTAATAAAAAATATTTTAATCGCGTTTGACACGTGTGATTTGATTTCTGTGACGTAATTCAGTAAACATCTTAGATTTTAGATGTTTTACGGAGCAAATGTAAACAATCGTGTCCAATTGAAATGGAAATTTGCTGAACTTAAATTCCAAAAGTATGTGTCGACCTGCCTTCCCTGTAGATATGTGTCCCTAGAAAATTTGAATGGCGTAGCTTTAAAAAATGTAGGCGTGCATAGGGATTAATCACACACAGACTCACAGATTGTTTTAATATATATATATATATATATATATATATATATATATATATATATAGATTTGTTGCAATCATGCACTGATTCTCGCCATGCCACACACATTTAAACGAACCATCCTCATTCATTTCGTATTCCATTGGCGAGATCTAAGTTACACTCGAACAGCTTCTACCCTCGAACCGCCGTGCCCGGAAGTCGCTTACTATAATCTTAACCTGTTCAAGTCTAGGGTTAGCCATTATCATTCCCACATATACTCGTAATCTGCACCTTTTTACCTCTTCTTCTTCCCCCACACACAAAAAATATTTTTCAATAACCGTTTATCTCAGATGAATGTTGGGCTTTGTATAGGGTGAACTTCAATTGAACAGGTGAAGGGGTTCATCCCTCGTTCCCTGTTTAGGATGCGGTTTCCGGCTTTCTCTTTTCCAATCTTTTTCCTCTTTTCTTTCTTTTTTTCCCAATTGGAGTAGATAGACTAAACTATCGCCCGGTTCACACTCCACCCACGTCTATTGAACAGGTGAAGAGGCTCATCCCTTGTTCCCTGTTTAGGATGTGGTTTCCGGCTTTCTCTTTTCCAATCTTTTCATTCTTACGCAGCCCCCTGCGCATCAGTGACGTTACCGCCTTGCTCGGGGTGATATGATTAAAAAAAAAAATAAAAATAAAAAATAAAAAAATAAAAAAATCTTTATCATCGAAAAATAATATGGCATTTTAATTGAAAGAATTTATGCATATCGACATATGTCATCCCATATGACAAACTGGAAAACGTTTTATTCCTGAATGTGTCACATTTTGTAAATATACACACGTTTATAGCTTGGCTATGTTCCCAAATTCCAGTTGAATTCCTTGCATTCACTTACGCGCAAATACCCTTGGGTAAGGTATTAATCCATCTCTTCCTTCCCTTTATGAGTTAAATAACAGGACAGATTGGGTTCTATGGCCTTGGCTAGCAACCAGTCTACCGTAGAATGTAATGGCAACCTACTGCAGGATAATGTTCTTCCCAGTCAGTCATGTATTTTTCGAGACATGATCGCCCAAGCGTGTATCACATGTTGCACTTAACTGAGTAATGTTCCCAAACCAAACGATTCTTTTTGTTTTGTATGAAGTGTTTTATTAACACCTTAATGTAACCAATATGTCTCAGACGTACCCTATATAGCTCACTACTTTGCCCATAAGGTTATAATAACTTTTCAAAAGTTTTTTAACAAAATTTAGAAACTTATTAAAGTTTTTTGTTTTAATTTTTCGGCTTATCAACCTTTTGCAGTTTATTTCAAACCAAATTTTTCTTTTATTAATTATCAGAATTTTTTGAGATAACAATAAATTTATAATCACTACTAATTAACACATAGTTGGGGTGCAAAGAGATGGATTGATGCGTATTTGCGCGTAAATAAATATAACAAATCCGACTGGAATTTGAACTCGCCTTTCCAATTTCCAATTCCGAGCCTTTGTCCATTACATCACCCAAACATTCGACATTACATAAGCTGGTATTCCCAAGTGGTCACTCATCTAGCTACTAACTAGACTGCTGCTTAACTTCAGCTGTACGAGAACCGGTGTTTCAACGTGCTGAGGCCAGAAGACTTAATAATGCGTAACTTAATTCTTATTATCTGGCTTTGACTATCTACTAATCCAACATAATTTATTACACTACCTGATACATGGATTGAACGCTCAACTCCAGAAAACAGATAGTCTGTATCAGAACTCACCGATTCGTCTTTACGGTGACAATCTGCTTCTCCACTGAGTAAATATATAATTCTAAACTACCTGAACCAAGGATTGAACCCAATTTTCAAGGAAGTAGATGGTCTTTATCAGTATTCACAAAAATTTTTTCTGACGATGCCATTCTGCTTATTCATTGAGTAGATGTATATTTCTTCACTCAGTCAGTTAGGTGGCATACGTGATACACGCTTGGGCGATCATGTCTCGCAAGAGACATGACTGACTGGGTAGAATATTATCCCGCAGTCGGTTGCCATTGCTTTCTGTGGTAGATTGGTTGCCGACCAAGGCTATAGAACCCAATCTGTCCTATTATTTAACCCATAACTGGAAGGAATAGTCGGATTAATACTTTCCCAAGAGTATTTGCACGTAAGTGAATGCAATGAATTCAGCTAGAATTCGAACTCGGCTCCCCAATTTTTCGTTCCGAGCCGATATCCAATGCACCACAACACACATCCATTTCTTCACTACCTGGCCCAAAGATTGAATTTCATTTCCAGGCAAGCTGGTGATCTCTACTAGTACTCACAAATTCTTGCTTACGATGTCAATCATCCTCTTCACTTCTAATTCTTCTCTACTACCTGAACCAAGAGTTGAAATGAATCCCCAGACCAGTAGATGATTATCAGTATTCCTCAATTCTTGCTTACTTCGATTGAAAAAATATGAAAGGTTAACTTTCGCATAACAGTCCAAGAGTTCACAGAAATCTACAGTGCAAACAAGTCAAACATTGTCAACCACCTGACCGTTGCTGGTAACAGTTAAAAAATGGATTAAATCAGAATTTTGAATTAATGTTTAAGAAAAACTGACATATGATTCTCTTTTGCCGAATCTGTCACTATTATCCCTCTTCTATTTTTGACCCTTTATGAACAAAACGCAAAAAAACGTAAACAAAAAATAGAAGGTTCTGTAAACACCAATGTGAAAGGCAGCAGGAACAATTCTCATGGCAAAACAAATCTCCCAAATGCTACAGACATTATCAGTTAACTAAAATCAAAAACCAATTGATTAAAAGATAAAAATTTTTTTAAAAATTGGAAAAGTCATTTTTTTTAAAATTTTTCAAACTTTGAAATCATCCTTGAATGACCAAGGAATTGTTATTATTCTTGATTGACAATTCGATTTATCTTCCTGCGTAGAGCCAAATCCTTTTCGTCACTTAAATATTTTCAAAAATATTGATCAAAGTAAGAGCTAATCCCTAGATTAGGAATTTCTACATGATTGACTTTGGTAATGTTCCTGGCACGTGTCAGATATAACAGAGTAGAAAAAAATAATCGCTTCGCAGAAACAACAAACTAATCATAATAATAATAATAATACCTTTGATAAATATTGCAATAAATGTAATAGTAATATGAATAAAAAAATCGAGAGTAATAAAAAGACCACGATTTATATTGATAATTAAAATTATGATAATACCACCAATAATAAATCCTTGAATAAAACTAGTAACAAAACTTTTCAGAGAATGAATCCTGGGCGATTAAATGAATATTGATTATGAGAGACAATAAGCTTTATTCTGACATTTTAATTCAGTCTTTCTTGTTCTACGTCGTTTTCCTTTTCTTTTGTTTGTTTCCTTCCCTTTCCGTCTCCCAAGTGAATTTTTATAGCATTTGAAAGATTCCGTATGGTCATAAACAAAGCTATTGGAATGACTTTTAAAAATTTGCGATCAACTAACCATTCCAAGAGATTAGTATTATTATGTAAGATTCCCTTGAGAAAAGAGGAATTTCTAAGAGGTTCCATAGAATTCATCCAGAGAGAATTTAATCATTCAGTAACAGTTGGCTTATTTGTCATTTCTTTCTGAATCAACCCTTTTATCCAAGTTATTCATGAAGGCGCGCCGTTCAATGCTTTCCACCCACAAACATGTGTGGGTGCTCCTTTGAATGATTAAGTTGAACACTTTCTTAAGATAATTTCTAAATGCCGGATTGGCCATAAAGATCGTTCAAGTTTTCTCATTAAATAGCATGAGAAGCGTTTAGGTTTTTAAATCTATCTATCTATCTATCTATCTATCTATCTATCTATCTATCTATCTATACTATCTATCTATAGTGCCCCATATCTATCTATCTATCTATCTATCTATCTATCTATCTATCTATCTATCTATCTATCTATCTATCTATCTACATTGTCCCATATCTATCTATCTATCTATCTATCTATCTATCTATCTATATATATATATATATATATATATATTATATATTATCTTGTCCCATATCTATCTATCTATCTATCTATCTATCTATCTATCTATCTATCTACAGTGTCCCATATCTATCTATCTATCTATCTATCTATCTATCTATCTATCTATCTACAGTGTCCAATATCTCTCTCTCTCTCTCTCTATATATATATATATATATATATATTGAGCCATATCTATCTATCTATCTCTTTTTGTATCTATTTATCTATCATATCATATTTATCTATCACAGCTGAGATGTTACAGTCACTGAATTGTTTTTGGATGTTTTCATAGTACATGTTTTGCAAAAGCTACAATAAATTGAAGCTCATCCTTCTCGTAGAGTGGTTGCCAACTATGACTAGAAAGCGCAGTATTATCTGCTATTTAACCAGTGGCTGCGGCGAGAAAAGATAGATTCATATCTATCCTAAGTAATTGTGCGAAAGTGAACGTAAAGAATTCGATCGAAATTCAGACATTGTTAGACGATTTCTCCTTCCAAACCGCTGACCATCACAAAACATGCATATCAAGGTTCATAGATAATCTACAATAAAAATCGTTTTTTCATTCTGTTTTGACGGCTGTCATTGCGCATTTCTTTGAAAAAAAAAAACTTGATATATTTTTTGTTTATTGATCGCAACATAAATAATATTTTTGACATATTGTGCGTATTTTTTTATATTTTAAGAAATAAATATTAAGATACAATGACTTGTACAGTATATGAGCACTTGCACATATATAAATCAACCATCCGTCCGTGCATAGAATACTGCTGTCATATATGGTCAGACACTCCTGCTGTTCATCTCAATGTTCCCGACAGGCTCCAAAGAAGAATCTGTATTGTGATAGGTCCCGACCTGGCAGCTCGATTCCAGCCACTTTCTCACCGGCGGGATGTAGCTTCCCTCTGTCTATTCTATGAATATTTTCATGGTTTCTGCTCCGACGAACTTAATTCACTGATGCCCCCACAACAAGAATTTATTCGTGCAACCAGACTGTCAAGAAGGTCCCACTCATTTACAGTTACAAATGCAGCCGACAATTCTACTCCAGCAGCTTCTTTTCTCGTACTTTCCGCCTGTGGAACTCCCTTCCAAATACTTGCGTTCCTGACGGCTACAACCTCCAGGAATTTAAATGCAATGTCAATGCCCATCTCTTATCCACTTGAATCCAGTCCTTTTCTACATCACCCAGTATATCTTGTTCTTTTCCTTTACCTTCACGACTGTCTTTACACCTGTGTTCTCATCCTTCTCTTGCCCTTTCTCTGACACCCCCTGTAACTGGTTTGTCTTTCTCTTCACTCGCCTCCCGTCTAAACTTTTACTCTTATATAGCACCCTGCGCATCAGTGGCGGTGCCACCTTACTAGGAGTGAAACGATTTAAAAAAAAAAAGAAAAGGTACCAGGAACTATCTAACATGCCGAATGCGGTAATTTTTCAATGGCAAACAAATCAAGATATCTTTGAAGAATAATCAGTATTATCTGACATCGGAGATAGACGACAGAGACGCCCTATTTAAACAGATCATTATAAATAATGTGTGTCGGTTTGATTATCTTATTCACATTGAGGTGTGGCTTCCACATAAGGAAAAATGACAATGTTTAAGGCAAAAGAAAATGAATTCAGCGAAATAAATTTCCACAAGAGACAACAATATCTGATCTCTGTTGACAGAGTATTATTCAAGGATGAATTTTATTTTGATCTTAAATTAGTATATAAAAGTAAAATAAAACTCATCTTTGATAATGGCTAAAAATATAACCGAAAGCACTTGGATAAATAAAACATTTGGAAAATTTTATATAATTTATCTACTGAAAAGAAAAAATTATACGATCACATGTTTTCGTGTGATCTTATAAAAATGTAACTAATTACATTGGATATACTACTTCAAGGTTAAAAAGAAGACTTACGTTACATCTCTCTGACCATTTCTCTATTAGGTCTCATTTAAAAAATATTACCTTGTCTGTCATTTTTAACAAAACTTGCATAAAAGAAGGATTGCTGCCCAAATATATATATATATATATATATATATATATATATATATATATATATATTGAGAGGAGAACTCAATGCATCACTAAACGGTATGAATCCAGAATTTATTTCAATTTATTAATTTTCAGAAAAATTATTTTTATTCAACACTTATTTTTATTCATATATATATATTTCTACCGGCCTGATTATTTACGAGAAAAATATGAAAAAACTGATTAGGGAAATAGGAAAGACCATTATGATAATAACTACACGTAATATATCTGTATTGAATGTTTGAATGAAGATATGCTGCATATATATATATATATATATATTGCACTACCAAAAATGTTCATACAACAGTCGTACAGCGGTAGAGACATTAGTCAGTAAGATGTCTTTGTGCATGGCTCCATATGTGGCTGGTCAAGTTAGCTTGAAAGAGAGAGAGAGAGAGAGAGAGAGAGAGAGAAAGAAAGAGAGAGTCAGTATATTATTGTAATATCATTCACAATAATGACATCACGAAAATTTAAAGACGGCATTGCTAAAACAACACCACTCAGTTAAGTGAAAAACCTTTCCACATTAAGCGTATTAACGCAATATCTCTATCTTGATATCAAGCACTTTATGACAAAAAAATTACTTGCCAAAAATGCCTTTCTGTTAGTAAACTACTGAAAGACCAGCAATTTCGGTACTAAGCATCATTACAATTTAACAATATATATATATATATATATATATATATATATATATATATATATATATATATATATATATATATATATAAGTGTTTGTGTTGCTGAAAAGTTATCGGTGCCAACCATTTCCCAAAATCTGCATTTCGATGATCAAAGAGATTTTGGTGGAACAGAATAAAGAATGGTACTGTTGACCGACTAAAACGGAAGAAAGATATTTACGAGAGAGCAAAGCTCTTTGAAGAAAGCAGACGCAGTCATACAAATGCAAAAAAAAATATCGCCACAAGAAAGTGACTATCGATGGATGATGGCAATGCACTTTTTGTCTGATATTTGTAACCGTGTCTGACTCTCTCTTACTCCCTCTCTCTACTCTACTCTCTCTCTCTCTCTCTCTCTCTCTCAAGCTAACTTGACCAGCCACATGTGGAGCCATGCACAAAGACATCTTACTGACTAATGTCTCTACTGCGGTACGACTGTTGTCTGATTATTTTTGCTAGTAATATATATATATATATATATATATATATATATATATATATATATATATATAGGCAGCATATCTTCATTCAAACATGTTTCATTAAATAATAAAGTTATATCACGTGTGTTTGTTATCACAATGATCCTTCCTATTTCTCTAATCTATTTTTGATATTACGATGAAATTCATCAAGAAAGGCGCAGTAGTTTTTTCTTACTCAAGTAATTTTGATCCCCTCAGAAATCATCCTCAGGGGTGAATTTCAAAGACGAACTTATTGTCCCTGTGATCATTGTGGTGGTGATTTTTTTTAAATACACATGTAATAGCGCTCTGTTAAAATTATTTTGAAATTTTAATTTTCGCTGTTGATCCTATGGAATTTGTTGCAAAACCAGCACCACAGTGTACGGCAGCTGACCGAAAATTGGCACCATCAAAATGGTATTAAATGTTGCTTATATGCACGTTACCACTTTGCTGTTACACTCGTAATAAAGTGTTGCTTGGTTACTTTTCATACAGAGGGCTTATATATATATATATATATATATATATATATATTTGTGTGTGTGTGTGTGTTTGTGTGTGTGTTTGCGTGTGTGTACGTGCGTGAGCCGACCACATAAATTTCTGCGTGCTTCCAATTTGGCTTATAAGTCTCATCCTTTTACAACAGTTTCTTTCCTCGCACTTCCAGCCTGTGGAACTCCCTTCCGTTTGCTTGCTTCCCTGATAACCAAAACCTCCAAAACTTTAAATACAATGTCAATTGCCATCTTCGATCTCCCTGAATTTCCACCTGTTACTTTTATCCTTTATTCAACATAATCTGTACCCTCTATCTCCCCCCGTCTCTCTCTCTCTCTCTCTCTCTCTCTTCATATATATATATATATATATATATATATATATATATATATAGTGTATCGAGGCAGCAGATAATACACTCCACCCACGTCTATTGAACAGGTGTAGAGGCTCATCCCTTGTTCCCTGTTTAGGACGTGGTTTCCGGCATTCTCTTTTCCAATCTTTTCACTTTTCTTTTCTTTTTTCTTTTTTTTTTTCAATTGGAGTAGATAGACTGAACTATCGCCCGGTTCACACTCCACCCACGTCTATTGAACAGGTGTAGAGGCTCATCCCTTGTTCCCTGTTTAGGATGTGGTTTCCGGCTTTCTCTTTTCCAATCTATTCACTCTTACGTAGCGCCCTGCACACCAGTGACATTACCGCCTTGCTTGGGGTGATATGATTAAAAAAAAATATATATACTGTCAAATATAAGAGACAATGAATGTCTATTATGTTTAACCATGAGCCGTTCTAAACATAGTATTTTGGCTTTCAGATGAAAATAAAGACAAAAATTCTACAACATTTTGATAATTTTTTATTAAGTTGGTTCTAAGCTTTTGGCTCACATGAGCCATCTTCAGAGAGGTTACAAGGATGTTAACATAAAAACATCCACCATTAAAGACGATTATCAAAGTTTTATGTCAATATAAGATAAAATCGTCTTTGATGGTGGATGTTTTTATGTTAACATCCCTGAAACCTCTCCGAAGATGGCTCATGTGAGCCGAAGCTTAGAATCAGCATTTTTAAAAATATCTAAATGTTGGACAACTTTTATCTTTATTTTCACCTGAAATTAAAGCCAAAATACGATGTTTAGAATGGCTCAGGATTAAACATAATAGATATTCATTGTGTCATATATTTAACAGTATATGTTTAGAATATATATATATATATATATATATGCTGTCCCACTCTGTCTCTCTCTCTGTAGCTACCTGCGCAACAGTGATTCTGCCTTGCTTGGGGATGATATGACTAATAAAATACCAAACAAAAATGAATGTAACCATACCATATAATACCTATTAGGTTCATACAACCATGGATGAAAACGTTCCAAAAATCCCCGTTACGTGAACGTTCAGAAAAAAACATGTTATATGAGCGCTTTTAAAAAAACAGTAAAATTTCAAATCACCTGAAAACACCACATGGTATAATCCTAGTTGAGTAATAACTCGTTTACAAATGAAGAATATTTATATTCACATATGTATATATATATATATATATATATATATATATATATATATATATATATATATATATATTGTAACGGTGGCAGTCAAGTCCATAATTAATTATAGCTTTTTCTAAGAGGCTGGCGTATTAGTTAAGTCAACAATTTCCATTAAAAATTTAATCTGTACAATTAATTATACACTAAATCTTGCACCGGTGCTCCGAAAATACATTTATTTTATTTAAATTAAATTTTAAAAATAACTATCAATAAATTGAAATATTAAATGAAAAAATTAAAATATTAATTACATTGCAGAGTAAAGAAAATTAATAAAATACAACCAGAAAACGATGTACATGTGGAAA
Organism: Ascarosepion bandense; assembly: GCA_037127315.1. Taxonomy (NCBI): domain Eukaryota; kingdom Metazoa; phylum Mollusca; class Cephalopoda; order Sepiida; family Sepiidae; genus Ascarosepion; species Ascarosepion bandense. The sequence goes on along the minus strand of JBBBDQ010001461.1, from coordinate 780,681 downwards.
GTATTTCTGCAGAATCAAAGGAGATATAGAAAAAAGGGCTAAACACCAATTGCAGGAAAACAAAATGCATGCTTTTCATTAAAAGAAACAGCCCAAAATTCAAATGGACAAATTGAAGAAACCAAAATCAACCAAGTGCAACTATTTAAATATCTGGAAAATGTTCACACATCAGGGGAAAATCAGGGGAAAAACTGCAATCCGAAGGTGCATTTGGATAGTGAAAAGTGTTTTCCAGAGGATAAGCAAAGTCTTGAGAAGTAGGAAAATTTTGTTAGAAGCGAAGAAAAGGATACTGAACTGTTATGTAATATCAGTTCTTCTATATTTCAGTGAATACTGTACTATCTCCTCACAAATGAAGAAGAAACTTGAAGAATGAGAAATGTGGTTCTAAAGAAGCATACCAACATATGATCAATAGCGCAGTTTTAGAGAAAATTTCAGAGAAACAAAAAAGGAATTTATATTTAAAATTAGGAAGAGATATTTGAAATGTCCGGGGCACATAATGATGAAATGGGGTTTGGAAAATTTAATACTCACAGGAAAGATTGAAGGCAAGAGAAACAGATGAAAACAGAGTGTAACCTACCTAACGAGCTTTTGCAAATTGAATGAAAGAAAAGAGTTTAGAAAAGATAGCAAAAAGACAGCATTTACCAAGTGCTATAAAGGACAGGAAATCATGGAGATTGCCAACATCCTGGAGGGACACAACTAGAAGAAGAAGAAGAAGAAGAAGAAGAAGAAGAAGAAGAAGAAGAAAACTTATACATTCAGAAATCTACTCCTAACCCTGACAGTGGATGAACACATTTTTACTACAAAGACGACACAAAATCCCTTGTATCGATTTAGTTTTGGATAGTACATTGATATTTTAAAATTTCGCATTTCATATCTAATATTCCCTGTGAGGGTTCAGTTTCCAAACTTTCTTTCCAAAATATGTGTATTTCTTTGATTGAAACTGATTAGAGAATTGGAAATTACTAATATATATATATATATATATATATATATATATATATATATATATAAGCATGCGATGAAGATATAGAAAAATCCAAAGGAGTATCCTGTACATACAGTGGTAGGATAACTCTCTAAGACAGCTCTAAATATATATGTATTCACCACGAAATACATATAAATAAATATATATGATTTACCATGAAATAACGTGTTTGCCTATTTTTTCTAATATATATATATATATATATATATATATATATATATAAGCATGCGATGAAGATATAGAAAAATCCAAAGGAGTATCAGACATATTTCTAGGTACTTTCTTAAAAATAGGGTAGAATAAATCTGAATAGATTAGCTTTTTGTAGTCAGTTAGTGATCTTAGTGCTTTGCCCAGCCTATGGCTGGTCAAGTCAACTTGAGAGACGGAATACAAATATCACACCCAAAAAAAGCACTGTCATCATCTACCTGCAGTCGCTTTCTTGCGAAGTTTTTTTTTCATTTTTGCATAACTGCGTTTGCTTTCTTAAAAAAAGCTTCGCTACCTTGAAAATATTTTTCTTCCAACTTAGACAGCCAGTAGTACTATGATCTAAATCTTCCACTAAAATTGTGTCTAATCACAATTCTATTTGATTTTCGAAATAGAGGTGTTTCAGCATCAATCGTGTATTTGTGAAGAATTCTTTAATATATTTCCTATTGAAGAAGATTGACACGAATGTTCGGTTTTGTTATCTTTTTCTTGTAGGCGTACAAATGTCTTCTTTTCTGCGTATAATGAATGCAAAAAGAAATATCAAAACGATTGTTGGTGCCGAGCGCTTTCGAAAAAACTGTTAGCCATTTCCAAGGATCCATTTTTCTTATAATGCTATAATAACTGTTGTGTAAATGCTATTTGGAGGTATAAAATAATTTAACAGTCTTGTTCAACGGAACATATATTATAATTAGGTAGCAGTAATTCATCAAATGAGTCTTGATAGATTAATTATCAAAAACATTAGAACAGTTATAGATCAAACATGCACCGGAAAACAATGTAATTTGCATGCATAATTATTCTTCTTGCTTGAATACTTAATATTTCATATACATTTTAAGCTATTGTCTCCAGACATACTATCTCTTGAGATGGTCAAAATTATTTTTTAAAAAAACAGAACAAAGTATGAACATTGGACTTTTGCAATTTTGATCCCACGAGCTTCATTTTATTCAAACATTGGAGAAATAAAAAAAATTATAGTGAAAGACCTTGTCAATTCATTTTAACAAAGCGTATATATATATATATATATATATATATATATATATATATATACTACCGGCTATAATTATTTAGCTACCCCAGTGTTTTAAAAAAATGATTATTTTATACTATATTTAGTATTTATTGCCAGGTGAATAGTTATAAATGAAAATAGAATGTTTTTTGTTTTGTTTTTGTTTTTTTGTTTTTTTGTTAATACTGCACAATAACATGTGCATCAAATGAATTTATAAGTATTTAATAATTACCTATACTGCAGTTTCGTCAATGAATGAATTTAGGGTGATTCGAACGAGTTTATCTTTGCTTCCTTGCCTTGTAAAATTTTGCAAAGTAATAATAACAAAAGAATCATTCTGTTTTCATTTAAAATTATCCACTTGGCAATAAATACTACAAATAGTATAAAAAATGTCATTTTTTTTTTTAAACTGAGGTAGCCTAATAATTATGACCGGTAGTGAATTAGCACAAACAAAAGAAAAGAAAAAAAACTAAAGGCAACACCTACCTACTGAGTAAAGTGCTCAATGCTTAGATTACATCAACCGAGCAAAAAACGTTTGACAACGTTAATTTTTATAAAAGGATGGCCCTAGCCGTAACCTGAGTTATATATATATATATATATATATATATATATATATATATATATATATATATAAAGAGAGAGAGATGCAGAAGAGAGAGACTGTGGATATAAGAATCAACACTGCATGGTCAATGCCAATGTCATGACTCCATAAGTTCTTCAAACCAACTAGTGAAACTGTCAGTCGCCATGTATTGTTGTTTACTTATGCACACATATTCTATATCAATAAATTATCTTCCCGATATTGAGCACTATTACCCCATAATATAGAAAATTAAAACACACACACACACACACACACACACACACACACACACACACACATATATATATATATATATATATATATATATATATATATATATATAATGTAATTACCCATTCCTAACAATACTTCTCCAAGCAATATTACAAGAATGATTTTTAATCATTTTTAAATGTGAAAAATTGTTAAATAAATTACTTATAAAAATTCAATTATTTAGAAATTCAATTAAAGCTAAAAAATTGTGTTCACACATTTTGTAAACACCCTTTATTATCATACCTTGTAGCAATTTCTTTCTGCCTGTCAAAGGTGAAAGTTTGTCTAACTGTTGACTTCAAAAATACCATCAACTGAATCCATTATCATTCATCTGACTTGTAAATTCGTCATGTAATATTCTGGCAATATTTATTTAACATTTACTTTTGGTGACATTTAGAGGCCTAACAAAGTTACAAAAGGGTAAGAATGTCTTTTGGCTGCATGTTAACATATGAAGACCAAACCTTAACTGCGTGCAAATCAAAGGGATGTACTGTATTTTGCGGAAGATAATTCGTAACTGTGTATATGACGCACACTTATTTTGAAGAAAAATCTATAGTCGTATTTGAAATACATTTCTTCTTCTTCTTCTTCTTCTTCTTCTTCTTCTTCTTCTTCTTCTTTTTACTGCATCCTTTCAGGATGCAGGCGATGATAGCTTTCCACAACTTTCTGTTCCGTGTGGATTTTGGTAGTTTCTCTCCCTTTGCTAAGTTCCCCACCTTTCGTCGCTAGACAATCTTCTCAAAGAGAGACTTGGAGCAAAGAATGGGATTCTACAGAAAGATGCTGTGAAACGGAACTTGTAAGCAGCGGCGAGTTTTTGGAGAGAATGAAAACAAAATGGAAGTTTATACTTACTTCACGCTCACAATATGCTCTGTGAGTGTTACGCTTTTGAAGCCTATCGTCCTCATTTTCTGTCTAATTCTAACTGCCTTTTTCTGATTCTAAATGCAAGAATTCTTTCTGTTACCATTTTTTTAAGACTTCCTTGTTGCTTACTCATTCCAGCCATGGAATTTTCAGGATCGTTCTGTAGAACTACATTTCTACCGCCTCTAGTTTTCTCCTAATCTGTGAGGCGATTGTTTATTATCTGCAGCGCACTTTTCTTCGATTCTAAAGAAATGCTTATCGATCACCATCTTCTTCCATCTCTTTTGCACCGAATATGACCTGTGAGGGTTCAGTTTCTAAACTTTCTTTCCAAAATATGTATATTTCTTTGATTGAAACTGACTAGAGAATTGGAAATTATTAATATATATATATATATATATATATATATAAGCATGCGATGAAGATATAGAAAAATCCAAAGGAGTATCCTGTACATACAGTGGTAGGATAACTCTCTAAGAGAGCTCTAAATATATATGTATTCACCACGAAATACATATAAATAAATATATATGATTTACCATGACATAACCTGTTTGCCTAATTTTTCTAATATATATATATATATATATATATATATATATATATATATTAATGCAGGTCTCATTGAATAATATAGACAAGTTTTGTCTATTAATTTTGTGTAGGATCCGTTCATACCGTCTGATATACTTGATGGTGATATCGTTGAAAAACAACAAAAAATCACAGTAATTGTTGATTTTTTTATCGGGTCTAAACTTTCGGCTAAGCCATTATCAAAGAATAAATATTAACACACAGTAAACATAGAACATTTAAGTTATTAACAATAAAGAGAATTAATTAGAAAATATAAGTCCATCCCTACCGTGGCGGATGGCCGAAGACAGTGACAAAATAGTGGCGTTGTGGTCCCTGATCTGATTACAGACATTTGACTACGTTATTGGAAATATCAAAATTGATTGTATTCAAACCAGGTTTAAATTGTTTAATGTAGATTGCTTCTTGGATTTTTAGTTTCTGTTTATTATTTTCTTGTTTAAGTATGTACGTGTTATCAGTGAGCATTTTTCTCAGAAGTGTTTGTTTGTTTTGTTTTTGAGGCTTGGGCGATCATGTCCCGAAAGAGATATGACTGACCGGACAGAAGATTATTCCGCAATGGTTTGCCATTACTTTCTGCGGTAGACTGGTTACCAGCCAAGGCCATAGAACCCAATCTGTCCTGTTAGGGAAGAGACAGATTAATATCTTTCCTAAAGGTATTTGCGCGTAAGTGAATGCAAGGAATTCAACTGGAATTCGAACTCGGCTCCCCGATTTCTTGATCCGCGCCGATACCATTAAGCTATAGCATTTTGCCTGAATGTCGCATTCAAGCATGAACCCGACTGACTCCACTCGCTGCTGACCTCAGTGTCATCTACGTTTATCCGTCCGTGTTGCACATATACAAATCAACTAACCGTCCGTGGATAGAATACTGCTGTCATATATAGTCAGTCGCCCCTGCTATTCATCTCAGTGTTCTCGACAGGTTCCAAAGGAGAATCTGTAATGTAATAGGTCCCGACCTGGCAGCTCGATTCCAGCCACTTTCTTACCGGCGGGATGTGGCTTCCCTCTGTCTATTCTACAAATATTTTCATGGCTCCTGCTCCGACGACTTTAAGTCACTAGTGTCCCCTCCACAAGAATTTACTCGTGCAACCAGACTGACAACAAGGTCCTACCCATTTACAGTTAAAGCAAACAAGTGCAGCCGACAATTCTACTCCAGCATCTTCTTTTCTCGCTCTTTCCGCCTGTGAAACTCCCTTCCAAATACTTGCTTTCCTGACGACTACAACCTCCATTAAATGCAATGTCAATACCCATCTCTTATTCACTTGACTCCAGTTCTTTCTACATCACCCCGTATATCTTGTTCTTTTCTTTTCTCTCTACCTTCGCAACTGTCTTCACACCTGTGTTCCTATTCTTTTCTTGCCCTTTCTCTGACACTCCCTGTAACTTTCGCTTCACTCTCCTCCTGTCTAAACTTTTGCTTTTTACTGTACCCCCACCCCCTGCGCATCAGTGGCGGTACCGCCTTGCTTGGGGTGAAACGACAAAAATTGCTCTATCTTTGACAGTGAGAACTTTTACTTATAAACATAACCTAACTTACAATATATTTATCAACTTATATATTTATATATATTGTGGTGACAGTCTGAAGGTTACGTTCACGCATTAAACAGACGGTCGTCACTCGGTGTTGACGCCATTACTCAAAATTAGGTTACTTTTACTCATAAATATATCCTACATGTGTGTGCGTGACTTTGTGTGTGTGTGTATGTGTGTGTGTGTGTGTGTGTGTGTGTGTGTGTGTGTGTGCACGTTGAATATATGGATCAGAATTCGCCAAGATGATACAATAAAGAAAAAGAACGAATAATGTATATCAGTCTAACATGTTTCATTTTTCAGTGACCCACATAGAAACGAAAACAACATCCCCCATATATATATATATATATATATATATATATATATAATATTATCTATTGGGTCTGATGTTATAAAAAGAAAACTATAACACATAAAAAATCAACACTTAATCCTCTTGCCACAAACTTTATCCAGCATCGTTTCCATTAATAGGCGTATTCCTGGAACTCTTTTTGGGGGATAGTGAGCAATTAACCATTCTGAATCACTATCCGTTGCACCACATGTAAATTCAAGTATACAGTAACTAATATACCCGAAGCAGACACCCATCTGGGTATTTACTATGATGTGGCTGAGGTTCTCTACTAGAAAGATTTCTTGAGGTTATAAATATCCCAAACACTGTGACTTTTTAACAAGTAAGATATGGATACTAGTCAGAGCAAAACAATGTATATTAAGACCTTGAATAAGTTTTCGCTGATTTTTTCATGTAAATTAATGTTTTATTTACAAAAATCAGGAAGAAACATGTCACTGAAAGTATTGTCCATCGCTAGCCACTAATTTTTCCCATCCTTCTGGTAGCATTTCCGCGTCATATATATAAAAAAATGGCTATGTGTGTGTGTGTGTGTGTGTGTGTGTGTGTGTGTGTGTGTGTGTGTGTGTGCCTGTCTCCATTCTAACGACCCCTACGCCTCCCAAACTCTTGGTTCGATTTCAACCAAAATTGGATCACATGTCGATCATCACATGAACCTTTGAAGTACGCAAAACATTTTTGATTCGATTTACAGGATATTGCAGGAATCACCGAAACGCTTAGAATTTACGAACTCTTCTGCTCCGAGACGCCTTGTGCGAATTCAACCAAAATCGGGTCACTTGTAGATCAAGGTCCGAACTTTTGATGTACACAGAAATGTTTAAATCAATGTACAGGGTTCGTCAAAACTCAACGACAAACATAACTTCGGGTGGTCTTTTGCGCATTATTATGTATTTCTCCAAGACGCTTCACTCAAACTCAACCAAAATCGAGTTATTGCTTTTTAGGATCGTTTATTTTTCCGAAACGCTTAGTTGTATATCGGGTCTTTTTTGTCACTTTTACCTTATCATATGCCATAATAATTTCACGTTTTCTACAAGGTGCTAATCCCTCCGACGTTGCAGGGACAATGCATCCACTTCTTCTGCGTCACAACGTCATCGCATCATATTACAGGCTCCCGTAACGCCTGCCCCCCCCCGTTCTTCCAATGTACATACATGATTCCCGTTTATTGGCAAAATAGATCAAGCATGAATCCCATTATACAAATACAACAAAAACCAATACTTACTTCGCATTTTTTAACTTACGCGTCACGGCAACCTCATACTGGAGCTTTTTAAATAAGCACTTGACCTTACCATTTCAACGTAACCACTAAAAAACCCCGAGCAACACCGGGCTATATAGCTAGTATATAATAATATATGTTACTGTTAATATTTATATATAAAAATATATAAATGTCGATATAAAATATCCAACTAAATACAAAATCATCTCAACATCTCGCTACATTTCATCGTTACATTTCAATGAACTATACGGAAATTGCATCTACAGACTTTTCCTTACACACATACGCATGCTGTCGATGGTTGTGTTAGCACGAAGTCACAAGTCATCGTAACCGAGGCTTTGACCATCCTGGACTTATTCAAATTGTTGTTCACGCTAGATTACAAGCCATCTTCCAGAAACTATAACTAGGGTCCACTCAGCATAGTTGCAGTATAAACTACAGGTGGGCTCTTTGGGTATTGAACAAGCACAAACGTGCATGATCAGGCATCTGCAACGGGGATTAGCTAGCCACCTTAGTAGATAGGTATTCTTGGATACGAAAGGCCAGCTATAGATACCGTCCAACATACACCTACACAGACAAGCGTTTCTACATAAGCACATACATACACTATTATACATTTAACATAAAAATATTCCATGCACATACATTTAAAACTTGAATCAAAACATAGCAGTATGCCGTCTCTTTTCTTTTTTCATTTTTCTCCCGATTACTAAAGAAACTTTAATAAGAATGAAACATTTTAGATTTCCTATTTGTTCTTTTGCCTTTTTCTATCTATCTATCTATCTATCTGTTTATATATATATATATATATATATATATATATATATAGTCATCCGCAGACAAATCTGTTTCGCCGTATCACAGCTCATCAGTACGGTCAGACTCTGATTGCTTTTTTACCCAGGATTGAAACCCGACCGAAATGGCGTCAGTCGGCGACTCTACCCCTGGGCTATGGGCGTTCGGTGGAAGTAGGCAGACTTTTTAGCGCATATCATTATTCTTGATCACCCAGGTCATTAGATATAGATAAATATACTGTTTAATTATTTAAAAAAAAGTATCTGCCCAAATACGAGTATCCATTAAAAATAATGTTTAAGCAAATAAATTAAAAATATGTCGGAGTTAATAAATTGTCTTTGCTTATATTAGGATAGGAAAACCGATCAGACATGAATATTACGAAAAATCAGGAAAATATGTGTCCAAAGGCGTTATTTCGAGCATTATCTAACAACAAATCCTCCGTGGTGGAGCGGTCTAATACACGTCAGATCAATTGACGATTTCACCTAGGAGTTGCAAGTTTGAATCCTGCCAGAGGACACATAATATCTTAACGAAATGTCTCGATTATTTAGACCAGTAGATATGAACAAACATACTGTTTAACTATAGAAAAAACAAAACAGAGTATCTACTCAAATACGAGTATCCATGATAAATAATGTTTAAACAAGTAAATTATATATGAGTCAAACTGTTAATCTAACCGCACTGAAGAGCTGCGATGCAGTGAAACATGCCTGTCTGTGGATAATTTATATATATATATATATATATATATATATATATATATATATATATATATATATATATTGCTACATATGACACATATTTGACCAATAAGAACTAACAACAAATCACAACATATCAGTATGCCGTCTCTTTAATTTTTTGGGTTTTTTGGTTTTGTTTTAATATATATATATAGAGTGAGAAAGAGAGAGATGATATATATATATATATATATATATATATATATATATATATATATGGATCGGAATCAGACAAGACGAATAGAATAAGTAAATAACAAGTAGGAAAAAGGTTTCTTAATCTATGTTTCACTTTTAACAATCTTTTTCAGAAATTTATTAAAGACGAATAATAATAAATTTCAGAAGAAGTTTCTTAAAAATGAAACATATTAGATTAAGACACTTTTTTCTTACTTGTTCTTCACTTATTCTATTCATTTTTCCCCCATTTTTAAACGAGTTATTTCGCTACCCATGTTTTCACCATGAATGGTGTCTTCAGACGATTTCTAATAACTGATTTTACCTTTTACTGTTATTTTCTTTTTAAGAACGCTCTTGTAACGGTGTTTTATTTGAATGTTCACGTAGCAGGGAATTTATGAACGTGCATTGTTTAAATTAAAACGAATTATGACGTTTTCACCCATGGTTGTACGAACGTAAGAGGTATTTCTTAGTGTGGATGCATTTGGTCATAATTTCTTTCACTTAACAGTTCGTCATTATTTCGGTATATCATAATTTCTAATTTTTCTTCTTGGCACAGTCTACATATTTGACCACTGTGGCAAGGCTTGGCTATTTTTACAATGCTCAACGTTATGGCTGGGTCTTTTTCATATTTTGATTTCAATTTCCAGACGTAGTTAACCAATTTTGTATCGTTTTTTTAATTTTTCTCTTTTAAATGTAGATCTGTGGTTGAACCACCTGGTCTAACAATATTAGGACCAAAAACTAAGTATTAAACAACCAATATATATATATATATATATATATATATATATAAGGAACAATGAATATTTATTATGTTTAATCATGAGTCATTCTAAACGTCGTATTTTGTCTTTAATTTCAGTTGAAAATAAAGACAAAAATTCTTCAACATTCGGATAATTTTTTATTAATTTGGTTCTAAGCATTCTGCTAACATGAGCCATCTTCAGAGAGAATATTAAGAGGGTAACACAATAATATCCACCATCACCGACGATTTTGTTTTGTGTTGACATAAAACTCCGCTAGGCAACGACAGTTACTAAAAATAACCAACGCAGTTCGCAAATTTGCAATGCGGTTCTATGACGTCACACCGCGTGATAGCGCGAAATGACAACAGAACCATGTATTCAAATGCAATGTAATGTGTTATGACCAGAATTAAAAGTGATTTTATTAAGTGTGTCTTGTTTGGATTTAATGTACATGGCCTCCAATATCTGAAATATTGTATATTTAACATATACTGTTAAATATACAATATTTAACAGTATATGTTTAAAAATTATTTGCTGCCTCGATACACTATATATATATATATATATATATATTAGTCTTGTACAAGGTCAAACATGTAAGACCCGCAGTGAGGGTCAGACTAAGTAAAATCTGTTCACCATTGCTCGTCGTAGTACATTCTTCTTCTTTATGTGCTGTGTCCCTTCAGGACGTCGGCGATCATAGACTTCCACTTGTCCCTATCCCTTGTCGTTCTTAACATTTCTCCTCTTGATATCTCTCCCAAATCCCGTTCCGCATTTGAAATTTTACATGTTAAATGTTTATTTCTCAGGATTATTGAAATTAAACTTTGAGAAATGTTTTCATTTTCATGGTGTCTGATAAAAACTTTTTCAAATGAGATAAGTTCTTTTTCAATGTACATGTTTAAGCATAATGACTTAGAAAATGTCTGTTGTCATTTAGTTCTCACCTAAAGGACTTTCAACGAAAACCTTCTGGAGACATACACCTGTCAAAGTTTGAACTCAATGAACTCTGAGTTTAATTTTGTCTGGCAATGTAGACGTTGTGAGCAACTTGCAGCTTGATGTCAATGGATATTCAAATATTTCTGGAGTGAATAGAATTTAACTCGCCTTCTTGCAAACGCACAATGTATGGGCAGTTCGGGAAACGTGCAATAAATGCTCCAAGGTTCAAGGCTTAAATAGTTCAGTCACCGTTTTTTTAATTTCTTTTGACCAATTCCATGCGAGTACACTGTAATTTCTCTTGCTATGAAACATGTAGTTCATGAGGCATTATGTGAACATTTCAAGAACGCCTGGTTGAGGTGTTCAACAATATTTCCTGAAAAGTCCATTTCTATCCTTTTTATTTTCTTTACTTTGTCGGGGATCATTGTGCGGAAAGATCTTTTTTTTCTCTGCTGAGAGATGGGTTCTTTGTTATTCACAAGTTGAAGCTAGTGCAAGTATTGAAATACCCAAAGAAAGACTATATTTTTTCAATAAGATCACTCCCTTATAAAATCATCATCCCTCTTATATGTTTCTCTCTCTGTGTCCCTCTCGCCCTCTTTCTCTCTCACTCTCTCTTACCCTCTATCTCTTTCTCCCTCTTTCTCTCTCACTCTCTCTCACCCTCTCTCTCTCTCTCTCACTCTCACTCTCTCTCACCCCCTCTCTCTCTCTCTCTCTGGCATGATTACTGCGCTAGGTTAAACAGGCATTATTAAAATCTCATACTTTCTTCTTTTTTGATCACTTGACTGGCTCAATTATAAGTCGTTACCTGACGTGGCACAATTTCTGAAGGACAAAAAAGGTGGAGATCCTCAAGGAAATACATTAACATCACTGTTCACGGCAATTTTTGTATTAAAAATATATTTCTGTAATTTTTAAATTTGTTATGTTATCATTTGTAGTAAAAACATTATTTCTACTGTCTCATATTTCAAATAATTTAATTAGGAAAAGAAAGAAAAATGCCGTATTCATTGGACGCACTATTTTATACCGAAGGCTGATGTCAAAATTTGCTTGCGTCGTATAGTTGTTATAATGTGTGTGTGTGTGTGTGTGTGTGTGTGTGTGTGTGTGTGTGTGCGCGCGCGCACGCACGTGTAGGGTTAATTGTGTATTTGAACAGCAATCCCTCTTTTATACAAGTTTCATTAAAGACGACTGACAAAACATTTGCACTTACGCTTTTAATAAAAAGGCGATTTCTTATCTGGACATAGCGTGTATTCAAAGGGTCTGGAGATCGTTCTGTTTATATATAAAATTATGTCACTTAACTAGGTACCTTCACGAATTTGTGGGGAAAAAACAGCATAGTATGAAGAAAATAGGCCCCAAGTTAAATAAAAACAAAGTTTTATCGGTAAAAAGTTCATGTTGTTATTAAGAAGATAGACAAAAAAAATTTTAATTATTTTTTTAATTTTTTAATTTTTTTCTAACACGTTTGAAGTTTTGGTATATAATCTTGTTTTTCTTTCGTCCGTGAGTGACGTAATTTTTACCGCAAACGTAATATTACGCAAGTCATTTTTTTGCAGGTGAAAAACACATTAATTTGGAAATTTTTGCAAAAATCAAATAATGGTCGGATTTTGATGAAAATTTCAGGACTTACTCATAAATGACTGAACTGAAATCATTTTAAGAAATAATTATTTTTTAGAAAATCTTTGTAAAAGTATTTATTTTTACATATATTACTCCCCCACCTCTAAAAATTAATTTCTAGAAATGTCTAGAAATTCCCAAGAGTTCGCCAATATACCTAATATTAATTGCATTCAGGAGTCATTGGGAAATGCTAACCAACTGTCTTCCTTTTTTCTTTTTCTTTTTTCCTTCTTTTTTTTTTTTTTTTTCTAAATTAGCCCTTTTTCAGAAAATCTGCTCCGAATTGTGAAATCAAAAATGCAATAAAACTATGCCATTTTTTATTTAGATAAATTAATTGATTTTATAAACAATATAAATTAAGACTATCATAGTCTGAAAAGAAAAAAAAATTCAATGACTAATGAAGTTTTACAAGAATTGTTTTCATTTATATTATATTTAATTATAATAATTTATAAATTTTCAAAAATCTTTTAAACTTTTCATCGTTCACTCTAGGTTGTTACGTTAATACGTGGAAACTATATTTACTAATCGAAAATTGAAAAGATCAATACAAATAATCGTGCCATTTGATTTATAAAATAATTAAAACATTTTAATTGTGTGCATATGACGACACGTATTTTCATTTTACGGGTAGTCATACGTGATATATATCATTAAAAAGTCACGTGTTTCAAAGGTTGCACTTCTTACAGGAAAAAAACTATATAAACATTTTCGGCTTCAGTGTTTCCTATGCCCTACGTTTCGACATTCAACGGGCTTTGCAAATCATCACTTCAAAATTTAAAGCAAGTTTTATATTTTAATTCCTAGTTCCCTAATTTAGTTAAAAAAATAAATAAATAGTGAAACACAATTTTCTTCCAATTTTAGACCTTTTAGAAATATTTATATATTTTTGTTTTTCATTGATTCTAAAGAGCGAGGAGCGTTAACCGGTTAGTTTTTAAGAATTTAAGTACCTAGGAAGTGTTCTAACAGGAGATGGAAAGTGCGACACGGAGATCCGAAGGCGAATTGGCATGGCAAAGGACGCGTTCCAGAAGATGAGCAAAATACTAACACACAGGAAAATCTCAATAGAAGAAGAAAAGAGTTCTAGACTGCTACGTGATGTCAGTTCTTCAATACGGCTGTGAATGCTGGACAATATCATCGAAAATGAGGACAAAACTGGAAGCGGCCGAAATGTGGTTCTACAGAAGGATGCTACGGATATCGTGGACTGAGCATACAAGCAACGACGAGGTGTTAGAAAGAATGGCAACAAAAAGGAAATTGATGCTGAGCACCAGGAAGAGACAACTGAAGTTCCTGGGACATGCAATGAGGAAGGAGAGCCTAGAGAACCTGATACTGACTGGACAGATAGAAGGAAGGAGAGACAGAGGAAGGCAGCGGATAACATATTTGCAGGGACTGATCAGGTGGATGACTGAACGGGGGTTGCCAGGAGCAACAGGAGCAAACATACTAAGAGCCACAAGGGATAGGGAGACGTGGAGAGCCATGACCGCCTACGTCCTGAAGGGACAGGGCACATAGAAGAAGAAGAAGAAGTTGTAATGGTGAACGAGTTGTCATTGTCATGATTTATCTGCCATGCTCCTTCAGATCAATCCGGGTATCCACAATTTCCCATCTCTTGCACTTTCTATCGACGCCTGAGTCTTTACCATCTATGTTTTTGCTTCGCTATTCACTTACGCAAACTAGTTCGATATCTTATTTCGGGAAATAGATTTCGGGAAATAGGTGGTCATGGCTCTCCACAACTTCCTATTTCTTGTAGCTCTAAACGATGTCTACCACTTTACTCTCTCTCTCTCCCTCTCTCTCTCTCTCTCTATGTCTTTGCTCTACTATCCAATCACACAAACGATATCAAACGATATCTTGTTTCGCGAAATAGGGGATCGTGGCTCTCCACAACTTCCTATTTCTTGTAGCTCTAAACGATGTCTACCACTTTACTCTCTCTCTCTCTCCCTCTCTCTCTCTCTCTCTCTCTATGTCTTTGCTCTACTATCCAATCACACAAACGATATCAAACGATATCTTGTTTCGCGAAATAGGGGATCATGGCTCTCCACAACTTCCTATTTCTTGTAGCTCTAAACGATGTCTACCACTTTACTCTCTCTCTCTCTCCCTCTCTCTCTCTCTCTCTATGTCTTTGCTCTACTATCCAATCACACAAACGATATCAAACGATATCTTGTTTCGCGAAATAGGGGATCATGGCTCTCCACAACTTCCTATTTCTTGTAGCTCTAAACGATGTCTACCACTTTACTCTCTCTCTCTCTCTCTCTCTCTCTCTCTCTCTCTCTCTCTATGTCTTTGCTCTACTATCCAATCACACAAACGATATCAAACGATATCTTGTTTCGCGAAATAGGGGATCATGGCTCTCCACAACTTCCTATTTCTTGTAGCTCTAAACGATGTCTACCACTTTACTCTCTCTCTCCCTCTCTCTCTCTCTCTCTCTCTCTCTCTCTCTATGTCTTTGCTCTACTATCCAATCACACAAACGATATCAAACGATATCTTGTTTCGCGAAATAGGGAATCATGGCTCTCCATAACTTTCCATTTTAAAGCGATGTCTGAAATTTTACCATATCTCTATGTCTTTGCTCCGCTATCTATTCGCACAAATTCCTTAGTTATCTTATTTCGACAAATAGGTGGTCATGGCTCTCCACAACATCCCATTTCTTTTAGCCCTAAGCGACGTCTGACACTTTACTATCTCTCTATGTCTCTTCTTCGTTATCTATTCGCACGAACTAGTTAGATAACCTTTTTCGGGAAATAGGTGATCATGGCTCTCCACAACATCCCATTTCTTGTATTTCTAAGCGACGTCTGACTCTTTATCATCTCTCTTTGTATCCGCTCAAACGTCTTCGCTGTCCACGTGTTAAGTCTATAGCATTCTCGGCATCGTCCTGCAGAACCACATCTCCATCATTCTCTTCATATATCAAGCAATTGTCTAGTATTCATTGCTATATATTTGGATAGATATGACACAGGAATTCACTTCTATTTTCATTGTTTGTTATTATATTTTCTCATATTTTAGATCAGAATGAACATTATTGTAAACAAAAAATACAACCGATTTAAATGCTTTCCCTGAATTTAAGACAAAAACGTTTACAACTTTCTATTCTTTTTTTCTCGCAGTTAAGATTTCGCGAAATTACACAGAGTTAAAAAAAAAAATGATGTACTCTAATTTTATGCCTATCAAGAAATAGTGATATGTTCTACGATTTAACCTGTTATGCGTATTTTTCTATCTGGGTGAGATGAACAAATTCAGTCATGGGGAAGGTAGTTCATCTACAAAATAACAAAATGATATAAAACTAAATGGGTAGATAGAGCTCCTTAACCATCTTAATGGTCATCAGTCTTGCAAAATGAAACTTCGATATAATAAACAACCATTTTGACCCGTTGAGAAACCCTAAAAATATAACTAAATCCTGTATCACCCGCTACGCGGGATACCAAAGGACGAGTCTCTCGGTGACAGACCAGGTCGAACTCGAAACATTTACGGATCGGAACGAGAAGTCGGAGAGCCGAGTTCGAATTCTAGTTTAATTCGTTGCATTCACTTACGCGCAAATATCCTTGGGAAAAGTATTAATCTATCTTTTCTCTTTCCAATTAAATAGCAGGACAGATTAGGTTCTATAGCCTTGATTAACAACCAGTCTAACGCCGAAAGAAATGGAGACCTACAGCGGAAAAATCTTCTACCTAGTTTTTATCATTAATCAAGAGACATGATCGCTCTAGCGTCTATAAGATATGGCACTTAAATTATTGACTGAAGAAAATGTCTATTCTAAAAATTATTTGTGGTGGAGCGCTTTCTGATGATGAGACTCGGGTTCGAATCTCACCATGGTCGATTTGTCAGGAAGCCACAGAGGAAAACGAAAGAGAGAAAGAAAATTCCAACAACCAGAAAAATTTCTAAGTTAAAGAAAAGAAACCAAACGTTCAATTAAGCATGACACACATCAAAAACAAATTTAAAAGTAATATATAAAGAAAGACTATACTATATTTTTTCAATAAGATCACTCCCTTATAAAATCAACATCTCCCTTCTCTCTCTCTCTCTCTCTCTCTCTCTCTCTCTCTCTCTCTCTCTCTCTCTCTCTGGCATGATTACTGAAAAGAAATTTCCAAATTAATGTGTTTTTCACCTGCAAAAAAATGACTTGCGTAATATAACGTTTGCAGTAAAAATTACGTCACTCACGGACGAAAGAAAAACAAGGTTATATACCAAAACTTCAAATGTGTTAGAAAAATTTTAAAAATGCATGTGCATCTGTTTAAATGTTTCCACATTTAAACAGATGAACATGCGTCAACACACACACACAAACAGTGTGTGTGTGTGTGTGTGTGTGTGTGTGTGTGTGTGTTTAAATAGAACTTACCCCAAGTAAAACGGTAAATCCACTAAAGACAAAAGAGGCTACTGAGCGTGGAAGAATTAAAAAACAGGAACAATTGCTAAGGAGCGAGAACAAATGAAGAGTAATATCTACTTACTTTTAAAGAATATTATAAAGAATATTGAGCTCCCAACCCAACACATGGTTTCTGCTAGTAAGGTAAAAATACATTCTTTTTAACTTTTTGGCTGGAACCGAAGCGACGGACGGCGGGGTGGGGGGGGGGGGGGCTGATGAAAGCCAACTAACTAGCCCGTATGCTTGGATTACCAAGGACCAAACATGTGAGAGAATGGGAACAAAGAGGAAACGTATACTTACTATCAGGAAAAGACAGCTGATGTTTCCGTAACAAATATTGAGGAAGAAGAGCTTAGATAATACAGGGCGGATAGAGAAAAAGAGGAACAGGTGAAAGCAGCACGTGACATACTTGATGGGCTTGAGCAAATGGATGACAAAAGGATTTAGAAGAAATGACATGATAAAATTTATTAAGAACGACAAGGGATAGGAAGATGTGGATTCCCATTATTACCTGCGTCCTAAAAGAACACGGTACATGACAGAAGAATATGGGGTAGATTACTCTAGAAATTCCAATTCTCTGTTATAACAATCGTTCCGAAATGAAATTGCTCTATGGATCACCGAAATATTACCCTCGATCCTTACTTTGCTACTTTTTGTGGACACCCAGTAATGTTACATGGACTCCAGAGTTCATATGGACGCAGGTCGTGAACCCCTGTTTTACATCCTGTCTTTATATCTGAATATTTTATATCACCCTATACTTGATTTATTATAATCACGTGATTTGTAACCCATTAGTACCATAGAGACACCAAATGTACTGCAGCCCGAGCAACGGGATATTTCTGCATGAATACAATGCAAAAATAGCCTGAGCGAGTCCATCTACACCCAGGCTAGTTTCGAATTCAGCGTTGTTCTTTTCTCGGTAGTTTTGTCTAACAAGTCTAAAGCGGTCAGTCTCCCTTATTATTAACAGATGTCTACATTAAGAAAGCCTGCGACACATCGTTAGAGGGTTATGGACTTTTACCTTTCACAAGGGAATTAGTGTGGGTGCATGATCGAATGGTCAGATGGTTAGCAGTCTGGTCATGAAAAAAGGTTTCAAATATCGCCATAGTTTGTTTGTCAAGGAGGTATCTCAAAACTATATCACGAGTTGAGCTATGCCTTCTGAGTGAAATTAGAGATTGTATACTCTCTCCCAGAAACTGTAACTAAGGTTTGCTCGTTATAGAAACTGTACTAAGTTTCGCTCGTTACAGCGTTGACTCTGTGAGTGTTTCAGAAACACAAATATGCTTGAGCAGATACCTGTAACCGGAATGAGCTAACCACTCTAGAGGAAAAGCTTACTCGGAAGCGAACACCTATCTATTAGTGAGTCTAAAGAGATGGAAATGGACATGGTCAGAATTTTCTTCCTTTAAAGATGAAGCTACCAACAATGGACATACGAGGATCAAATAATGCCCGAGTTCATTTCCATTGCAGACATCATCACCTAATGTCTGCTGACATGAATAACAGGCAAATCCATGAGAAAGAGAAGTCAGCAAACAATGCATAACATTTACAAAGGTCATTATATTTAAGAGCATTATTTGTGACAGAAAAAAAACAAGTCTGTCTTTAAAGAGATTATGCATAATTAAAATTGCTCGACTAATTTTAGATATTAATATTGAATTAAGACTGTCTAATAAAAATCTGAAAAAATTTCCAAGATAAATGTCTTGAGGTACCCAATACCAAAGGCGATGTAAGCTTAAAAGGTTAATTTAGGACTGATTGAATAACCTTTAACAAAATGTTTGCTTTATCTAAAAATCTCCACACCACTTTCACCCCTCTCTCCAATATATATATATAAATATTTGTATATATATATATTTTGTATATATATATATATATATATATATATATATATATATATAGACAGAGAGAGAGAGAGAGAGAGAGAGAGAGTGACTTAAATTAATAAATATACATATGAAGAGGGTGTACATATATGTAGTATTATTATTCAGGTATTAATAAAACAGTGCTCAATGTATGAACAGAGCTGTATTATATATATATATATATATATATATATATATATATATTAATAAATAAATACCTTTTAATTTTTTTCATTTGTCATTCTTTTCTTTTCTTTTATATTATTTTATCTTATTTTTATTTTTATTTAAAATCTTAAAATTTTATAATTTTAAAATTCTAATTTTTCTTAACATTTTTATGTACATGTAATATTTTAATATTTTAATTTTTGAGACTTATGATTTACGCCCATGTGATTTCTTCTCCTTGCACTTTGTTATTTTTTATTTTTATTTTAATTTTAATTTTAAATTTTAATTTTCTTCCAAATGTAACCGTATAATGTTTACATTTTTAATCTTGCTATTAAAAAGCCAGTAACTTAACTTTATATGATTTAATTCCCATGAACATCAAGTGAAGTTAAATGCAAATCTATTAAACTGTCAGTTTAAAATATGAACCTGATGATTGGATAACGCATAAAACTCTGAGTCGTGCCATAGACGTAGGATAATATCTATATGTATATTCGTCATCCCATCCACATACAAGCCTGTCTCATAGCTCATCAGTGTGGTTAGGCATCCACTTGCTTCTGACCGGAATCAAAATTCGATCGATTTGATGTCAGTCGGAGTTGCTAATCCCTAAGACATAGGCACATAGAACCAAAGAAGGGAAATTTCAGCGAAATGAAACTTTGTCTGTTTGCGTGTGTATGTGTGTGTGTGTCTGTGTGTATGTGTGTGTGTGTCCGTTACCTATAGACTCCGAAACGGCTGAACCGATTTTCTTGAAAATTTACACAGTTGTATTATAAGCGTCTACGAGTGTTCTTAGCTAGGTTTTGTGTCGAGGTACCCCCGATAAATATCAAAAATCGATAATCGAAAAAATCGGGTTATAGAAGGAGTGGTCCGATTTTAATCAAATTTGATGCACTCCTAGACAAAGACATAAGAAACGATATTCAGAAGTTTCAAGGTTGCAGTTCTTACAATAGTGCAGAAAATCGATAATATATATATATAAAAGCTTTCATTACACCCGAGCAACGCCGGGCTATGCTGCTAGTATATATATATATATATATATATATATATATATATATGTAAAAATACACACATTTAAACAGATGCACATGCGTCAACACATACAAACAATATATATGTGTGTGTGTGTGTGTGTGTGTGTGTGTGTGTGTGTGTGTGTGTGTGTGTGTGTTTAAATCGAATTTACCCTAAGTAAAGCGGTAAATCCACTAAAGATAAAAGAGTTTACTGAACGTGGAAGAATTAAAAAACAGGAACAATTGCTAAGGAGCGAGAACAAATGAAGAGTAATCAGGAAGACAGTAGATAGCAATTGACATTGCATTTAAATTATTGAAGAATAAAGCTGAGTGAAAAGCATGGAGTCGGAAGGGAGTTCTACAAGAGAGATTTGCGAGAAAAAGAAACTGTTGGCATATAATTTACGTCTACATTTAACCAGCTCAGTGTTGATTGACACTGCATTTGAATGTTTGAAGATCAAACATGACTGTAAACAATAAATATAAATGTTGTTCTCTACATATTCATTAATATTCATTGGATAAGACTTTTTAAAAGAGGGCATAAGAGAAAGATGTGCTTTCAAACCAGATTTATTTAACTTCTACATCAACGCTATGTTTTAAACCTATTGACTGCGTCGGCTATGCTTGGTACAAGGCCACTTCAAAACAACCGAAGATCACCGCATTTAAAGATATCATCAGGTTGAATGAATAGTTGGAAGAATAAAAGTGTTTATTTGTAAAATAAGTGGAATTTTGTTAACAGAACGTTATAAAAAAAATTTTAAAAAGAAAATGTTCAGAGAAAAATGTACGTAGTTAAATGTTCCACAGAAATATTTAAATGAATTCAGCTTATAGTTGATAGTAGCAGAATGTGTGTATGCAGAAAGATTAAAAGGTTACGAATAAAATCTGTTTTTTTCCTTTTTTATGGCCGCCGAGAAAGTGAAGCAATAAAGGTAATTGTACTTATTGGAATTAATATTTAGGAGTTATTTGAAGTATCTTGTTGTTGTCGTTGTTGTTTCTTTTCCGGCGTGTGAGTGAAGACGAATAAAGGATCATTGGAAGGAAAGGAGGAACGAATGTATGTCGACGATACATGACCGGGTCGGCTTCTTGAAATTTCTTTTGATACATTTTAGTGTGTCGTCTCTATGCTCCCATCAAACTGATTTTTTCCGGTCAAGTGACGTGGTTAAATAGTGAAAGCTAGTCGTGTGAGTGGATCGAACAGCATCCCATTTTTTTAGGTGTTAAGAAAAATTGACTGGGGTCATAGATCAATTTGCTATTTTGTATCCAATCAGAATCCAGAATCTTAATTTTCACACTGACTTATGAAATTTACCTTAGTCTGGTTTTTTTCAAAATGTTTTCAGTCATTCTGATCCATTTTTACGGATGTCCAATTTTACTTTTTGCGTTTTAGTTAACTGTTGGATGATATCGGATTTGTATCATAAAAACCTAACGAGAATGTATTATCGGTGGGCACGGTAACTTAAATAAAATCGTATTGAAGGCAGACAGAAAAAATCCTACTCCTACGTAGTAAAGGAAAGCGAGAAGAATGGACTAACCATCAATTTCATGAAGATAGGATGTTAGGTTATCAACAAGAGAAAGATTTTAAGATGTGACCTGCGATCTGGATTTAAAAATGGAACGTGTACAGAAATTCAAATTGCCCGGAAATGTTTTAACAATAAACTGAAAATGTGTCACTATTTACATTGTTCGGACTATTGTCCTTACTTTTACTGCCATGTAAACATGTCAGTAAAAATGAGAACAGTGGCCCGAAAAGTGTAAATAATACCTCATCTCAGAAATATAAACAAATACTGAAAATATGACACCGAAATCCAAAATTGCATTGGAATAGCAAATGATACTTTCACATAACTTAACAAAATACAAAAAACATGAATTTAAAAAAAATTAGAAACAAAAAAGTCTTTTGAACTTCTATGTCATATCAATGTTTTTTATATCGTAGTGAATGTTTGACAATTTCTTCGCAGATGAAGAGAAAACCTGAGCCAACAGAAATTTGATTCTACAAAATTATGTTGCGAATACCGTAAACGAAGCATATGAGCAATAAGGAAGTTTTAATCAAAAGTGAATCAAAAAAGAAAAGTATGCTTACAATTAGAAGAAGACAATTGAAATTTCTGGGAAACATAACGAGGAAGGAAATCTTACAGAATTTGACACTCCCAGGACATACTGAAGGCAAAAAGGAACAGACTAAACAAAACTAACCCACCTAACGAGCTTGAGTAAATGGATGGCAGAACAGGGAGTGACAGGGACGGTGAAAAGACAAATATTGACATGGATTGGAAGTTGTAGAGAGTCATGATTCTGAAAGGAAGTAGATAATCATTGCTCTCCACATATATCTTTTCATTGTTTTTTGTCAATTGTTATTACTTAGGAAAGACAGTGGAGTGGTTTCCAATTGCCTTTTCCATACTTGGCATTTTAACATAGTTTTTCTCCTAGACTGGCTGTCACCCAAGGCAAAATGATCAAACAACATTGCTGTCTAACAGAAGACGTGAAGTGATAGATTACTGCAGTTCACAAGAGCATCAGTGAAAAAGCAAACGCAACAGATGAGGTCGGAATTCAAACTCAGTTCATGGAGTCGACTTTCTGCGCTGATAACCGTTATTAGTACATCATTTGGGCTTAGTGTGACAAAAGGCCAAAAGCATAGAGCACACACTAAGGACTGAAATCAGTGTAATAGAAATGATAGGTGGAACTAATTTTCTCTTTCTTTCTTTCTTTCTTTCTTTCTTTCTTTCTTTCTCTCTCTCTCTTTCTCTCTCTCTCTCTTTCTCTCTCTCTCTATATATATATACAAATTTACGAACTGCGTTTGCTATATAGTAACTGTTATCGTTGCTTAGTAAAGTTTTATGTCAACACAAGATAAAATCATTTTTGATTGTGGATGTTTTTATGTTAACGTCCCTGTAACCTCTCAGAAGATGGTTCATGTGAGTCGAAAGCTTAGAACCAACTTAATAAAAAATATCCAAATGTTGGAGAATGTTTGCCTTTATATTCACCTGAAATTAAAACCAAAATACTATGTTTAGAACGGCTTATTATTAAACATAATAGACATTCATTGTCTCTTATATTTAACAGTAAATGTTTAGAAAATTATCTGCTTCCTCCATACACTAAATATATATATACATATATTTTATGTTTGGGTAACGGTTTCTCTTTTATACAGGTTTTATTAAAAATGACAGACAAAGTGTGTTGGTTAACTCTTTTTTATGTAACTTTTCATGTGATCTTATGATTTTTAGGACATAAATTATATAAAAATTGTCCAAATGTTTATCCGAGCGCTTTCGGCTATACTTTTAGCCATTTTCGAGTATGAATGTTATTTTACGTGTAATAAAATGTATATAGTGTTATGTATGATGCACAGTAGTGTGTATGTATTATGTACCGAACACGTTAAGCATGTTGTTAGCATGTTCGTACTTGAGTGTTGGGGTTTTCTTTTTTATCAATAAAGCCTCCCTTACTTTTAGTCTTTTTGCATATAAAGCCTCCCTTACTTTTAGTCTTTTTTGCATATAAAGCCTCCCTTACTTTTAGTCTTTTTGCATATAAAGCCTCCCTTACTTTTAGTCTTTTTTGCATATAAAGCCTCCCTTACTTTTAGTCTTTTTTGCATATAAAGCCTCCCTTACTTTTAGTCTTTTTGCATATAAAGCCTCCCTTACTTTTAGTCTTTTTGCATATAAAGCCTCCCTTACTTTTAGTCTTTTTGCATATAAAGCCTCCCTTACTTTTAGTCTTTTTTGCATATAAAGCCTCCCTTAAGTCTTTTTGCATATCGATGATGCTATGACATTTGTGTTTATCCACAAGTATGCTCCAGATAGGATTTGGTAGGTCTTCATGTGTGTTGAAATGAGATCGAATTGCTCTCCTTTGGGAGAGATATAGCGTCAGTCTTCGAGTCAGTTTCGTCATGGTATGGTCGATATAATTATTTACGAAATTATGATCAAGAACACAGTTCTTCAAGGAACATGTAAATTTGTAAATATTACTGGTTCGTTGTAGTTAGGATCTCGTGGATAAATTGTTGTTTTTGATTAAAAAATTTTAAATTTTCTATAATAGATGATTAATTTTTTTTCTTTTTGTTCATATTTTTAAGTCTTCAATAAAAAGAAACTTAACCATCACTCCTTTACTGCCATTTTAATGAAACTTGCAAATACATACATACATATATATATATATATATATATATATATATATATATATATATATATATATATAACTTATCGCTATACTCGTTTCGAAAACCCTCCGAGTACATACACGCAAGGAAAAAATGGTAATAAAAAAAGAACGAGCTTAGCACTTGAACATCAGTCAAAGTACGTAGCCCAAAGAACAAACCCCGAGACGAGTAACCTAAAACAAAAAGCGCTCAATTGTAGGTTCGTTGGCTCTCTAGGTTAGATATTTACTATATATATTAAAACTTATAGTTTAGAACATGTAGAAATTATCATCTACTACAAAGTGTACATTTTGTTTCGACATTGAAAGGACAATGTCTCATCGGATAGTGTGAAAAGAAAATGGAAATTCTTTATCTTATATTTAGCGAATTATGTTTGAGAGGTAAGTGGGGTTGAAAATGTGCAATTAGAGTTGGAGGTTCTCCGTTAGAATTTGAACGAAAAGAGGGAAGGGGTAGAGGATAAAAGTGATTAATGGACATGTTGAAAATTTTATAGACAGATTTAACAATAGAAGAGAAGGTATGGTCCTTTACAGCTTTTATGGTCAGTCCTTCGGGTTTAACAAAAGGAAAAAATAAAGAAATGTATATGGGGTGGGGGAGTAGGAGAGGGTTCGCTAAGAAGTGACTAGGAATTGCTATTTGGTAAACATATCTGTATTAGTGAAGTATACGGCTACAAATATTTTTGTATTTGAATTTAAAATTTAGTTTTTATAATTAATCTATTTCTTTTATTATTTAACTTTAATTTAAAATTTAGGAAATCTCTTTTTTATATAAAACTTTAATTAGACCACAGTTTGGAGTATAAAATAAAGGTAAAATTTAAAGTAAAAGTGTTGTTAATACTATAAAGATTTATCGTTTCTAGAGATCCTAACTTTAGTTTTTGTAATCTTAGCATGATTGTGAGGTTAGTTCTTTGATGTGTTTGCAGTTTACTGTGGTTTCATGCCTCTGGTTTAATAATATGTTGCTCCTCATGTATTTAATGATTTCCATTTTTTCTTGAAGACGAACGAAACATGGTTCATTTACCGACTTGGCCTGTTTGAGGATTTCCCATTTAACTTTAGGTATTTTATTTTCGTTTTTTAACTTCCAAAACTATTTAGAAAGTGATGTCATATTTTGTTTGTCCTTGTTATTGAAGGATGAGAGGTGATAGGGAAAGCGCTTTTTAAAACTGTTCATGTTTCATGTTTTGTAAAAGTGTTTATGTTTCATGTTTCAAGGCCGAGTGCTTTGCTCGCAGATTCTCATTTAACACCACATCTGGAGTACCCGCACCCAACTTTCCTATTAAAACTAAGGCTTTACTGAATGATGTTTACATTACCCCGTCACTGATATCTAAGGTAATATCTAAACTTGACCCACATAAGGCGAGCGGAGGTGATGGAATCCCAGTGATTGTTCTTAAGAAATGTACCCCTGAACTCTCCTCTGTCCTCTCTAAACTCTATAATTACTGCCTTTCTGCTTCCTGTTTTCTGCATGCTGGTAGTTCTCTTCTGTGGTTCCTGTATTTAAAAACTCGCATCAGTAAGAAATCCAGCGAGGCAGACAAACATGGCCTCGCTGCTGATCTTGAGAGGGATCTACAATCAGTGGTGGAATGGGAAAAGAAGTGGCTTGTAAATTTTAATACGTCTAAGACGAAGCTGCTGTCTGTCAATCATCACAGGTAACCTCTCCTGCTTACCATAAGCATGAACCAAGCGAGTCTCCCTGAGAGCAATATACTTCGCTTCCTCGGCCTTACCCTCTCTTCCGATCTCAAGTGGAACTATCACATTTAATCAATAGCTAAATCCACTGCTAGGAAGGTTGGGTCACTGTGTCGAGCCACGATGTTTTTTCGCCTCAGTCCATCTTGCATATATACAAATCAAACACCTGTCTGTACATGGAATATTGCTGTCATATATATGGTCAGACCCTCCCGCTGTTCATCTCAGTGTGCTTAACAGGCTCCAAAGGAGAATCAGTAATGTGTTAGGTACCGACTTGGCGGCTCGACTCCAGCCACTTTCTCACCGACGAGATGTGGTTTCCCTCTGTCTGTTCTATAAATATTTTCATAGCTTCTGCTCCAACGAACTTAAGTCACTGGTGCCCCTGTCACAGGAGTTTACTCGTGCAACCAAGATGGTAACTGGGTCCCGCCCATTCACAGTTAGATCAACCAAATGCAGACTACAATTCTACTCCAACAGCTTCTTTTCTTGCACTTCCCGCCTGTGGAACTCTCTTTCATATTCTTGCTTTCCTGACGGCTACAACCTCCAGAAATTTGAATGCAATGTCAATACCCATCTCTTAACCACTTGACTCTAGTTCTTTCTACACCACCCTGTATATATTTTCCTTTCTCTGTAACCTTTGCAACTGTCATCACACCGGTAGTACCATTCTTCTCTTGCTCCTTTCTCAGACACCCCCTGTAACTGGTTCGTCTTTCTCTTTACTCTCCTCCTATCTAATCTTTTACTCTTATGTAGCCCCCTGCGCATCAGTGGCGTTACCGCCTTGCTTGGGGTGAAACGATTAAAAAAAAGATAAAAAAGGCTTGGAATGAGAACTCGGAGTGCCAAGCTCGAATTCCACTTAGGAAAAGTATGAATCCATCTTTTTTTCTTCCCAGCTGTGGGTTAAATAGTAGGATTTGCATCAGAAAATCATTATTATTGCATAAAATTTCTTACAATACAAAAAATATTTTCTGGCTTTAAATAAGCTTAAAAAAGGTTAATGCATAATAAAAAAATTAACTGATAGATTAATCAAGTATAATCACTTAAAACCCATGCAAATGTTTGTTACAACCCGATAGATATGCATTAATTTATCATGTAGAAATATCAGTCAGTAAGTTAAATGCCATTTGTGATACACGCGTGATTGATCGTGTCTAGAAAGAAGCTTGCAATAGGTTGTCATTACTTTCTGCGGAAAGCTGGTTGCCAACCAAGTTTATAGAATCCAATTTGTCTTGCTATTTAACCCATAGTATGCGGGAGAAGCCGGATAAATGCCATTCTGAAGATTATTTGCGCGTAAGTGAATGCAACGAATTCAACTGGAATTCGAACTCGGATTTCCGATTTCTCGTTCCAAGCCGATATCCACTGCACCACAATGCACATCCTGACTCTAGAAATATACAGAAATTAACCGATTGTAGAAATGTACAGCGACATTTTACTAATTCTAGAAAAAAACCTAGCAGTTGTAGATGCCATTTTGCGGAAGCTAAACAATAGCATTATTTTAAAACAATTCCTTGCGCACAAATGATTTCTATGCGAACATACCAGATACTGTAAGTCACAATCATGCATGCACATGCATACAACCAGATTTGTAAAAAAATTCACAGTTATAACTGTTCAGAATCAATTTGAATCGCCTGCAGATCAGTTTAGTTTATATATTGTCGTTAAGCTGAGGATGACGATTCCAATCCCTGCAGCACAGACAACGCGAAATGGATCTTGTTTAACAAGATTCTTTGGTTTCCTGTGAGAGCTTTCGTCCGCCTCTTCGCGATAATTGGTGCACAGAAAACAAAGTCAATTGCTTTTAAATCTGCCCAGTTTTCGTGCAAGGAAAACCTCGAGCGCCAATCGACACTGCAGAAATCCCTCTTCACGCCTCAGGCTGCAATATGTTACCATGCCAGTCTTAAAACAACAACAAAAAAAGTGAATAACATTTACAGACATGTTCCCTTCTGTCAATTCCCGTGTTTCAAAACGGAAGTTATTCCCCTTCCCAGAGGAGTTGTCATGTTCCAAGGAGTGCAGAAACAGATGCAGTCGTAACCAAATCACCATGGCAACTCCCCTCGCATTTCGCCGTCTAGGAAAAACGCTTACGCACAGAAGGTCATATATTCATCAGCTTTCATAGCATGAAATCACCTCCCATAATGAAACTCTTGTGTTTACATACAAAGATTCCAGATGTTTAGCATAATTTCATCATAAGAAGCTTAAACAGGAATTAGTCGTCTGACCGCAAGCCAAATGAAAAATCATTTACAAGATGCGCTACTTTCGTTTCCCTTTTTTAAATTCTTAACGAAACACGTTTTATTATCTAATTTTAGAGGTTCTGGTTTATTCCATGAATTTTACAGGTGGTTACATTCCTGGATGCCAACACCTCAAAGAAAATATTATTTAATTTATATAATATAAAATATGATATCAGCCATGAATTTTACAATTAGTATCCATAGGCTTCTTTATTTTATATCACGTAGAATTGGGTATTTCCATTAATTTTACAGATTGGGATTTTCTAAGATTATAAATTACAAAGAGTTAGACCAAGTAGTCTTCAACTTATGTGTCGTAGAATTTGGATTTTTCTTGAATGTTACAGACGTTAGCCTTCTAAGATGCTAAATGTAAAAACTTTGAGCAAGGATTCTTCACTTTACATCACGTAGAATTTTGTCTCTTCTTAAATTCACAGATGGTAGCCGTCTTAGATGTTAAATTCAAAAACTGAGAACAAATATTCTCCATTTTATATCACTCGGAATTCGGTCTCTTCTTGAATTTTACACATGGGCGCCTTCTAAGATGCTAAACATCAAAGAGACAAAATGAGGTTTTTTCGCTGTATCACAGGGAATTTGATATTTTCCATGATTTTTACAACTTATCACATTTCAGGATGCAAACATTTCGAAGAATTATAAGTTTTCTTTACTTTTATTGTTTAGAATTTGATATCAGCCGCCTATTTTACCGACTGATGTTTTCCAGTATTCTAAAATAACAAAGCAATTGTATAAAAATTTTATCATCTTATTCTATTTGAAAATAGGTTCGATCATAAATTAATTAGAGGCAGTTATTAAACTTTTGAAACGTTTCCATTTGAAAAAAAATAAGATTAGTCAAGAGTTGTATAAGTTTTATAAATTGATACTCTACTTGATGCTGGCACTTCTAGATTTTGTTTCTAAAGTTATTAGTCTCATTTCTTCCATTTTTTACACAGATTATGAAGCGAAATGTCAGTAAAATTTAACTTTGCAATGATTTTTAAAACTGGAACGTTTCTCTGATTAGAAATGAAAGATAGTTTATAAGACCTCATCTAACTGAAAAAATTCAAGATAATACTAATATAATATAATATAATATAATATAACTGAATATAATATAATATAATATAACTGAATATAATATAATATAATATAACTGAATATAATATAATATAACTGAATATAATATAATATAATAAAACTGAATATAATATAATATAACTGAATATAATATAATATAACTGAATATAATATAATATAATATAACTGAATATAATATAATATAATATAACTGAATATAATATAATATAACTGAATATAATATAATATAACTGAATATAATATAATATAATATAACTGAATATAATATAATATAACTGAATATAATATAATATAACTGAATATAATATAATATAATATAATATAACTGAATATAATATAATATAACTGAATATAATATAATATAATATAACTGAATATAATATAATATAATATAACTGAATATAATATTATAATATAACTGAATATAATATAATATAATAAAACTGAATATAATATAATATAACTGAATATAATATAATATAATATAACTGAATATAATATAATATAACTGAATATAATATAATATAATATAACTGAATATAATATAATATAATATAACTGAATATAATATAATATAACTGAATATAATATAATATAATAAAACTGAATATAATATAATATAACTGAATATAATATAATATAACTGAATATAATATAATATAATATAACTGAATATAATATAATATAATATAACTGAATATAATATAATATAACTGAATATAATATAATATAACTGAATATAATATAATATAATATAACTGAATATAATATAATATAACTGAATATAATATAATATAACTGAATATAATATAATATAACTTGAATATAATATAATATAATATAATATAACTGAATATAATATAATATAATATAACTGAATATAATATAACTGAATATAATATAACTGAATATAATATAATATAATATAACTGAATATAATATAATATAACTGAATATAATATAATATAATATAACTGAATATAATATAATATAACTGAATATAATATAATATAACTGAATATAATATAATATAATATAACTGAATATAATATAATATAACTGAATATAATATAATATAATATAACTGAATATAATATAATATAACTGAATATAATATAATATAATATAACTGAATATAATATAATATAATATAACTGAATATAATATAATATAACTGAATATAATATAATATAATATAACTGAATATAATATAATATAACTGAATATAATATAATATAACTGAATATAATATAATATAACTGAATATAATATAATATAATATAATATAACTGAATATAATATAATATAATATAACTGAATATAATATAATATAACTGAATATAATATAATATAATATAACTGAATATAATATAATATAATATAATATAACTGAATATAATATAATATAACTGAATATAATATAATATAACTGAAGTTAAAATTAAAGCTAAACTGGTGAAAAATTAAAAATGGGTAATTATGTGTCATCTAATCTCCGATTTTAGAATCAACTTTTTATTTCTTCCTCTTCCTCTTCTTCTTCTTCTTCTTCATCTTCTATGTGCCATGTCTCTTCAGAACGTAGGCGATCATGGCCTTCCACGTCTCTCTATCCTTGGTAGCTCTTAGCACGCTTTTTCCTGTTGCCCCACCCAAACGCCACTGTACCATTCACTTGCTCAGGCACTTTAAATAGGTTATCCGCTGCTTTCCCCTGTCTCTTTTTCTTTATATCTGACCTGTGAGTATCAGATTCTCCTAGCCTTCTTTTCTCATTACATATCCTAAGAACTTCAGCTGTCTCTTCCTGATGTTCAGTATTAATTTCCTTTTCGTTTCCATCCTTTCTAAAACCTCATCATTGCTCACATGCTCGATCCATAATATCCGCAGCATCCTTCTGTAGAAGCACATTTCAGTTACTTCAAGATTTTCTTTCATCTTTTATGATATTGTCCAGTATTCACTGCCTTATTGAAGAACAGACATCACATAGCAATCCAGTACTCTTTTCTTTGTTTCTAGTGAAATTTTCCTGTCTCTTAATATTCTGCTCAGCTTTTGGAATGCGTCCATGGCCATTCGCCTTTGGATCTCAGTTTCGCACTTTCCGTCTCCCATTAAAACACTTCCGAAGTACGTAAATTTTTGTACTTGCTTGATTTAGTATCCCCAACCTGTATTTGGCATTTTATTTAAATGGTGCTTAAATCAGTCAAAATAGTAACCCTGGATATATATATATTTCTGCCATTGAGTTACAAGGTTATTTATGCCTTTACAATTAAACTCTTCAAGGTTTGAACGCCAAGAAATCTTTTTTGCATCTTTTGCTTAAAAACATGTCAAGATGCTTGAAAAATAGTTTTTAGCGAGCGATATCATCAAGGAAATTTGGTGAATGTAGTAAAGTTTTGTATCCCAAGTTGGTGAGCTTCTTCAGTGTCAGCCTGTCAACATGTAGCCTAGCATTGTCATGAAGCAAAAGATTTATTCTGAAAATCAGACATTATTTTAGGAACAAGTGTTTAAAGTTCAATTTTAGAGAGATTGTTATTAAGTTGAATAAGAAGACAATTTAACCATTAGGAATGAGTGATATATATTGTTCAACTATCAAAATAATATATTAGAATACAAAACGTTATTTTCTAAATCGGGCATTATTTTCGGAGCAACAATGTTTTAAGTTCATTTCTGAAAGAGATCGATATAAATTTGAATTTGGTCGAGGACACCTAGGTGAATAGCAGGAGCACCCAACCAGATATGGCAGCAATATTCAATGCACGGGCGGATGGTAGATTTATATATGTGCAGGATTGTTTTCAGATAAGAAAAACTTCCTGGCCCTACACAGAGAACCGAGTTTCTTAGCAGCGGATTTAGCTATGGATTCTATATAGTTATTTCCCTTGAGGTCTGATGTGAGAGTTAATCCGAGAAGGCGCAGTGTTTTACTTTCAGGGAGAGAAGCCTGATCCATGTTATTGGGCGGGAGGAACGATTGTCTGTGATGGTTAATACATAGCAGCTTCGTTTTGGAAGCATTAAAATTTACGAGCTATTTCTTACCCCAGTCCACCACGGATTGGAGATCGTTAATATAGATAAGGAAAAGCGTAGGACCTAGAATAGAGTTTTGAGGGACACCCGCCTTCTTGTGATAGTATTGGGAGGCTTGTCCGTTCAATACTACCTTCATTGTAAGATTTGAAAGGAATGACTGGATTAGGTCAAACAATTGTCCAGTCATACCGTAGCCCCGGAGCTTGCATAGAAGGCCAGGATGCCAGACTCTGTCAAACGCTTTGGAGGTGTCAAGGGTATCAGTTCGGTCTTCGCCGTTCTTGTCGAGGGCCTGGTGTATATACTCAGTGATGGTCGTGAGCATATCAGTAGTAGACCTGGTGAAGCGGAAACCATACTCTTTGTCAGAGAAGAGTTTGTGGACTGAGAAATGTTGTACTACCTCGGCGTTGATGATGGCTTCGAACACTTTGCCAAAGATCGGTAGGAGGCTGATAGGGTGATAATTAGCGAAGTTAGATGGTTCTTCAGTATTTTTATATATAGGAACCACGGAGGAGGATTTCCAGCAGGCAGAGAAGCAAGAAGATGAAACTTATAGAGTTTAAAGAGAACGGAGGAGAGTACAGAAGCACATTTCTTTAGGACAATGATCGGCATTCCGTCGCCACCACTCACCTTATGGGGGTCAAGCTTTGAAATTATTTTGGAGACCACAGAGGCAATAATTAGAATGTCAGTCAGTTGGGCCTGGGTTCGGGGAGGGAAGTCTGATACAGAAATACTATTGATGTAAATAAAGTCATAAAAATTAAGATTAAAGAAACACAAATAAAAATTTAATCACGCTTGACTATCAGTCAGTTAAGTGCCATGCGCGATACACGCTTGGGCGATCATGTCTCGAAAGAGACATGACTGACTGGGCAGAATATTATCCCGGAGTAGGTTGCCATTGCTTTCTGCGGTAGACTGGTTGCCGACAAAGGCTATAGAACCCAATCTGTCCTATTATTTAACCCATAACTGGAGGGAATAGACGGATTAATACCTTTCCCAAGGGTATTTGCGCGTAAGTGAATGCAAGGAATTCAACTGGAATTCGAACTCGGTTCTCCGATTTCTCGTTCCGAGCCGATATCCACTGCACCACAACGCACATCCGCTTGACTATACTTCATCTAATAATAAAATCTAAGATTGAAGTTATTTTAAAGAAAGCTATTGAAATTAAATGAATGGATTACTAACCAAAATTAATAATGGTTGACATTGCTTTATCACATAATAACAATTCAAAATAATGTTACTGCTATTAATAACAGCAATGAGGTTTTAAGGAAATTGGGTGTAAAAAAAGGGACTTACTTAGAATTTGAAAGACTGTTAAAATTTCTATAATGCATAATGAGGAAAGAGAGCTTGAAGAATTCGACACTCACAGAATATATTAAAGGTAACGGAGGCAGTGAGAAACATCTTAACGAGATTGTGCAAATGGATGGCAGAACAAAGACTTGGAGGGATAATAAAGATATAAATATTATTTAGAACTACAAAGGATAGGAAGTTGTGGAGAGCCGTGATCGCCATAAGAGGAGAATTATATCACTTGAACAGCAGAAACGGCTAGAAGTGAAAATATTGATGTCATGAAGATGTTAAATTTTCAACCAAAAACAAACTAATGATGGAAATTCGTATCAGTAATAGTAAAAGCTGTAACAGTTAGACGTCTAAAGTTTAATTCCCCGCAAAAATGTTTGATAAAAATATTTAATGACTGTCATGCTAACTGTTCGGTCGATGAACGCTTCCAGTATGAAGACGGTTAATTTTATAATTACTAATTTCACTATTTCAGGGTTTGCATTAGACATCTTAATAACAGCCGCTCTCACACCGGCGTGATGTGGCTTCCCTGTGCCTCTTCTACAAGTACTTTCATGGCTTCTGCTCCGATGAGCTTAGATCACTGGTGCCGCCTAAGCACGAATTTACACGAGATACTAGATTAGCAACTAGGTCCCACCCTTTTACAGTTAAACAAATAAGATGTAACCGTAAATTCTACTCCAACAGCTTCTTTTGTCGCGCTTCCCGCCTGTGGAACTCCCTTCCACAAGTCTGCTTTCCCGACAGTTACAATCTCCAGGTGTTTAAATGTAGGGTCAATAGACACCTCCTATCACACTAACTCCCAACTATTCTCACAACACTCTCATCTACCCAACCCTCATTCTCGGTATCCTTACCCGCCTATCACCCACCCTCTGTCATTTCCTATATTTAATCATCCTTTCTCCACTCTACGTAACCCCCTGCACAGTAGTGGCAGTGACATGCCTTGCTCGGGGTGAAACGCTTATAAAAAATAAAAAATAAAAAAATAAAAACATTTTGTCCGGCTAAACAACGCTGGTAGAAGTATTTTCACGAAAGACAAGAAACTTTCTGTAACTTCTTTATGAAGTTGGTAGCCTCTTGAACTCATTTTTCATTAAAAAATAATCGAGGGTACCTGATGGCCATTCCCAAAATAAGAAAAGTGACTTCAAAGAATTTGCGCTGCTTTTTCAAGTTCCATAAAGAAATCCAGAAAGAGGCTGAAAATAGTGTCAAATTAATTTTAAACCTGCTTCATTGGTCAGAAGAAAATACAGATGGTGTAAAAAAAAACTTTGACCGTGTGTTCCTGAAGGCTCCTGCATTACGTTAACAACTTCACACAATTTCCCAGTTTTATTGATTTTTCCCTGTTTTTGTTTATTCTCTTTTAGAATCTTTTAAGGAAAGAAAACATAATGATGGCATCTGCTTTCAAACTTTAACTGATTTAACAAAATCACATTGAAAAAGCAAAGACCAAACACAGAAGGTCTATTTTGTCATATTCTGAAAAATGATTGAGAGACAGAAAAATTTCGCCCGGAAACAAAAAAGAGAGACACTTTAGATAAAAGATATGCCTTGTTTCAATTTAGTGGACCTCTTGATCCCCAATGAACCTGTCACATTGAACACAACCCAGAATTGTACACAGCATATAAAACATTTGTTTTTATCATTTTAGTTTCTAGAATATAAAACATTTTTTTTATCAATTTGATATTATTTCTTATCATAATATGCCATTAATATTAATTTTAACCAGCAGTCTTCTATAGAAGGTTGCTAAAGAAATCGAAAAAAAAGGACTAAGCATAAAATACAAGAAAACTGAGTACATGGTCATTAGTAAAAAGAGGAGCCCAAAATGCCAACTACAGATCGGGTATACTAAAATCAAGCTCGTTTAGATATCTAAATACCTGTTAACTTGGAAAATCTAATACTCATTTTTTTATAAGCGTTTCACCCTGAGCAAGGCATGTCACTGCCACTACTGCGCAGGGGGCTCCGTAGAGTGGAGAAAGGATGATTAAATATAGGAAATGACAGAGGGTGGGTGATAGGCGGGTAAGGATACCGAGAATGAGGGTTGGGTAGATGAGAGTGTTGTGAGAATAGTTGGGAGTTAGTGTGATAGGGGGTGTCTATTGAACCTACATTTAAACACCTGGAGATTGTAACTGTCGGGAAAGCAGACATGTGGAAGGGAGTTCCACAGGCGGGAAGCGCGACAAAAGAAGCTGTTGGAGTAGAATTTACGGTTACATCTTATTTGTTTAACTGTAAAAGGGTGGGACCTAGTTGCTAATCTAGTATCTCGTGTAAATTCGTGCTTAGGCGGCACCAGTGATCTAAGCTCATCGGAGCAGAAGCCATGAAAGTACTTGTAGAAGAGGCACAGGGAAGCCACATCACGCCGGTGTGAGAGCGGCTGCAGCCGGTCTGCCAAGTCAGTATCAACCACGTTACAGATCCTCCTTTGTATTTTGTCAAGAAGCCCAAGGAGAGCAGCAGGGGCACCCGACCATATATGGCAGCAATATTCAATACACGAGCGGGTGGTAGATTTGTATATGTGCAGAATAGATTCAGGTGGGAAAAATTTCCGGGCCCTGCACAGGGAGCCCACTTTCATAGCAGCAGATTTGGCAATGGATTCAATATAGTCATTCCATTTGAGGTCCACCGAGAGTGTAAGGCCAAGGAGGCGTATTATTTTACTCTCTGGGAGGCTAGCCTGTCCCATGCTAATGGGAGGTAGATGCGATTGTCTATGGTGATTAGTTGATAACAGCTTTGTTTTAGAGGCATTGAAATATACCAACCATTTCCTACCCCAGGTCACTACGGATTGGAGGTCCCTTTCAAGTACGGCAGCGAGGTTCACTTTGTCGTCCAGACCTGGTTTCTGATCGATGCGGGAGTAGATTGTTGTGTGGTCGGCATACATGCCAACTTGGGATCTAATGGTGTCGGGGAGATCATTAATGTAGATCAGAAATAGCGTGGGACCTAGGATAGAACCTTGAGGGACGCCCGCGTTCGTCTGGTAGTTTTGGGAGGCATGCCCATTTAATACCACCTTCTATATGCGGTTAGAGAGGAAAGACTGGTTGAGGTCAAACAGATGTCCAGTTATCCCATAGCTCCGCAGTTTGCACAAGAGGCCAGCATGCCAGACCCTGTCGACTGCTTTGGAGATATCCAAGGCAACGGTTCGGGCTTCACCATTCTTGTCGAGTGCCTGGTATATGTACTCGGTAATGGTCGTTAGCATATCAGCAGTAGACCTGGTGAAGCGAAACCCATACTGTTTGTCAGAGAGAAGCCCGTTGGCCATAAGATGCTGAATCACCTCGGCGTTGATAATGGCTTCGAAAACTTTGCCAAAGATTGGAAGGAGACTAATAGAACGGTAATTGGCGGGGTCTGAGGGTTCGCCAGAATTCTTAAATATAGGTACTACGCAGGAGGACTTCCAACAGGCAGGAAAGCAGGAAGCAGATAGGCAGAGGTTATAGAGTTTAGAGAGGACAGAGAAGAGTTCTGGGGCACATTTCTTCAGTACTATGACTGGGATTCCGTCACCGCCGCTCGCTTTGTGTGGGTCAAGTTGCGCAATTATCTTGGCGACCAGCGAGGGTGTAATGTGGACGTTATTTAGTTGAGCCTTAGTTCTGGGTGGGAAGTCTGGTGTAGAATTAGTTGAGAATCCACGGGCAAAGCATTCAGCCTTGTTGGCTGGGGAGGTGAGAACTTCAAATTCATTGATTAGTGGGGGTATTGAAGTCTTGTTCCTGCTGAGCACGCTTTTGCAGAGACGCCAGTAATCTTTGGAGCCAAACTTAGAGGATGCTATGCGTTGCCTAATTCTGGTAGCAAACGCCCTCTTGGCTTCGTTCAGTACTTTTTTACACTTGTTCCGTGCTGAGGTGAAAAGGCGCCTGTTTTGGTTCGACAAGCAGCTTCGATAGAGCCGGAAGAAATGGTTCCGGTGGGCAATAGCGGCCAAGCAAGCGGGTGAGAACCAGGGGGACGAATTTGGTTTTAGTTGGAATTTTCTGGCAGGGATAAAAGCATCGATGCCAGACTTAACCCAAGAGGAGACTTCGGAGGCACAGTCTTCGACAGGAAGATCAAAGACGTTGTTCCAGGGCACGTCGCAGAGGAAGTCCCTGAACGAGTCCCAGTCGGCTCTTTGGTAGCAGTATGATATTCTGCTGGTCTGGTTTTCTTGGTTAGAGTTAGTGCGGATTGATATGTTTATGGCATAGGACAGATAGAAGGAAAGAGAAACAAGAGAAGCAACGCGTGGCATACTTTTGGACTTTAGCAACTGGATGGCAGAGCACGATTTAGGAGGGGTAAGAAAAGAAAGGGTGTTAAGAAGCTACACGTGATAGAGATATGTAGAAAGTCATGATCGCCTATGTCCTGAAGACACATAGCATTTAGAAAAAGCAGAAGACTAAAAGTTAATTGCTGAATAAATAAGACCTTGTACCAGGCTTGCATTTCCAACATTTTCATCAATAATTTTCAATGTTTCTTTTAATTTTCTGTTGTTTCTAATGTTCGCCTCTCTATTTTTTCCTCGATTCCCGTAATTTATTGAAAACTTATGATAAATTTTATTCTCACCTGAGATCTCATAAAGATGGCCTTGAGCTCGGCTTGATTTCTCAGTACACTCTTCATTAGTTTTAAATCAGCCAATTAAGTGTCATACGTGATACACGCTTGGGCGATAATGTCTCGAAAGAGACATGACTAACTGAGCAGAAGATTATCCCGCTGTGAGTTGCAATTGCTTTCTGTGGTAGAGTGGTTGCCAACCAAGGTTATAGGACCCAATCTGTTTTGTTATTTAAACCATAGCTGGAGGAAAGATGACGGATTTATACCTTTCCCAAAGGTATTTGCGCGTAAGTGAATGCAAGGAATTCAACTGAAATTCGAACTCGGCTCGCCGATTTCTCGTTCCGACCTGATATCCACTGCACCACAACGCATTTAGTTTAATTTTCAGTTGTTTTCCTCAAATGTCACCGCATAATCATGGCCTTGTGTCAGGTTTTGTTTCCCAAAATTGCTATCATGAATTTTGAATATTTCTTTTCTTTTTAGGTTATTTTCTGTTTTCCTCTTTATTGGTTAGTTTAATTTATTGAAAGGCATTCATAAATTTCATTCTCACCGTATAACGATGGCCTTTTGCCCGGCTTGGTTTTCAAACATTGTCACCATTAATTTTGTATATTATTATTTTCATTTTCGAGTCTATTGTATTCAATGATTGCCCTAACTTGTTGAAATCCATTGATATTAAGTTTAGTACTTCGCATAACGCTGGATGGAAAAACTATAGCGCTTAAAAATTCTTGACCTCAAGTCACAAATTATCTTTTTTATTTAGAAGGATGCCACCCAGTTTTTCTGATATAAATCACGGAGGACAGACGTCATAGGGGAACACAGAAAATAATTATAATCTGAAAGTTAACTTTGGCTTCAAACCTCGGCTTTAATAACTAACGTTAGAGCCACTAATCCACTGTAGGCTCTTGCACTTGCTATCATTATTTTTAATGATGCATTCACTCTGAGCAGCTTTTGCGCCATCATCCAGACATTTTGAAAGATTCTCGTACAACGTATAATTTAAATTTTACTTTTGGAAGTGATAGATTTGCAAAATGCATGTCAGAAGACGAAAAGAAAATTATATAAAATATGAAAAAGAAATAAGTACAACAATATAATGAATGAAAAACATTTCCTTGAAGCTTATCTATTATTTAAATTATATTTCGACAATTTATAGTGTACAAAATACAGCTTGTTGTATGAATTGTGATAAAGTCTTTCATTGTCAGAAACAAGAGAGAACTTCAGGCAAATAATTCTAGCAGTGTCAAATGCCAGAAAACGTTTCTTTCTGACAATGTCAATTATGATTGAGAATTTGCAATAAGTTCAATGGTACAGAGTTGGCGTGGGTGGAATTTTTTTCTGTTGTCTTTACCTTCTTATAAATTACCATTCTTTACTTAACTTCGGATTTCTTTTACCACTTTTCTTATTTCCTTTAAAATAAAGGAATATCTATGTTATTCCTATGATCTGTACTGACCTATGAGCAGTATTTCCCGAGCAATTTGGGGGCATGATTAGCAAAATCCTTGAGAGTTCTATGTAACCAAAATAAATCCAAAAAGATTTTATGAAAACAAGGAGATTTTATAAGGATACAATGTATGATCTCACTTGTCTGTTTATATTTCACTTCAACTAGGATGTTCGTCTATACTTCCGAGATGAGGTAGTATTTATACTATTTACATTGTTCAGACGATTGTTCGAATTTTTGTTGCCATTTTACGACGTTTCGGCCGTTGTATGCTCCTGCCTTCTTCATGTGCTAGGAATTTCGAACCGAACCCTTTATTTCGATCACTAGGGTACATCATTCTCATTCCCTGTGCGATGTCACTTCCGGTAGCGACATAGTTATCTCCTTTTACCTCTCTAAGTTATGTGTCCTAGTAGATATAGGCGGTGGTTAGTTTCAGTGACTGAGCCAAAGTTCAATACCTGACTACAGCAGTGATGAACAAATTATTTAGAGATTCGAGTTAAAGGGAGATCACTACATGGCTACAAGAAGCGGTATCGCACATGGAATGAGAATGATATACCACGGTCAATGTAATAAAGGGTTCGGTACGAAATTCCTAGCGCTTGAAGAAGGACGGAACGTACAAACACCGAAACGTCATAATAATGGCAATAAAGATAAGGACAATCCAAATGTAAATACTGCAGAAAACTATGATGTTCGTTCAATCTGAATTAATTTGTGGTGATACCGACCGAGCAACAGCGAGGGACATCATGTTTGCTCTATACCGACCAGAAGGCAAATGACCAAAAATCGTCGTTGCGCATCCGAGTTCGCGCAGATGTTCTGGTTGAAAAATAAAAATTAATCAAATAACAAATTTCCATTTCGCGAGCCTACGGGAATTTTATTTACCAGCCAATGGGAAGCCCAGAATCAAATACAAGTGTGTAATTCCAAACGAGCTGCTTTTGATCCAAAAAGCAGATATAAAAAGCCGAGACAAGACCCGAACAGACAGACGGGCAAACGAGAATAGAAGAGTGTAATCAATATCCCCTTGACCTAAGTCAAGCGGTTACTACGCTGGCCTCTTTCCTTCTCCCTGTCTCAAAAGGAGCGACTACTTCAAAGACATTCCTCACATACTTCCGCTCCCCACATTCCTAAACACTAATTATCTTTTTTCAGCTCATTGTTTGCCATGAACATTCTAACCTCCGTTGGACTTATATTCAAGTATTATTTTAATTGTAAAAACATAAATTGATATGTGTATATATAAATGTTATTTTCAACTCAATTTGTTTTTCTTGATTTTATAATTATTTTATGACTTATAGTGGGCTATCTACCACAAGGCCACATTTCATCAACCTGCAACAATATACAACTACCCTTCTCTTGAACAGAATCCTACTACAACTAGAAAAGAATAGATAAGCAACCCACTATAAATTCACCATTCTCCATTTTCCGGTTTGGTGATAGCAGCAAATGTTTAGTGGCAGTACAAAAAGTTGTTTAAAAAGAAAATACATTCTGGATAATTTTCAAGAATTTAATTCAATTTTTTTTTGTTTTGTTTTGTTTTTACTAAATTTAACACAACGCAATGTCAAAGAGCCACTCGATATAGTGTTTACTGAAAGAGGTGTGAGGCTATCAGGTTAAAAGAGATCAGACATCTTTTCTTGCATAGCTCTGACAAGGGAGCGCTTTCGCTGAGCCAGCTCTCCGTTTAGGTGGGCCTTATATATTCAATCACTCTTCATTCACACAACTTGACTGGGTGTTGTGGGGCGTTACCCACTTACCTATGGACTCTTCCTACCAGTATATTAAATGAGTGTTAATAACTCTCGTGGCTTCAGTTCAGCTCAACGCAGTCTGTCTGTCTGTCTGTCTGTCTGTCAGTCACTAGTAAGCCAAACTTATATTGACTCTTTTCTCTTGTATCTATTTTTGACTTAATATATGTTGTTAACCTTACCACCGTGTTTCGAGTTATCATTTCGTGGTCCCATCACCGGTCCACATCACTGAGTCAGCCCATTTTTGCTTTAAGAGGAGAGGGGTTACATACTGGTAATCTTAACCCTTTCAAGAATCGTATTGTTGGGGTCTTTGCCCTATCAAGAGATGTTCAGATTGCAATGAATGCAACACTCGCGGAAGAGGTGAAATTTTTGTTCCTGTCTGAAAATATAGTGTCCAAGATTCACTGTCATACAAGTAGATGTTTACAACGCGAGCTTTGTAGTCAAGAACCTTGGTGTGTTCTGTAAGCATTCTATTGTTCCATTTTCTCTTAGTCTGGACACAGTGGTAATAGATACACTTGTTTAGCTCGATTTAACAATGAATTAAATAATTGGGCTTTACTATGATTAAAATAGTTATTTCTATTCGCTAGTACAAGATGTGCGTGTTTGAATGTTGGGACAACTTCTAGTTAAGAGAAAAAGCCACCCGTTAGTCCAGGGGGACTTTCTCCTACTACATCTTTATCTATCTGTACATCATGAGATGAAGCTGGCTTGAAATTAATCTCTAACGAATCGTCCGAAACCCATCGAAGAACAGCCTGTATTTCCTCAACAGTCATGCATCGGAACTACTTTCAAGTCTGTATCATTTTATATAAGTCTGCGCTCAGAACTTTCTGTCTTCTGTACAAGTGACACTTGTTGTTAAAATCTTTCATTTATCTATCTTTTTTCCCCTTTTTTGTCGATATGTGATGACAATCTTCGCAGATTTTAATGTTGC
Source organism: Ascarosepion bandense (assembly GCA_037127315.1). Lineage (NCBI taxonomy): Eukaryota > Metazoa > Mollusca > Cephalopoda > Sepiida > Sepiidae > Ascarosepion > Ascarosepion bandense. The sequence goes on along the minus strand of JBBBDQ010001461.1, from coordinate 737,209 downwards.
TAATAAAAATACCGGACACTTCTATGCCTGTGTCCTGATTCGTTTGTGTACAGCACCCATAGAGACATATACAATATTCTAAACATTGGTTTTTAAGATAATCAAGCGTTCTCCCCTTAAAAGATTGAAACAACAAAATCTTTCTACCTCTATTTTAATTATTTGACCTTTGGCATGTTGCTATGTAATAGTTTAAATAAAAATTCAAATTTCTAATTTAAAATAATTTTATAAATTTATATTTTTACGCGTGTATTTCACTTGAAATGTTTTATTCAAAATTTATTAATAATCAAAAACAATGTATGCAAAAGTAGTATTTTAGAAAATTTCTGTATGAACCTTTGCAAACCACATTTAATCGTTTTACTCCCAAGCAAGACGGTACTGCCACTGATGACAGGGGGCTACATAAGAAAGTAAAAGTTTAGGCAGGAGAAAAAAAAGTTTAGGCAGGAAGAGAGTGAAAAGAAAGACGATTCAATTATAGGGGGATGTCAGAGAAAGGGCAAGAGAAGGATGAGAACACAGGAGTGAAGACAGTTGCGAAGGTAGAGAGAAAGGAAAAGAACAAGATACACGGGGTGATGTAGAAAGGATTGGAGTCAAGTGGATTAGAGATTGGAATTGACATTCCAGGTGCACGGAACAATTACAACAAATATTAATATAGGAGATAAAGAAGTTAGAAGTTGGATATAGAATAGGCTACGCTAGAGGTAGTTTCCCCCAACACCGCAAGTTGCTACAAAACAAAAACATTAATCTATAAATTTGTGTCTTTTTTTAAATAAAATCGCCATATCAAGACTTCCACGTGGATGTCATACACGATGCCAAATTTGTTGAAAAATATCAAAACTTGTGTTTTATGCAACCGCTTTCACAGATCAACGATTTAAAATGTCCTTGATCGAATGAAACCTGTAGGTCTTAGCGAGGACCCTCCTTCTCTAAACCTCGTGGACTGGTGCTACACAAATAAAGAACTATATTAATAACTAAAACGCAGTACTTAAAGACTTTCAGCAACAGTAACAATTAAAATGGGTAGCACATGTAACTCAGAAAATAATGATACAATCAAAAACGAAAATTTAAAAGAGCTATAACCGTTAATAAAGATGAAAAATTGTCTTAAAAGAAATATTTTATAGATTTTAACCTACAGTATCACTGGCTGTTCAGTCAGTGAATGTTATATGTGACCTTATAAAGAAATAGCTTATATTACCTTTATCATTAGAGATTATGAGAACAGATACTATACTTTGATCCCACTTCGATGAATAGGAAGTAAAGAAAAGTATAATTATTGTTGTCAACTAATATCGAATGTTTCCTTATAAAGAAATGGTTAGTATTACTATTACCATCAAAATAAAGAAATATAATATGCCAAGACTATTTAATATTTATTTTAATCTTCAATATTGCAATCACTAAATAAAAATCCGCCAGTGTTGACCAGATATGGCAGATGTCACAATATAATTATGAAATGATCTTTTAAAATGGCGTTTAGATTATAAATTTACTCAATACCATTTGACAAATCAGAACAAGAAATCAAAGAGCCGAGTTCGAATTCCAGTTGAATTCGGTGCATTCACTTACGCGCAAATACCCTTGAGAAAGGTATGAATTTTTAGATTCTCCTTCCGGCTATGAGTTAAATATCAGGACAGATAGGGTTCTATAGCCATGTTTGGCAACCAGTCTACCGCAGAAAGTAATGGCAACCTACTGCGGAAAAATCTTCTGCCCAGTCAGTCATGCCTCTTTTGAAACATAATCGCCCAAGTGTGTATCACGTATGACACTTAACTGACTATCTTTTTATTCTTCTAGTTATGAAACAAAAAGACGAATTTGATGATTTCTTCACCTTTTTCCAAAAAAGAAAATTTTAGCTGGAAAAAGAAATGAATAAAGATTAAATGTGCTCTAAAATAGGGTCAATAAAATTACAGGCACACCCTTGGCAAGATCTTGGTAAAGAAATCTTGGGAAGATCAATTGGTGTTTTTAAGTCACATAAAAGTTGGATTTCATCGTAAGAACAAAATTGCTTATAAAATCTAGTTCGAAAGAAACGCGAAAGGATTTATTCTAAAAGAATATGACAAAAAGAAATAGAACGAAATGAAAGTCAGCGCTATAAAAATCATTAAAAAAAAAAACGTCGTTTAAACAATTTTAAAAAATCAACGTGTCAACCTCATAAAAACCCGCCCAAGTCAACTGATCGTTTTATTAATGGATTTTTGTTTTTACATTTCCGCTTTGTTTCTGTTTTCGCAAATACATGATCAAAAACAAAGGCATGTTGGAACATAATGTTTCCAAGATATACAAAAAGTGACCAAAATAGAAAATGGAAAATACTTCGAACTGCTGACGAAGTTATCATTAAAAGAAAAAAAAAACTGTCACAAGGCCATTTTAGAAATCCCCAGTTAAAACCTAAAATTACTATTAATAGCTTGCAAAGGCAAACACATTTCCACTAATTGATTACTTAAATATGATAATACTGTTATTAAAAAAAAATACTTTATTACTGGAGTAAAAACGGAAATAATAAAAGACGAAATAAACAAACGTCAAAACGAAAAATCTGGAGAAAGAAAAAATTACTGTATATTTTCTTTTGCTATGTGTAGTGTCCCTTAAGGACATAGGTGATCATGGCCCTCCATATCTTCCTCTTTCTTTTACTACATTTTGTCTAGTTATTTCTATTAAACTCCGCTCTGACATCCATTTCCTTAAGCCCATCGATATGTCATGCGCTGATTTCTCCCGTCCTTCTTTCCCTCTGACCGCCCTGTGAGTATCAGATTCTCCAAGCCCTCCTTCTTCACGACCTGTCTCAGAAATATCAACTGTCTCTTCCTGGTGTTTAGTATAAATTTTCTTTTTGTTTCCATTCTTTCCAAAAATTCATCATTGCACACATATTCGGTTAACGGTATCCTCAGAATTCTTCTGTAGAACCACATTTCTGATGATTCGAGTCTATCCTTCATCTCTGAGAAGATTGTCTAGCGTTCGATGCCATATAGGAGGAGTGATATCACATAAGTCCAGTACTCATTTCTTTGTTTCCAACAAAATTTTTCTATCTCTCAGTACTCTACCCAGCTTTTGAAACGCGTTTTTGGCCATGTCAATACACCTTCAGATCTCAGTGTCGCACTTTCTGTCCTTCAAGCAATTCCTAGGTATTTTAATTACTGTAGCTGCTAGAGTTTAGTATTCCCGTATATAGGCAAACCAAAAAGAAAAAAATAACAGGACATTTAAATTCGCTTACTCTTCGGAATTGTAACAATGAATCAGAAATGTGTACATAACAACGAAAATGGGTGGGAAATCAAGACAATACATAGAAACAAGTTAACATTCTTCTTCTATGTGCCCTGTCCCTTCGGGATGTAGGCGATCATGGTTCTCCACGTCTCCCTATCCCTTGTATGTTCGCCCCTGTTGCTCCTGGCAACCCCCGTTCCGTCATCCACTTGATCAGACCCTACAAACATGTTATCCGCTGCCTTCCTCTGTCTCTCCTTCCTTCTATCTGACCAGTCAGTATCAGGTTCTCCAGGCTCTCCTTTCTGATTGCGTGTCCCAGGAACTTCAGTTGTCTCTTCCTGATGCTCAGCATCAATTTCCTTTTTGTTGCCATTCTTTCCAACACCTCATCCGTAGCATCCTTCTGTAGAACCACATTTCGGCCGCTTCCAGTTACCGCACCAAATTATAATGCATAAAAAAAAGAGGGATCATATTTTATTGATAAAAGTATCAGTCAGTCAATTAAATGCTATACGCGATGCACGCTTTGGGCGATCATGTCTCTTTCGAGACATGACTGACTGAACAGAAGATTATCCCGCCGTAGGTTGCCATTGCTTTCTCTGGTAGACTGGTTGCCAGCCAAAGCTATATAACCCAATCTGTCTTATTTTTTAACCTATAATTGGAAGGAAGAGACGGATTAATACCCTTCCTAATGGTATTTGTGCGAAAGTGAATGCAAGGAATTCAACCGGAATTCGAACTCGGCACCCCGAATTGTCGTTCCAAATCGATATCCATTGCGCCACAACGCACAAAAGTATCAGAACGGTTAAAATTTAAGGCGCATTTCGACCGACTGGCCCCGTTAGTCAGACATACGCCGATAAAATTTCTATTACCATTAATCCGATGTACTCTGACGTGATGTAATGGTTAGCAAGCTTGTTTTGCTCGAACCTATTACAACTGAATAGTAAGTTCGAACCTCACTGGTACCGCATACTTTCAGATTTGTGCAATATCTAAGCGGCCCTTAGTAAATCAACTGTTACCATTAAGCGGTTATGGCCCGGAGAATTTTTACAATTAGAAGAGATTTCCCTCCTTGCCGTAAGGATGTTTTGCTTGCCCATCAAAGCAATTTAGTTCTATATCAATATAAGTGCCGATGCGAGGTCGGCTATATGGGCTAAATCATCCACAGGGTGGAAATTTGAATCGCCCAACATGTCCCGGGACAGGTGCAAAGACATGAGATGATGACATCCGAGTGTTCGCAATTGGCGAGCATTTATAACATTCTGTTGCTTGTAAGACAAGTTATTCTCTTGAATTTTTCTCTGTATTGCACAGGGTACGGAACAGACTCCACTTGAATTTATTACGGTATGTTATTATTAACAAGCAGAGACCTGCCCTGTGCATGCAGCGAGAATTAAAACACAAATTGGCCCTTTTCAGAGGAGCCATTAGCAAAGGAAATATAATTTTCCCCACTCCCCTTATTCATTAATCAGATTAAATTTTAACTTTAGTCGTTAATATTTTTTTTCTTATTAGCTACTTAGTCTTAAATTACCGACAATTCTTGTTCTGAAGAAGGGTCGGTCGAAAGACGATTTAAAATTTAAATTTTTGTATCTTGTTTTATTAATAGAATATGATCTTTCTTTTTCATATTGTAATATATATATATATATATATATATATATATATATATATATATATGTGTGTGTTAAAAGGAAATGAAAGAACAGATTGATTAAAATCCACTGCTCATGCATTTACTTTTTATAAAGTGTGCACAATACAAAGTAGAGCTTAATATTGTAATTTTGTTATTATAACGTTTCATAAAAGTATTATATCACTACAGAAAAATTTTCAAGTTTCAGAACAATACTGTTCCTCTTCAGGTTATAATTTGAAAATAAATGGTGACAATGATTTATTTAGAAAATATAAGATGAATTGGTGGTTATTTAGAAAATTAAGGTGTGGTAGTCGGAGAATAGGCTTGTAGATGCATCAATATTGTTCAATCAAAAATGCGAATTAGGTTGAACAATGAAGTTGAAGATTTGGGTCGCGAAAGAAAACAGATGATAATTTTTAACAACTGGCTGGATTTCGGTTTTTTATTTTATTATAGTAACAGAAAAAACAAGATACAGGGGATGTCGAAGAAATGATAAGAGATGAATATGAGTCTAGTAGATAGTAGTTGCCAATTGACGTTGCATTTAATTTTTTTGAAATTGTAGCTATCAGGGAAGCAAGTAAACGGTAGGGAGTTCCACAAAAGGGAAAATACGAGTAAAGAAACTGTTAGAGTAGAAGAGGTGGTTACATTTAACTATTTCGACATTATAATAAAGACAATTGCGTATTCATTTGTATATATATATATATATATATATATATATATCTTCTAAAACGACGGCCACATATATATTGATGATCTTACGTTTAAAGCATAAGAAAAAACAAAATAAAGTAATCCAAAGTACGGGAGGTATGTCTATATATATATATATATATATATATATATATATATATTACATTATAAAAAAAGAAAAATCGTATTCTACAAACACACACACAACGGTGTTTATTAAAATAGAGAGAGGATATATATATATATATATATATATATATATATATGTTTTCTAAACATATGCTGTTAAATATAAGAGACAATGAATGTCTATTATGTTTAATCATGAGCCGTTCTATGCGGTTTTATATCTTATATCGATGGGTGCATTCACTATTATAATTAAGAAGACACGAATTTATGCTAGTTGGTTTCCTATATAGAGAAGTAGTAAATTTATGTGTGCTAGAATCAATGAATACATCAAGGAATGGGATTTTGTTATTAATATTAAGTTCTAATGTAAATTTGAGGACGGAGTGACTTTCAAATTTGTTACATGTCATCTTTCTGATCAGAGTACTATTAAACAACATTTCTCTGAAAAACATAAACATGTAGGTAATATCAGACAGATTTTGGTCAACAATACGGTGATCCTTACTCATACACACAGTAAGAGGAATCTGCAGATATTGGAGGCCATGTACATCAAATCTAAACAACCAACACTCAATAAAATCAACTTTAAAACAGGAAATAACATATTACATTGCATTTGACTACATGGTTTTGCTGTCATTTCGCGCTATCACGCGGTGTGACATCATAAAACCGCATCGCAAACTTAAGAACTGCGTTTATTATTTTTGGTAACTATTGCCGTTGCCAAGCTGAGTTTTATGTCAACACAAAATAAAATCGTCGGTGATGGTGGATGTTATAATATTTCAGTTTAAACAACCTCTCTGAAGATGGCTCATGTGAGCCGACAGCTTAGAAGAAAATCAATAAATAATTATCCAAATGTTGGAGAATTTTTGTCTTTATTTTCAACTGAAATTAAAGCAAAAATACGACGTTTAGAACGGCTCATGATTAAACATAATAGACATTCATTGTCTCTTATACTTAACAGCATATGTTTAGAAAATTACTTGCTGCCTCGATACACTAAATATATGTATATATGTGTGTACTTTACTGGTCGACGACACAAATTATTGCAAAAGAACATAATAAGAGCAAACATGCGGCATGAGCTTTCATAAATGGTAGTAAAGGTTAATAAATGGTAGTAAAGAGAATGAACTGAGCCGACGCTGTATCGCTATTGTCTCTCTCCATATGCGTGACAAGAGGGATATATATATATATATATATATATATATATATATATATATATACACACAACAGTCTTTATTACAATATATACACTACCGGCTATAATTATTAGGCAACCTCAGTTTTTGTTTTTTTAATGATGTATTTCATACTATTTTTAGTATTCATTGCCAAATAAAAATAGAGTGGCTGTTTTGTTATTATTACTTTGCAAAATTTCACAAGGCAGCCAGGAAGCATTTTCTTCGGCCAGTCAATAATAAGAAGAGACTAGCATGGGGAACAGAGCACAAAAACTGGACACCAGAACAGTTCATTTGATGCACAAGTTATTGTGCAGTATTAACAAAAGAACCATTCTATTTTCATTTACATTTATCCACTTGGCAATAAATACTAAAAATAGTATGAAATAAATGTTCTTTTATAATCATATCGCCCCAAGCAAGGTATTTACTGCCATTGCTTGGGGCATAGGAGGAAAGTTATGAGAACGAGTGACAGGTTATAGGGGGTGTCATCAAGTAGGTAAGAGAAGCATGAGAATACCGATGAGAGTGGAGTGGACGGAGAAAGGAGCATGAGAGAGAGAGAGAGGATGCAAGTTAGTAAGATAGGAGATGACTATTGACTTTACATTTAAATTTTTGGAGATTGTAGCTGTCGGAAGGGAATTCCACAGGCAGGAAGTGCGAGAAAAGAAGCTGGCGGAGTAGAAGGGTGGGACCTAGTTGCTAATCTTGTTGCTCGAGTAAATTCATATATAGGGGGCACTAGTGAGCTAAGTTAGTCGGAGCGGAAGCCGTGAAAGTATTTGTATACGTGACACAAGGAAGCTACATTGCGCTGGTGAGAAAGTGACTGTATCTGAGCTGTCAAGTCGGGATCGATCACATTACAGATTCTCCGTTAGATTTTGTCAAGGACCCCTAGGTGGATAGCAGGAGCATCCGACCAAATATGGCAGCATTATTCAATGCACGGGTGGATGGTAGATTTATATATGTGCAGGATTGTTTCACACGGGAAAAAATTGCTGACCCTACACAGAGAACCGACCTTCTTAGCAGTGGATTTAGCTCAGTAAAAAAAAAAAAAAAACTGGGGTTGCCAAATAATTATGGCCGGTAGTGTATATGCTATGCCGTCAGTTTAATTTTTAAATATCATGTTTCAATTGTTCACTTTTAACTATCAAATTTTTATTTTAGATTTTTCTTTTAGACAAGTTTTTACTCAAAGCCGAATAGCTCTATCTTCGCTTCTCTTTAACCCATAACTGGAGGAGAAAATACCCGTTCCAAGCATATCTGCGCGAAAATGAATGTAACCAACTCGACAGGAAATCGAACTTTGCCCGACGATTCCTCGTTCTGAGTCGATATCCGCGCATCCAAGTTTATAAGTGGTCATCGCTTTCGCATTAAGAAGAACGATGATATTGGTAAACAACACATTTGAGCCAAGGTAATTATAACTAGATGTAGGTTTTTGACAAGCACCAGTAGGTGGAAGTTTTGTTTCCCTTCAGAACTGAAAATGATTTGCACAAAAGCGTGGATAATTATGTGGGAAGAGATTTTCTCACCATCGACAAGCGACCCTAACAAGATAGACCCAGTAAACAGTTATTATTACAAATCTGGTTCGAAAATCTGCTATGTTTGCTCAGCGTTTTTTAAAACATGTGTTTGGCATATTGAAGTGAGCATGTTAGTTATTTCAAGATTTCCAAGATATAGCTACCAATTTTATACACACCGGGAGGGATACTTTGGTCTCGGATTCTTTTTCCTGATTTTTTTTTAAACTTCTATTTTAACTTTTAATCAGCCCAAATTGAAAGGGCAGCTTTATTCACCTTCTGCTTGGGGATATTGTCAAGTCCTCTTAAGATGTTTAGTACATGTTCTTCCTCAAGAGCAAGAATGACATTATGTGCGCACGAGGAGCGTTTATCTTTCCTTGTGTAGTCTGATGCATTTGCTAGATGATGTGTTGCTGAAGAAAGGACATCAACTAAAGCCTCTCCTTCCTCACACCCCAAAGTGAATTAACAATATGGTGGGTGTTCAAGAAAACACCTTGTTGCTGTTGCCTTTTATCATTTGGTCCTTAATATCAGTTGTTGCCAAATGAGTAACTTCGTGTATAATCGAGTCTTTTGCTTACATTTATTGACAATGAAAAAAAAAAAGGGCAGACAGAAGAAGTCCACATGATGAACTACTACTAACATTAGTATAAAAGGAATTATCTCCCCTGAATTTCCTTGTAGTTTTGTTATTGTTAATATTATTATTGTTTGGAATAACATCATAATGGTGTTAAGAGTGATAAACAAGCCAAAACCACTTCAGGATATTTCGTCAGAATGATGCGAGAAAAAAATAAAATGAAAGATAATGTTCAAAGTCTTGGACACTGAACAACACAGCAAGCATTCGGCTATAGTTGATCATTATTATTTCTTCTTCTTCTTCTTCTTCTTCTTCTTCTTCTTCTTCTTCTTCTTCTTCTTCTTCCCAATATTTATTCTCCTCTCCTCTCATTTCTCTCTCTTTTAACTTACTTTTTGCCTTTCTTCTATGTCTTCTTATCAAAACTTCTCACTCTCAACCTCTTCTTTTTCTTTCTCTTTTTATTTATTTCTTCATTTTGCTTGCGTTTCTTCTCCTTTTTATCAGTCTATTTCATCTCCTTTCCGCTTCTTGCTTTCTCAGTTTTTCTCCTTCTTTTTCTTTTTCTTTCTTTCTTTCTTTCTTTCTTTCTTTCTTTCTTTCTCCTTCTTCTTTTTTTTATTTTCTTGCTTTCTTTCTTTCATTCTTTTTTCTTTCTGTCTTTCTTTCTTTCTTTCTTTCTTTCATTCTATTTTCTTTTTTCTTTCTTCCTTTCTTTTTCCTTCTTAATTTATTGTTTTCCTTCAGTTCCATCTACATATTTTGTCTTTTTTATCCTTCTTTTGTCTCTCGTCTTACATAGCTTTTCTTCTAAATTCTTTTTCTTCCTTTTCTTCTTTTTTGCCTTCTTCTAACCTTATTGTCTTTCTTTAATCTCCTCTTCTTGCTTTTCTTCTTTTTAATTTTCTGTTCTTCACTTTTCTTCGTTATGCTTTACTTCAGTTTCTTTTTCTTGCTTCTTTTCCTTGGCTTTCTTCGTCTTTCTCCCTCTTTTCACTTTTCTTCTTCTTGCTTTCACCCAATATCTTCTCACTTTCTTTTCTATTTTTCCCTTCTGTTTTCTCCTTTCTACCTCTTTTCACATTTCATCTTTTTCTTCTTTTCCTTCTTCTTGGTTACAATGTCTTCAGGGGCTTCATCAGAAACAAAAGAGAAAAACACAGTAGAAAAGGCACTAAGTATCTACTCTCTTCAAAGGAAGAATTGGCTCTTTTGCAGCAGGCAAAAAGAAAAGAATCGAAAAATTACAGTCGAGTTGAAGGAAAATCAACATGAATGGTTGGGCGGAAATCCTGACAATTCGGCAAGCTATGATCACGAGAGACGGTGACCAAAAACTACCCCAAGGGCTATCATTTACACTGGCTTGTACGTTAGTTTAAAAGTAGCAGTCAAATACCGGAACAAGAAGAGAGTCTCTCATTGCTACACAACCCCACAGGTCGACTTTAAAAGGAAACATGAAATCAGAGTGTACAAACAGAAAATCCAACCACCCTCCTCCTTTGCCAGCGTTCTATTTTATTTCTTTTTTTACCATTTTTTACCATTTTTCTTTTTATCCTCTATGAAAGTGTCAAGAGTAGCGACCATGAAGAAATACCAGGGATTGAGAAAGAATTGGAAAGCCCAGCCTTACAGAAGGATACTGAGGATACAATGACCGAACATGCAAGCAACGATGAGGTTCTGGAAAGGATGCTAACGAATCTGATAACCACAGGTCAGACAGAGGAAAAGAAAGACAGGGGAAAGGAACGCCCAACATACTTGAGCAAATGGATGGCAGAACGTGGTTTGGGAGGGGAAACAGGAGAAAATGTGTTCAGAGATAGTGAGATGTGGAAGGCAATAATCGCCTACGTCCTGAAGGGACACGGCATATAGAAGAATTCTTTTTTCATCCTGTTGTGTACCAGTGGCAAATTTTCATTTATTTTGTGCTTAGATAACAAGAATCGGTACTTATATTATTATTTTGGATAAATCTAGGGTTTGTGATACGTTCTGAAAAGGTCGGTCGTATTCGTTAAACAAGTGTTTCTCAAACAGCTAGGAACAAATTAAAATATCAGACTTACCAACATTTTTAAAGTGTATACATTTAAATGTTATGAAATAAAATCATAGATTTTTTTAAAATACACACAATATGAACTTACTTTATTTAAGTGTTTCTATTCAACTATTTGTGCTGCTAATTCAGTTTGAAACCTGTGCCTAGTGTTTTTTCACAATCTCTTCAATGTTTGGTTGAATGTGCGATAAGCAGACCTTCATTTCTTCTTGATGAATATTAAAACAAAGTATTTAAAATAACATAATCGAAAAATAGTGAAAAGAATTATTTGAAAAAAAAGTTTAAACTTATTTATGTATTCAAATTCTAACGCTGTAATATTACTACTCCCAAATACAAATATATGTATGTCGTGACAATATTTTGCGGCAGACTGAGGACGATAAGGGCACCTCGACGTGGTGTAATGTAATGCCTCGCAAGAACCTATTACAGGTGAGCAGTGATTTTGACCCTCATTGGGTACCCCATACTTTTGACCTTGTGCCACATCTAAGCGGCGCTTAGAAAATCAAACATTTTTTTAAAATAATATATATATATATTTATAAACGAGTTATTTCGCTACCTTGGTTTCCATCGTGAATGGTTTCTTCAGGAGATTTTTTATAATTTTTGTTATTAAAAATCGCCTGAAGGAGCCACTAATGGTGGAAACCAAGGTAGCGAAATAACTCGTTTATAAATGAAAAAAAAAATATATATATATATACGTGTGTGTGTATGCATATGTGTGTGTGTGTGTGTGTGTGTGTGTGTGTGAGGCCTATAGGCTTATGACCGTATCACATAGAAAATACCGGTTTTCCTACGATCGCCGAAGTTAAGCAACGTCGTAACTAGTCAGTACCTAGATGGGTGACTGCTGGGCAATACTAAGTGTCGTAAGGATGGATGTGCGGCTTGATGGATCGGAATTGTTAATCCGACGAGCGCGTTCCAATTCCAGTTGCGTTCGTTATATTTGCTTACGTGTGGTTGTGCAGCAATGAGAAGCTGTATTTGATTATTACTTTTAAAATAACGTACAAGCCAGTGTAAATGATTGCCCTGGGGTAGTTTTTGGTCACCGACTCTCGTGTTTATAGCTTGCCGAATTTTCAGGATTTCCGCCCAACCATTCATGCTGAATTTCCCTCAACTCGGGAGAAATGTATAAATCCACCTCCTCTCTCCCAAGCAATTGATGAATTAGACTAGTATCACTGAAACCTTTTATTATCAACTCACCACTACCCCAAATTAAAATTTCGAGTAAAATATTTAGTTAACCGTCACTATATATATATATATATATATATATATATATATATATATATATAGATGTGTCAGATATAAACTGCAGATATTGTATCTGCTTATTTTTAATAAAACTCGTTCATACTCACGGATAATCTTTCGGGTATTATTATTGAAAGATGTAAGAAATGAACTGTAACTTTGACAGATGATTTTGTTATTCATTTCTCGATGTTCCCAAGTACTTTCAATCTCCTTCTGAAATCATCTTCATGAGTGTAAAGAAAATAACTGGAAAATTGTGTTGCTAATAATTACTGCATTTTTTTTTCCTGGTTTCAAATATAACGGTTCACAAACTGCTTAGTGTTCATTATAACTTGAAAATTATCTAAAATGGAATTTTGCATCTTGTCATGTCATGGTCATACACGTGTTAAAGCATAAAAAAACTGTTCTTTTTATAAATATTTTAGAACATTACTACAGTATTCCTAGATGATTCTATATATTCACTGTTTTCGCGAAATGATCTTAACCATTTATCAAATCACTGAATACTGTTCCCACATCTAGTCTCGTGCATCTATTATGGATTGAGATTCTTGACAAAATCCAAGAAGAATCGGCTATGCTATCGGTCTTGACCTGGTATTTCAGCTTCAGTTGCTTTACCACCGTAATGTAGCTTCCTGTACCTTTTCTATAAATACTTTCATGGTATTCTGATGATCTTTCCTCTTTGTTACTTTTGTAGTAGGTCAGTTCGTGTTTCACTTTTAACCAGTAACAGAAATTTCCGTCTGCTACTGGGAAACATTTTTGAATAATACGAAGAACTCGAAAACATTTTTTAGTTATTGACTTTATTATTATCTGTTTCAGTCATTATATTGTTCATTTTTCTTTCCTTTTTTTTTTTTTTGCTTTTTTTTTAATCAGTTTTTATTTAATATTTTCCGTCTTTCGGTTCTTCAGCTGATTTTTTTTCTTTTGCTATCACATTTAGTTACTCTAGACTACTTTTTTGGTTTAAATCTCTTGTTTAATTTTTATTTAGCGTTTTTGTATCCTTTTAGTATAAGTTTGTTTTTTGTTTTTTTTGTACTCTATGGCGAACTTTCTTTTGTGAACTTCGTTTACACCTTTTTCTGTTTGTTTTTCTTTAAATTTTTTTATCAGCTTTTATATTTTTATTTTCGAATTTAATTATTTGTAACTTTGCATTTCTTTTAATTTAAGACTTTTTCTAAGTATGTTTTTTGTTTCTTTTTTATTTGTTTGTCTTTATCTTCTTTGTGTAACTCTTCAGATGCACTTTTTCCGTATTTTTGCTTGTTCTTGTTTATAAGGCAGAATGCTCTTATTAGAGAAAGAAAAAATACTTCAACGATGGGACGAATATATCGATCTTTTCCACGACGAAAGAGAACAACCGGTAATACACAGAAAGACCGACGGGCCGGTTATATTAAAAAATGAAGTGGAAGCTGCACTGGCCAAATTGTAAGGAAAGAAAACAGCAAAATATGTTGCAGGGTCTCGGTAAGTAAGTCGACCCAACGAAATTTTGTTGTATATGAATGTGCAAAAACAGGAAAGACAATGAGGAAATGGAAGCAAAGATGTAGAATTTATTAAACGTCAATTTTTATTATGAAAAAAAAGAGCAAATAATCAGAACTCGGGAAAGGCCATAGGCTGGAACGTCGTCACCATTTGGCAGGATCAGCACAGGCTGGAACGCCGTCGGCAGGAATGTCGTCAGCACCTGCGGAAACGGAACAGGCTAGAATGTCGTCGGCGATTTGGCACCAGCGTCTTGCAAAAACGGCACAGGGTGGAATGCCGTCGGTAGGAACGTCGTCAACAGAAACGTCGTCAGTAATTTGGCAGGAACGTCGCCAGCGTCTTGCAAAAACGAGCTAAGACGCACCAGATCAATTGGTGATTTTCCTTGTGTTGCTAGGGGTCGCAAGTTCGAATCCTGCCTAATGACACACATTTTCGTAACGAAAATTTCTCGTAAATAATCAGGCCGGTAGAAATATATGTTTAAATACACTGTTTAATTAAAAACAGAATATTTACTCAAATACGAGTATCGATTAGAAATAATGTTCAAACAAATAATTTATATATATACTCTTGATGAGTCTGACGAGGCTCGCGCGGTTGCTCTGGACATCTCCAAGGCTTTTGACAGGGTTTGGCACTCTGGCCTCCTATGCAAGCTACGGGGTTACGGTATTACCGGTCGCCTGCTTGACCTAATCCAATCTTTTTTAAATAACCGCAAAATGAAGGTCGTTTTGAATAGGCATGCCTCTTCATCCGACAGCACGAATGCTGGTGTCCCACAGGGCTCTATCCTGGGCCCGACGCTCTTCCTTATTTACATCAACGACCTGCCAGATGAGATCAGTTCCCAAGTAGACATCTACGCAGACGACACCACAATATACTCCCGCACCAGTAAGAAACCTGTCTTGGCATACAGACATAATCTCGCTGCTGACCTTGAACGGGATCTACACTCTGTGGTGAATTGGGGCAAGAAGTGGCTTGTCAACTTCAATGCGTCTAAGACCAAGCTGTTGTCTGTCAACCATCACAGGCAATCTCTCCTGCCTCCCATAAGCATGGACCAAGCGATTCTCCCTGAGAGCAACACACTACGCCTCCTAAGCCTTACCCTCGCCTCAGACCTCAAATGGAACCACTATACTGAATCCATAGCGAAATCTACTGCTAAGAAGCTTGGGTCACTATGTCGATCCAGGATGTTTTTTTCCGCCTGAATCCATCCTGCATATATACAAGTTAACCATCCGTCCGTGCATGGAGTACTGCTGCCATTTATGGTCAGGCGCTCCTGCCGTTCTCCTCAGTGTTCTCGATAGACTCCAAAGGAGAGTCTGTAATGTGATAGGTAGAGATCTGGCGGCTCGACTGCAGCCACTTCCCCACCGTCGAAATGTGGCCTCCCTTTGTCTGTTCTATAAATACTTTCATGGTTTCTGCTCGGACGAACTTAAGTCACTGGTGCCTCCTCAACAGGTGTTTACTCGTGCAACCAGACTGGCAACTGGGTCCCACCCATTAACAGTCAGGTTAGTCAAATGCAGACGACAATTCTACTCCTGCAGCTTCTTCTTCTCTCCCACTTCCCGCCTGTGGAACTCGCTCCCATATTCTTGCTTTCCTGACAGCTACAACCTCCAGAAATCTAAATGCAATGTCAATACTCATCTCTTAACCACTGGACTCTAGCTCTCTCCCCACTCCCGTATATCCTTCCCTTTCTCTCCACCTATGTATCTGTCATCGCACCTGCATTCTCAGCTTTCTATTGCTCCTTTCTAACTAGTTTGTACTCCTCACTATTTTCTAATTAATCTTTTTACAGTTATGTAGCCCCCAGCTCATCAGTGGCATTTCTGCCTTGCTCGGGGTGAAATGATTAAAAAAAATATTTATATATATATATATATATATATATATATATATAATTAGTTTTTGGTCATTATTAAATTAGACCAGTATACAGTTGTATTGAAAAGTGTTCAATACAACAATATTGTAGAACTCTTGAATATTTTTCATTTTTAAACGAGTTATTACCATGTGGTGTCTTTATGCGATTTGAAAATCGCCTAAAAACACTATATGGTAGAAATCTAGGTCGCGTAATAACACGTTTATTTATATATATATATATATATATATATATATATATATATATCGCACTATCTTTCTTTCTCTCCTCTGTGTCTCTCTGTCTCTTCTGTCTATACCTCTGTCTCCTTTATTCGCTCTCTCTGTCTCCTTTATCCGCTCTCTCTGTCTCTGTCTGTCTGTATGTATGTTTGTATATATACAGTGTGAAATTTCTATACTGGTTAAATTTTGACGTCCCCCAATACATTACTCTCATCTTGGGTCATTTGTTTTGCTAGCAACCATAGGTTCTACTTACTTACTATTAGGAGTTATTCCTGTTTAAGATCTATTTCTCTTTCCTTTCTGGATGCACGCGTCGGTCAGAAAATTACTTTGAGTTGGGTCATGAAATGTCTGATGACGTTCAAAAAAAATTAATGTTCTTTTTGAAAAAATATGAATACCTTCCACGGGAGAATTAATCTCTCATTAAATATACTCAGTAAACCACTTCAGGAATATTTGTGCCAGATGCTTCGTCAAGTGAAATGATCAAGTGTGCACATGGACAACATCTGATTACAAAACAGTTCTGATTTATATCTTGATAAAAAGATTATTGTCTTAGATCGCGGATCAAGGTAAGTGTGATTTTTTTTATTTCAAAGAGTTATAGTCGTAGAAAAGAACTATGAAATGTGAATGAAAAGTCTAGTACACACTTGTGTACACTCAATTCTACAGGCAGCTACTTATTAATATCCTAAACTTTACATACAGAAATATATCACTTGAGGGCAATGCTTCAAGTGATATATTTCTGTATGTAAAAATATAGAATAGAACAAGACCTTAAAGCCTGTTGTTCTTCTACAAATACGTGCTTTGTGACATTTCAATATCTAAAATTGGTAAGCTCTTAACCCAATTACTTCAGCATCTGGACCGATGGTCAAGTTATGTGAGGTTCTATTACAATAGTACTACACATTTAAATTTCATGTTGTAGCTAAAGGAAGAAATTCTAGGTATAATTTATGTACCTGGCTGGTTGCTGGTTACTGTAGATAAAGGTCAAGCGGCACAAAGAGAAAAATTAAGAGTTAATCATTTCAAGTTATATTTCATGTATTGTGCATCAAAAGTAATTTCGTATTTACCGACTTTTACTCCAAAGCTTATTTCACGTACATATATACAGATGATCGATATCTTTGCTATATTTTAACACTGCCTTAATGCTGAGGTATTGTATTCGGTCGCGTTTGTCTGTTTGTCAGTCTGTCTGTCCGTGGTCAAGCTTCCCGCCTGTGGAATTCCCTTCCACATGTCTGCTTTCCCGACAGCTACGATCTCCAGGTGTTTAAATGTAGGGTCAATAGACACCTCCTATCACACTAACTTCCATTTATTCTCCCAACACTCTCATCTACCCAACCCTCATTCTCGGTATCCTTACCCGCCTATCACCCACCCTCTGACATTCCTATATTTAACCATCCTTTCTCCACTCTATGTAGCCCCTGCGCAGTAGTGGCAGTGAAATGCCTTGCTCGGAGTGAAACGCTTATTTAAAAAAAAGTTATCTCAAGACCCGTTGGATGGATTCGGATGAAACTTTCAGGTTTGATTAGCCTCATGACTGGAACAAACGGACTAGATTTTGGGTTCGATCTGGTAACGGATAAAGATTTTGGTTTATTTTTTTTCTGTTTTATTAATAAAATTTAATTTTTGCCTTTCAAATGTCAAATACTGAATGCTCTCCCTTAGCTCATTTTTAATACTGAATTATTTCCCCCTTTGCATTTAATTTTCAGTTCATTCCCATAAACCGCTACTTTGTGAAACCGATTTCCAATAGGATGCTTGCCCGATCACTACAATCTTAACCTGTTCATGCTTCGGAACAACCGTTATCATATCCTAATGAATATCCTCTTTCTCTGTAACCTCTGCCTTCTTATTCCTGAATTGTTTTCTGTTTCCCCCTACTCCTCCTTTCTTTAGTATGCCGTGTGAGTATTAGAATTACCAAGCCCTCTCACTTTGTTAGTATACATTAAATATGACTAGTGTAATGTGGATAATATCTTAGCGGTGTAAGAAATGAAATTTAGTGTTATTCTATAATGTTCGTAATAAAAGACTGGTAATTTATAACAACGTACACACACACACACATATATATGCATATATTCAATAGTTTCTAATTTTTTTTACTTCTTTTTCAATCTGTTTGCTTATGAAATATGCATCATCTACACACACACACACACACACACACACACACACACACACATATATATATATATATATATATATATATATATATATATATATAAACTGACTGAAAACAAACTCGGAAAGAACCTCTGGAAACTATTGAATAGATAGAGAAAAATACGTATTTCTTTATCCTTATTTTAAAAAAATAGCCTTTTTTACAGCAAAAATTTGAGAAAAAAAATATTCATGAGATGAAGCACTTTCATAACGATCGACAAAAAACATCCATTGTAAGTGGGTTTTCCCCCCATTTATCACAAATGAAAACTTACCAACAAAAATACTTTAAAGATTATTAACCTACCTCTAAAATTGTTCTCCATCTTTAATTCTTTACTTATATATTTTGGTTTTATCTACTTATTTCGGGGCAGGAATCTCCTGAAAAGAAGGTGAAAAATAAAAGATTCCTCTAAAAAAGAAGAAATTATCTTCACCATTCTTTTGATTTGGGGCATGTTTTCCTTCTTGACAACATAATTTTTATTAATGTCAGTATAATTCGTTTTTTTTTTTTCTGATTTGCTCATTTCATTCTACAACGTTAGTTTATGTTTTCTTCGATACTTATTTTTTTATCACGCCTGTTATAATTTTTAATGATTGTCCCCTTCGCTAATTCTTCATTTTTACCCTATTTGCAAACAGTTAACCTCTTCCTTTGTCCATATAAGAGCGACAAACTTTGATACAGAAGAGATTATTATCAATCGTTTTACCAGCAACAGCCTAAAGTGATTCATCGTCCAAGACAAAAAATGCTTGCCCTCTCCTTAGTTTCCTGTCACAATAGAGTCAAAAGGCGTCCCTGCGTCCCTAGACCTAACAAATTTATTTTCCGTCTGACTCAAAGACGGGATGTGGCACTGCTGTATCGATACTTCCATGGAAAGTGTTTGACCGAACTACTTTCCTTAGTTCCTCAAGTTCTAACCTTCACGGCTAAGACCCGCCATTCCACTCACATTTTAAGAAACCGCCCCATTCCCCCTGTAATTCTGTTGGTGAGATGTAAGCTTTGCTCGAACAGTCCTGCGAACCACTGCTCAGTGGAACCGACTCCCAAGAGAATTCTTTACCAATCACTACGGTTTCTTAAAATGTGAGTGGAATGGCGGGTCCTAGCCGTGAAGGTTAGAACTTGAGGAACTAAGGAAAGTAGTTCGGTCAAACACTTTCCATGGAAGTATCGATACAGCAGTGCCACATCCCGTCTTTGAGTCAGACGGAAAATAAATTTGTTAGGTCTAGGGACGCAGGGACGCCTTTTGACTCTATTGTGACAGGAAACTAAGGAGAGGGCAAGCATTTTTTGTCTTGGACGATGAATCACTTTAGGCTGTTGCTGGTAAAACGATTGATAATAATCTCTTCTGTATCAAAGTTTGTCGCTCTTATATGGACAAAGGAAGAGGTTAACTGTTTGCAAATAGGGTAAAAATGAAGAATTAGCGAAGGGGACAATCATTAAAAATTATAACAGGCGTGATAAAAAAATAAGTATCGAAGAAAACATAAACTAACGTTGTAGACTGAAATGAGCAAATCAGAAAAAAAAAAAACGAATTATACTGACATTAATAAAAATTATGTTGTCAAGAAGGAAAACATGCCCCAAATCAAAAGAATGGTGAAGATAATTTCTTCTTTTTTAGAGGAATCTTTTATTTTTCACCTTCTTTTCAGGAGATTCCTGCCCCGAAATAAGTAGATAAAACCAAAATATATAAGTAAAGAATTAAAGATGGAGAACAATTTTAGAGGTAGGTTAATAATCTTTAAAGTATTTTTGTTGGTAAGTTTTCATTTGTGATAAATGGGGGGGAAAACCCACTGACAATGGATGTTTTTAATTCTAGGGTTAAGAGTTACCTCCACTTCCTATCAGCATAAACTGTGCGTATTACTCTGTAACCCTTTACTTCGAGTGGTAATGAGTGAGCCTAACTGTTAAAAAAAAAACACACATCCAAACAAAAATTTCGAAGGCTCAAGTGATTAATTACATTGTCTGGCATTAAAAAGAAATTGAGGGCATCAATGAAATATTGTTAATACCAAACGAAAAAAAAAAAAGACGCCAAAATGCCAACTACACGTCGAAGAAACTAAAATAGAACAAGTAAAGAAATTTAAATATCTGGGAAGCGTTCTGACAGAGGATGGAAAGTTCGATGTTGAGATCCGAAGATGCGTTGCCATGGTCAAGGACGCATTTCAAAAACTAGCCAGAGTATTGAGAGATGGGAAAATCTCATTGGAAACAAAGAAAAAAGTGCTGGGTTGCTATGGGATATCTTTCTATATGAAGATATCCTCAAAGATGAAGGGGAGGCTTGAGGTAGCAGAAATGTAGTTCTACAGAAAAATGCTGAAGATACCATGAACTGAGCATGTGAGCAATGATGAGATATTGGAGAGGATACAAACGAGAAGAAAACTCATACTTAACATCAGGAAAAGACAGAGGAGGTTCCTAGGAAACGTAATGAGGAAGGAGGGCCTGGAGAATTTAATACTCACAGGACGGATAGCGGATAGCGGGAAAGGGAGACAGGGGAAAGCAGTATGAGGCATATTTGATAGGTTTGAGCAAATGGATGGTAGAGCGGGATTTGGGAAAGATACCAAGTGGAAATATACTGAGAGTGACAAGAGACAGGGCAAAGCGGAAGTCCATGATCGTCTACGCTCTGAAGAGACACGTCACATGAAGAAGAGGCATGAGAAACAATTTTTGAAGTAACAATGAGGTGAATATTTTAAAGAACTTTTAACAAATATGATAAAAAACCCAAGTTATTTTTAAAAAAGAAAAGGCTATTACTGCTGTATATCGATTCGAGGAAGAATAGACTAGACCTAAAATTGAAGGTTTTCTCGGATTTGCTGATAAAAAAACGCCGACACGGATATATAAAAAAAATTCAATGTTTTTATTATTATTCTCTTCTCTTCAGTGACGTGTAGTGTGGAGTCAGGGTTTAGTTGGCGGTAGGCACACGCACGAGTTGACGACTCCACTGCTGTCTGCAACTGCTAAAATTAACTCTCTAACTGTAAAACTCTCTCTCTCTCTCTCTCTCTCTCTCTCTCTCTCTCTCTGACAGCTGACGTCACTTAAATATTGCCCCCTTTGACACCTATAGCTTCCGTTACCTCCGTACCATCTTGAGCGTTGACCATTCTTTGGCCCCGGCTCACTAAAACAAAATACGCCAGCCCAACACCTGGAATTATCACTCAGAGACATCGTGCAGTGCAAAATACAATTCTTGGCAAAATTCTATCATTTTCACTGGAAGTCATGAATGACCCCCCTCAGCATTATTTCACACCGACCAAAATATTATACAACATCCGCATTTTAGAACATCGTCTGTTCATTATCTATCTATATATCTGTCTATATGTTAATTATCTGTTTATTCAGTCTTCATGTCTATCTATCCATCAGTCTGTCTCTCTCCGTATTTATCTGTCTATTCACTTTTTATATCTATTTACTCTGTGTGTGTGTGTGTGAGAGAGAGAGAGAGAGAGAGAGATAATCCCCCCCACCGGTAGCACAAATCTGATCGTCTACTCAAATAGGAGTAATCACTAAAAATAACGTTTGATGCCATAAAATATACTGATTTACAAAATAAAATTCATTAACTCTATATATATATATATATATATATATAATGTTTGTGTAAAAAAAACAGATATAGCCAAAAAATGTAACTGTAAAAAGACAATAAATATTCATAATGACACAAGGAAATCTTTTCTTAGTCGAGGCGTTTCGTCTTCTCATGGACTTTATCAAGGCACTTGCCACGTCCATTACAGCACGAAACACCTTGGCTATGAGAAGTTTTTCTTTTTTCATTAGTGAAACATATATATATATGTGTGTGTGTGTGTGTGTATGTGTGTGTGTGTGTGTGTGTGTGTGTGTGTGTGTGTGTGTGTGTGTGTGTGTAACACTTCAGAAATGAATTGAGTTCTTTCGGTGACTGGCGTGTGTATACACTGCTTATATGCAACACGTTAAAATTTCCATCCTCCGATTCCATGCGCCTATGTCTTAGGGGTAGCGATTTCGACTGATACCAAATCGGTCGAGTTTCGATTCCGGCCAGAAGCAAGTGGATGTGTCTAGCCACACTGATGAGCTGTGATACAGCGAAACAGGCTTGTATATGGATATATAATCTTCCTTGTCGGTGGGTTTTAATGAAATATGTTTACATGAAAGATTGCTGACCAAATATATATGTTGAATTTCAGATGATTAAAACTAATTATTTTTTTGGAAGTTTGACATCTAATGTTGATTCCTTCTCTGAACTAATTATTTTCTTAATTAATCTTCTTGATAATTAGGTCTAGGGTTCTTTGTTTTTTTCGTTATCACTCTAGTTACACATTTTGTTTTCTTACTGGTGGACAGTAAAACGTTTTCGAATTTCTCACATTGATTTGAACATCTGCACAATACGTTCAACGACTAACAAAACAATATAAAAATACAATACCATTTTATAAAAACTAATAACACTAAATAATCATCAAATATTGTGGCTAATAAAACGGCCGGCCCCAGGTACAAAAAAAAGTTTTAACGAGAAACATTGCTACTAACATTCTATCCAATCAGCGTAAAAGTTAAAAACAAAAGAAAAAATTATTTTAAAAAGAATGAAATAAAAATTACAATTAAATAACTTAAGACATTAACCCTAAAGTTTTTTTTAGGGGGAGGGGTAAAATTACCTCTTAATTGTTGTTGTTCCCAGGTCCAACATGACATTGGGTGGTGGCACCTATTAGAACCCCAGGTATAGGACAATGAGGATGGCCTAAACAAAATATACATTTTTAAAATAAAAATACCAACAATGCATATTTATAGTAAAATTACCAACAATGACTTTTTACGACAAAACTGAACGTCGCAACGATATCAGAAAGAGGGAGTTGAAATTTTTAGAAAAAAATAACGAGGAAAGGGAGCTTAATAAATTTGACACTCACAGGGCATATTGAGAGCAAGAGGAACAGAGGAAAATAGAGCATAATCTACCTAGTGGGCTTGTATAAATGGTTGGAGATTAGGATAGATAGCGAAAAGACAACATCTGCTAAGAGCTACAAAGAACCGAAAATTGTGAAGAGTCATGATAACCCGGGTCCTGAAGAGACACGATACAAAGAATAATAAGAAGATGGTTGAAAGATTATGTATTTTTTATATTATTTGTCCAAGTAATTTCAACCATTTTAGCCATCCTCAGGGAGTCACGTTGTTTCCAGCCGGTCTACACATTTGCAATCATCGAATTTTGTTAGCTTTTTTAGCGATCTAATTTGAAAATAAATTTATTTTGTGTGAAAACAAAACTTTACTCCCTGACGTTTGCAAAGTGTCTGAAAGTACTTAAAGAACTAATACTATTGGGCCATCAGCAAAACCACTTGTAAGAAAAATGAAGTAAACAAACTTTCAACTTTAATAAATCTTTCTATCTAATATGTAAAAAGCGAATATATAAATATGTGTGTGTGTGTGTGTGTGTGTGTGTGTGTGTGTGTGTGTGTGTGTGTGTAAGACCGAAGACAAACGTTATATATAACACTTACCAACAACTCTGTTTTTTACAGTGAGATGGCTGGTAGAACTTAATATATACTGTTTCCAAAACCACACACACACACACATATATATATATATATATATATATATATATATATATATGGCAGTAGGTTACCATTACTTTATACAGCAGACTGGTTACCAACCAAGGCTATAGAACCCAATCTGTTCTACTATTTAACCCATAGCTAAAGGGAGAAGAGACAAATTAATACCTTCCTCAAGGGCATTTGCGCGTAAGTGAATGCAACGACGTCAACTAGAATTTGAACTTGGCTCTTCGTTTTCTTGTTCTGGGCCAATATCAACTGTACCAAAACTGTTGGAACAATTCGATCAAAATTCAAGAAGTTGTAGTAAATGATTTCAATTGCCGGCCACCAAAAATTAGCCTGAACCTTATTTTGATCTACCTTTGGTCCTGGGAAGTACTTCAGTACTCCGCCGCAGGTCAGTTTTCGTGTGAAATGCTGTCAGCTGTCAAATCGAATCTATTTCTTCTCAGATTTCATAATGCGATCAAGAAATAGATTGCTCTGTTGTAGGAAAGGAACGCAAAGCAGATTTCGTAAAGACCCTAATTTTTTTAAATTTTCGTTATGGACGTAGGTGATCATGGGTCTCCACATCTTCTTGTCCCTTGTTGCTCTTAGTAAATGTTGTCCTGTTATTTCTGCCAAACCCAGCTTTGTCCAGTGCTGATTCTAAGCGGAGGGGGTAGCATTGAGTACCAAGATCCCGCAGAATTTTAGCTGGCTCTTTGATTGACCCGGCCACTTTTATATGCATCAAATAGCTTGAGAGTGGAAAAGAGGACAAGAATAGATTAGAACTTCACTTCTTCTTCTTCTATGTGCCTTGTTCTTTCAGGACGTAGGCGATCATGGCTTTCCACATCTCCCTATCCCTGGTGGCTCTTAGCATGCTTTCTCCATGCAACCCCTGTTCTGTCATCCACCTGCTCAGGCCCTTCAAATATGTTATTCACTGCTTTCTCTTGTCTCTTTTTTCTTCTATCTGGCCTGTTAGTATCAGGTTCTTCAATCCCTCCTTTTTCATTGCTTGTTCCAGGAACTTTAGTTGTCTCTTCCTGATGCTCACTATTAATTTCCTTTTTGTTTCCATCCTTTCCAAAACCTCATCATTGCTCACATGCTCAGTCTCTGATATCCTTCTGTAGAACCAAATTTCAGTTGCTTCAAGTTTTTCTATCATCTCCACTACTATGAATGAAAAGTTATTCCATTTCATTTAGCGAAGTAACATATTTATACTCAGAGCTAAGTTGTGTTTACAATAGTGGTATAGTATGAAAATGAAGACGCTGCTTGAGTTTGATCCCCTCCTCCTCAGAAAAACTCCCAAGTAACCTCCACTTTCAGAGTTCTATGATTGCCACTGCTGTCATCTATTTGATTAAGCCAATCAAATATGTCACGTGTTGTTTGCTCCAGTCTCTCTTTTCATCTGTCTACCCTGTGAGTATCAGATTCTTCAAGTCCACCTTCTTCATTCATAAATAGATAGATATATAGATATTGAATAGATTGAGGAAGATAAATATAAACAGAATGAGACAGATGAATAGATAGATAGATAGATAGATAGATAGATAGATAGATAGATAGATAGATAGAAATGACAGTCAGATAGATAGATAGATAGATAGATAAATGAAAACCGATTAAGATAGATAAAATAGATAGATAATAAATCAAGCGAGAAAGATAGATAAATAGATAGATAATGAAATCAAGGAAGATAGATAAATAGAGTAAGACAATGAAAACCGAATAAGACAAATAGATGAATGAAAACCGATTAAGACAGAGACAGATAGATAATGAAAACCAGCCAGACAGACAGACAGACAATGAATGAATTAAGACAGACAGACAGACACGAACTGACGGAAGATAGATAGATAGATAGACAGACAGAGAGACAGACAGACAGACAGATAGATAAGCCGATCCGCTAAGACATACATAGATAATGAATGAATGAAGATAGATAGATGAATGAATGGTTGAAGACAGAGTGAATGAACGATTAAGATAGATAGATAGATAGATAGATAGATAGATAGATAGATAGATAGATAGATAATGAACCGATTAAGATAGATAGATAGATAGCCAGAAACCGATTAAGACAGACAAGGAACGATACATAGATAGATAGATAGATAGATAGAGACAGACAGATAGATAGATAGATAGATAATGACTGTTTAAGATATATAGATAGATAATGAACCGATTAAGATAGATAGATAGATAGATAGATAGATAGATAGATAGATAGATGTATTTAATATTGAACTTTTTAACAACTCCAAAATTAAAAGCATTAATGCATTAGAAAAAGGAGTATACTCTGCACTAGTTTAAAATTCTCTGTTAAAAACAATGTAAAAATAGCATCATGTGATTTAACACAATTTTCAGGTGTAATGTCCAAACAAACATTAGAAAATTCTTCTAAATTTAATTCACAAACATTTCTACTATTCTTTCACACTAAAAATAATTTTCAACAATGTTAAAGTTAGTTATAGTTGCGTTAGAACACAGATAAATATATATCATAACAACAATATGATATCAAAGAAAATACTTGACCCACCTGAATAATAACAATTAATAATAGTGACTCTTCTAAAAATCATTGCAACTGCTGAAAATATAAGACCAGCCCACTGAATGGCCAGTGTATGTCCGAAAGTATTATATATAGAGCTTGCATTCATTTGGATGATGATGTTAAATTCTATACTGGAGCTACAGCAAATAAGTGGAAATATTGTTTCATTGACCATATGTTGCTTTTTAAACAACAGTAAATACAGCAAAAGCATACTTTATCCATATGTTATTGGAAATTAAAAAACAACAACCTAAATATTACCTGGAAAATCGTCGCTAAAACCAAATATCATAATGCAAACGCAGATAGATGTAACCTATGTCTTTTAGAAAACTTGTCATCTTAAATCATATACATAACTTTAATCTGATTAACAAGAAAAGTGGATTAATGATTACATGCTGCTTTGGAAAAAAATTCTTACTTAAATTCTTAGATCCGAATTGATACACATTCCTTTATATATTTGTTTCTTTCTTTCCCACTCTCTGTCTTTATTTCTTTCTTTTCCCAAAAATCTCACTATTTATAATTACTAATTGAATTCATCTCCGTGCATTTTAATGAATTCTTTTCAAATTTTAAATTTTAATTTTAATTTTTTATCTCCATATAATTTTTGTCTATTTAAATTTTACTCTTCTCAAATTAAAAATAGTACCCGAACATTGTAAGATTTAATTCCCATGAACAGCAAGTGATCTTAAATTTACATCTCTTAAACAGTCAGTTTGTAATATGCACTGTAATATGCATGAAGATCCTACTCATCCCACTGACGTAAGATAAGATGTATATTTAGTCAGTCAGTTAAGTGCGATACGTGATACACGCTTGGGCGATCATGTCTCGAAAGAGACATGACTGACTGGGCAGAAGATTATCTCGCAGTAGGTTGCCATTGCTTTCTGCAGTAGACTGGTTGTTGACCAAGGCTATAGAACCTAATCTGTCCTGCTATTTAACCCATAACTGGAAGGAATAGACGGATTAATACCTTTCCCAAGGGTATTTGCGCGTAAGTGAATACAATGGATTCAACTGGAATTCGAACTCGGCTCCCCGGCTTCTCGTTCCGAGCTGATATCCACTGTACCACAACGCACATTCATATATTTAGTAATTCATCAATATATATAATTAACAGCTCTGTTTATACTACATTGAGCACTGTTTTATTTGCATCTGAATAATATCTTTATACATGTGTGTATTCCCTTATACATATTTATTAATTCACATATCTACACACATGGTATTTATTTATATTTATGATTAAGTCGATTCAATTCTCTCTCTCTCTCTCTCTCTCTATATATATATATATATGTATGTATATATATATACATTTATACATATGTTCTTTAATTATATTAATATTTATAATTATCTATAATAATTTATCATTTCTCTTCTGTCTGTCTGTCTCTGTATATAAATATCTATGCTATTTTTATTTATATTAATAATTATAATCATCAATAATCAACTATTTTTCACCCTCTCTCTCTCTCTCTTTCTCTCTCTCTCTCTCTAGATATGTATATATATATATAATGCAGTATAAGTGGTTTAAATTAATGGATATATATTCCACAGATTAATTTTTACTTTTTATAAAAAGAGCTCATGACAGAAGTAGAGTGTTTATAGATATATACTTATTATTATTATTATTATTAGTAGTAGTAGTTTTGGTGTTTAATGCGTCATCATCAGGTAATGAAATGTGGATAAAAACAAGATTACTGATGAAGCAAATTTATTTCACTGAAATGATTATTCGATATATGTAATTTTTTAATTTTTATATGTAAAAAACATATATATATTTTTTCTTAATTGTTTCACTCCAAGTAATGCAGTACCATCACTGGTACACAGGGGGCTGCAGTAGAGAAGAGTGAAAGAGAAAGATGAGGAGGAGAGCAAAGAGAAAGATGAACCAGTTACGGTGGGGTGTTGGAGAAAAGACAAGAGAAGGATGGGGATACCAGTGTGAAGACAGTTACGATGGTAGAGTGAGAAAGGAAAAAAACAAGATACATGAGGTGATGGGGAAAGGACGAGTGAAGGATTAGAGCCAAGTAGACAAGAGATGGGAACTGACATTGCCTTTATATTCTTGGAGATTGTAGCCATCAGGGAAGCAAGTGTACAAAAGGGAGTTTCACAGGCTGGAAGTGCAAGAAAGAAAGCTGCAAGAGTAGAAGTGGCGGCTGCATTTGGTTCATTTTGCTGTGAAACAGTGAGATCTTGTTGCCAAGAGGGATATATATATCCTTCTTGTCCTTTGGATCAGTATTTTGTTATTTCTTAATGTAAGATACGCTATAGTAGGTCAATCAATATATATGTTGCAGTCATTTTAGACGGGTTCATTCATAATTGAATAAAATAAAAAGTAATTTTACTTTATCTTGCAGGAATAAAGTTGATAAACAAAAACAGAAATTATTTATAGGTCATAAATTATATTAACTAATTGCCATTCTTTCGATATGGCAACAGTTTTATAAGCTTTAGCGTATTTTCCTACAATCACTTTCTCTTCCAGATTACACAAACCCCGAGAAGCATTACACTGCGATTAAACTGTTTAATGAAAATGAGTGCAAAGCTTGCAAAAACAAATATTTTGAAATAGGAATATTTTCATTGTTATGATGGCAATGTTATAAACCAACATCAATGTTTCCTTCACGTTCTGAAACTAATCCTATAAGTATCTTCATTTTTTCACAAAGGTGTATCCCAAACTCATTTTATGCGCACATGTAACAACAATTTACATGTAACAACATGTAACAACAATTTACATGTAACAACATGTAACAACAATTTACAACACTACATTATTATTATTCTTTTATAATCATTTTATAATCATTTTAAACTCATTTTATGCGCATGTAACAACAATTTACATGTAACAACATGTAACAACAATTTACATGTAACAACATGTAACAACAATTTACAACACTACATTATTATTCTTTTATAATCATTTTATAATCATTTTAAACTCATTTTATGCGCATGTAACAACAATTTACATGTAACAACATGTAACAACAATTTACATGTAACAACATGTAACAACAATTTACAACACTACATTATTATTATTCTTTTATAATCATTTCACCCCAACTAAAGCAAAAACTAGTGCACAGGGGTTCCAGAAAGAGAGAGAGAAAAAACAGGCGATGACGAAGAAAGGATGGGAAGTTGATGGCATTTGGGATTTAGGAAGATAGAAGATGGCAATTGGCATAGCATTTAAACTTTTGAAGATTGTTGCTATCAGGGAAGCAAGTATACAGAATAGATTTCTACAGATGGGAAGTACGAGAAAAGATACTTTTGGAGTAGAAGTGGTGGTTACATTTGACTATTTTGACAGTAAACGTGTGGGACCCTGTTGCCCATCTAGTAGCACAAGTAAATTCATGTGGTCAGGGCACCAGGAAAAAAAGCTGGTCAGAGCAGAAGCCATGATAATATTCTGTAGAAAAGACAGAGAAAAGTCACATTCCATTGGTGAGAAAGTGATCGAAAGCCAGCTGCAAAGTCAGAATTGTTGCAGATCCTCCTTTGGATTTTGTCAAGAACTTCAAGATTATTACCAATTCTGTTCAACTTTGCCTTTTACTTCAAATGATATAACGATGAACAAAAGCCTTGATAAGCTCACAATTATGATGCTGGATTTTATGATTTCTGAATTTCTTCATACAAAAATTCTGCACATCATCCAGAATAGAATTTAAAATTTTATATTTGCTAGTAAAAGGAACGGCCCAACATGCAAATTACAAATTGGAGACACCAACATCAAGCAAGTACAACAATTTAAAGATCTAGAAGGTTTTTTAACAGAGGATCAAAAAATTAACAATGAAATCTGAAGGTCCATTGGGATACTGGAAGGTGCCTTCCAAAAGCTAAACAAAGTATTAAGAAATAGGAAAATTTCCTTAGAAGCAAGAAAATAAGTACTGAACTATTGGCTATTATTGATCCTTTTATATTGCAGTAAATGCTGGACACTCTCCTCAAAGATGAAGAAGAGACTTGAAGCAACAGAAATGTAGTCCTACAGAAGGATGTTGAGTATACCATGAACCGAACATGAGAGCAATGATTAAGTTTTACAGAAAATGGTAACAAAAAAAGTACTGATACTTCACAAAGGGACAGTTGAAATTTTTAGGCCATAAAATGAGGATAGAGTGTTTAGAAAATTTGACACTCACAGGATATATTGAAGGTATGAGGGAAAACAGCATATTTATTTATATTCATTTTTATATATATTGATACATGCATATATGTGTGTGTGTGTGTGTGTGTGTGTGTATGTGTGTGTGTGTGTGTGTGTGTGTGTGTGTTGGCTTAACAGTAATTAAATGACAAAATAGAAAAAATTGTAACTGTAATGTTACCAATCCTGACCTGGCATCTCAGCTTTGGTCACTTTCCCACCACCATAATATAGCTTCCTCATGGTTTTTCTATGAATGCTTTGAATTTATTCTTCGGGTGAGTTTTCCTCTTCAGTATCTCAACTTATCGAATTTAAGTGAACAACCAGATTGCCAACTCAGTCACTCAGTTAAGTGAGATACGTGATACATACTTAAGCGATCATGTCTTTTTCAATCCATGACTGACTAGGCAGAAGATTTTCACGCAGTAGGTTACCATTACTTTCTGTAGTAGACTGGTTGCCAACCAAAGCTATAGAACCCAATCTGTCCTGCTATTTAACTCATAGCTGGCAGGAAGAGAGAGATGAATACCTTTTTCCAAGGGTGTTTGCATGTAAGTGAATGCAGTAAATTTGACTGTAATTCAAACTCAGCTCTCCCATTTCTCATTCCAAGCTGATATCTATTGTACCACAATGCACATCTATTGGCAACTAAGTTTCATAAATTCACTGCTGAAATTGCTAATTTTAACCATAACTTCTGGAACTTTCTTCTGGCATCTTGCTTTTCTGACAACTACACTCTTCATACATTTTCTTTCACTATTCTCTTAATGTCTTTAATACCATGCTTGTTGGGGAATGATAACAAAAACTAATCCTTTGGAAGACATTTTTCAGGCTAGTAATGGTTTTCAATTTGGAATCATTCTCATATAATCTAATACAGTCTCAAACGCCAATTATAAGTTTATATAAAAGACACTAAAATATATGAACGTGTCATTGTACCACTTGGCTTCACACTGATGCCATTAGTTGGTGCTGTTAAATAACTATAAAAACAGGACACTTCCTGTCTTTTATCTCTTTTCTCTCTTTTCTTTTTAGCATGTGGTAGAAGAGACAATACCCACCAACACTTTGTCCCATAAGATGAGGATATTTTTCCCCAGATGACTGAACTTACACACACATACACACACACACACACATACACGCACATGCATGCACGCATACACACACGTAATTGCTACTTTTAATACGTTCATTCTTTCAAATGAGTGTTAGTGTATTGTCTCTCCTTTGTTACTCATATAAAAACAAAAATATAAAATATCAGTCAGTCAGTCAGTTAAGTGCCATGCGCGATACATGCTTGGGCAATCATGTCTCGAAAGAGACATGACTGACTGGGCAGAAGATTATCCCGTAGTAGGTTGCCGTTGCTTTCTGCGGTAGACTGGTTGCTGACCAAGGCTATAGAACCAAATCTGTCCTATTATTTAACCCATAACTGGAAGGAAGAGACGGATTAATACCTTTCCCAAGGGTATTTGTGCATAAGTGAATGCAATGAATTCAACTGGAATTCGAACTCGGTTCCCCGATTTCTCGTTGTTGAAATTCATTCCATTTCTCAACAACTGCCATTTACATGTGTCAATTTTAGTTGTGACTGCTTTTCGTCTGACTAAGACAAGTGTCACAACAAATACTTAGCTTTAGTTATAATAAATATTATTATAAATTTGATTTTAGTAATTTTAATTTATTTATTTTATTCATTTAGTGCGTTTTGCACTGCTGGGGAACACCACTCCTCTCCATCTCACAATTGTGTTTCATAGCAATATTCAAGGCAGAATGGTACAATGTCTTTCTAAGATTTTTTACACTGAGCAAGACACCACTCTCCTCCATCTTACAATTACGGTTCAAGATATCCAAGGTAGAATAGTTCAATGGCTTGCCAGTTCTTCTTACACCAATGTGGTCACCACTCCTCTCCATCTCACAGTTATATTTCATGGTGACATTTTAGGCAGTATGTTGCAATGGCTTTCTGGTATTTTTTACACCAATGAGGTCACCAAACTCCTCTATCTTACAATGGTGATTCATGACATCAAAGATGCAATAGTGTAATGGCTTTCCAATTCCTATTATACTGGATATGTTGAGGTTAGCTCATCCCACCTCTCACAGATGGATTTGTTGTTGAAGTTATCTTCTAGAGTGTGCCTAAAGAATCAGGACCTACAAAACAACAGGTGGTTTTGCAATCAGTTTCCTTCTCCTAGACTGGTTGCTCCTCAAGGCCATAGAACATAATCTGCCCTGCTATTTTACCCATTATCCCACAGTAGGTTGCCATTGCTTTCTGTGGTAGACTGGTTGCCAGCCAAGGCTATAGAACCCAATCTGTCCTGTTATTTAACCCATAACTGGAGGGGAGAGATGGATTAATACCTTTCCCAAGGGTATTTGCATGTAAGTGAATGCAACATATTTGCATGTAAGTGAATGCAACGAATTTAAACTCAGCTCCCTGATTTCATTCCGAGCCAATATCCACTGCACCACAGACGCACATCCTGGTTAAACATACTCTCTTCTATTTTGTAGAACATGTTTGTATGAAGGGTTGTTGTCTAAATATTTAAATATGTTTTATATATGCATGTGTGTGTGTGTGTGAGTGTTAATAAATATATATATGTGTGCATGTGTTGAAATATTTTATATATATATATATATATATTATGTTAATAATATGTAAGTTTCTATGTAGGGTTTTGCCTAAATATATAAATAGGTTTGTGTGTGTGTGTGTGTGTGTGTGTGTGTGTGTGTGTGTGTTAATAAACATATATATGTGTGTGTATATATAATGTTAATAATATGTAAGTTTACATGTAGGGTTTTTGTTTAAGTATTTAAATAGGTTTCATATATAAATATATGTGTGTGTATGTGTGCATGTGTATAATAAACATATATATGTGTGTCTATGTGTTAATAATATATATATATATATATATATATATATATATATATATGTGAGTGTATGTGTGTGTGTGTATTACTAATATATATCTAGATAATGTTAATATATAAGTTTGTAAACGTATATTTGCTTGCACAGGGGAACATTCCTGTATATACATGTATATGTTTATATGTTATTCTTCATTTCATTATAACCTGCCAGAGAAAAAAAAGATACGTTTATTAAAGATATACTTGAAGGTTGAGATCTCTCTATCCTCGGGTGATATTTTTCATATCTTTGCGTCGATTTCATCTCTTTTGACCTTCTTTAAAACTAATATGCACAAAGATTCAAGCAAATTCTATAAAAAATTAAAAAATGAAGTTCTTCAAAAAATATTCAAGAAAACTCAAATACCTCATGATTCATTTATAAAAGTTTAGATGGATGTAAAAGTTTAAAATCCTTTTTTAGTGTGTTAAAATTGCGAGCTTGGTTTGCAAAGTTATTAAATTCATGACAAATTCATAAAGCATGAAGAGAGTTATATTTGCCAAGTTTATACAGAATTATTCTATTAGGATTATTTTCATCTTTTAAAAGATCGATACTCAAAAAGGTTATTTTATTTACGCATCTAAAGACTATCTATAATTCCACTATATTATTAAGTAGTAAAAATATTTTCATTTTTTACAGACCCTTACTCCAAAGTTTATATCATGTCCACATCTAAAGACTATCTATAACTCCTCAATGTTATTTAATGTTATTATCATTATATATTAGAGTGTATCAAAAGTATTTATAATTTTTTAGCCCTTTACTCTAAGGTTTATCTCATGTACACTTTTAAAAACTATCTATTAATCCACTATTTTATTAATATCATTATTATATATTAGGGTGTTTTTTTTTGTTTTTTTTTATTATAACCATATGGTCCTAAGCAAGACAGTTTACTACCACTGGTGTGCAGGGGGATACATAGGAGGAAAGTTACGAGAAAGAGGGGCAGTTTACAGGGGTGTCAGGAAGTGAGTAAGAGAAGGATGAGAATACTGATGAGAGTGCAGTGGACGGAGAAAGAAGCATGAGAGAGAAGATGCAAGTCAGTGAGATAGATGACTATTAACTTTACATTTAAATTCTTGGAGATTGTAGCTGTCAGGGAAATAAGTAAATGGAAAGGAATTCCACAGGCGGGAAATGCAAGAAAAGAAGCTGATAGAGTAGAAGTTGTGTTTACATTTTATTGGCTTGACAGTTGTGGCTCAAGTAAATTCATACATAAGCGGCACCACCAGTGAGCTAAGTTCATTGGAGTGTGAAAGTGAGTGAGTGAGTTAGTTTTGTTTAACGACATATCAAGCTCTGTGCATTATTTAATGCCGAAAAAGGTGGGGTTTGTAAGGTATTTTTTTTAATGTTCAATTATAATGAGAAGGTTGATTTAGTCAGATTTTGATGAAACATTTTTTATTATTAATTTTTTTTTTTAATTTTAGAAAACTGAAGCTGTCTTTTAGTTTTGTATTGAAAAAATGTATAATGACAATCATTATTTTTCTTTCAGAAATGTATTGTTGGTAATATTTTTCATTCAAAAATGTCTATTTTTCTATAAAAGTCTATTTTTATACTTTCATAGTGTTTTGAGCCCAATTGCCAAGCCGGGATCAATCACATTACAGATTCTCCCTTGGATTTTGTCAAGGACCTCTAGTAGGGGCACCCAGCCAGATATGGTAGCAGTATTTAAGCAAAAGTATTTTTATTCTTTACAGCCCTTTACTCCAAAGCTTATTTCATGTACACTTCTAAAGACTATCTTTAACTACACTATATTAATAATATTAATATTATTATATATTGGCATCTATCAAATGTATTTTCACTTTCTACAATTCTTTATTCCAAAGTTTATTTCTAGTTTGCATCTAAAGACAATCAATGTTGCAGTATTTTACTGCTATTGTTATTATTATTATTATTTTATTTCCATTAATTCCTGTAGTATACTTATTTCCTTCCAGGTCTCAACTAGAGACTTAATGTCCTTTTCATCAGGATTCAATTTCTGCTATGGTCACACTACTTACCTAGTCTGTGAAAAAACCTAAGGCAGTTTGTGGTGTGTTGTTATGACTACATTTCATGTTTTTTCTATCTCCCATAACATCCCTAGCATTACATAGACAAAGTTCTCCTCAGTCTGTGGGCTGTACTTAACAGGACAATTTTTTGTATATCTCTTAAGGGATTCTTTCAATCTGTTGTTTTGTTCCATTTTTTATCATTCCAAGTGCGTCTACTATCACTGGTACTATTCCTGTTTTCAGTTTCCACATTTTTTTCTATTTTAATTTCCAGGTCTATATATTTTGATAGTTTTTCAAATTCCTTGGTTGATATATTATAATCTGCTGGACAAACCATATCTAAATCTAAACTTATTTATAAATAGAACTTTGTCTCTGTGTGTGTGTGTGTGTGTGTGTCCATTACCTATTGACTCCAAAATGGCTGAACTGATTTTCTTGTAAATTTACACAGTTGTACTATAAGCGTCTGCTCGTGTCCTTAGCTAGGTTTTGTGTTGGGGTACCCTCGATAAATATCGAAAATCGATATTCGAAAAAATCGGGTTATAAAAGAAGTGGTTCGATTTTAATCAAATTTGATACACTCATAAACAAAGACATAAGAAACAATATTCAAAAGTTTCAAGGTTGCAGTTCTTAAAATAGTGCAGAAAATCAATAATATATATATATATACACGGCAAGATGTTTGTGTGTGTGTGTCTGTTTATCTGCCTGTATGTTTGTATTTTTTTTCAGCCCTTTTATTTTAGTTTTTGCTTTGGGTTTGGCTCTAAGTAGGTATAATTGTAGTTCTTAGTCTCAGCCATGATACCATTTACTCAGAGGACTTATTCAGCCTTCAAAATTCAGTTTACGACAAAAAAAAATCTTTTTTGTTATCAATACCAGGAAATCAAAATTTGACTTACATCCATTCATTTTCCTCTCAGTCTATGGTTTTGCTTTAACTGGAAACAACTATTACTTTTTAGGCTTTTGTGTCAACGTCCAAAGAGTCCAGGACCATGGATTAGTTTTAAAGCTTTCATAACACTTGAGCAATGCCGGGCTATACTGCTATTCAATTAATAGGCAAGGTTTTCTTTTTGGCTTTTGACAATAATATCTGTCCTATTTGCTTCAATTTTCCTGCCTGTGCAGATGGTGCAATGTCACAGAATGATGACATCTTCTATTTCTGTAACCAGTGCTGGGTGATGTTCATACCATTGTTTGTTTATATATTTTTCAAAGTGTTTGCATAATGCCCAGTGTAAATATTTCCCCACTCTATTGTGACAGTTTTTATATTCATTTGGGGCAAGTACAGAACATCCTGAGATTAGATGATCTATTGTTTTTTGGTATTTGTCACAGAACTGGCATTTTGGATCCACATTATTATGTATGATATTTTCCTGAAAGATCCTAGTAAAAAGACTTTAGTCTTGTGCTGCAAGAATAAAGCTTTCAGTTTTAGACTTTAATCCTTGGATACCCCAGCTTAAGAGATATACAAAAAACTGTCTTGTTAAGTACAGCCCACACACTTCTACTCTAACAGCTTCTTTTCTCACCCTTCTCATCTGTGGAACTTCCTTCCATTTACTTGCTTCCCTGATAGCTACAATCTCCAAAAATTTAAATACATCATCAACTGCCATCTTCTATCTTCCTGAATCATG
Source organism: Ascarosepion bandense (assembly GCA_037127315.1). Taxonomy (NCBI): domain Eukaryota; kingdom Metazoa; phylum Mollusca; class Cephalopoda; order Sepiida; family Sepiidae; genus Ascarosepion; species Ascarosepion bandense. The sequence continues at coordinate 699,452 of JBBBDQ010001461.1, read as the reverse complement.
TTCATCTTTTATCTTTTGTATACCCACTGTACCCAGTCTTTTCTTTCACTGTAATCTTCTGTGCACTAGCAGATGTCCTGCTTTGATAGGGGTGAAATGATTAAAATTAAAAAATCGAAAAAGCAAAGTTAACTTGAATGGCCTTGATATTTTTGAATAAATGCTGGTGTTCCCCAGGGCTCTATTCTTGGATCAATGATGTTTCTAATTTTCATAAATGACTTTCTTCATACTATCAGTTCTCAACTTGGTTGGTTAGTTGGTTGGTTGTTTTGTTTTTATGACAAATCAACCTTGGCAGGTCATTTATTTCCAATTAAATTTTATTCTATTTATTGCTCGTAATACCTTTTCTTTCAACAATTTATTGTTGTTTTTATATAAGTTTTGTGTCTAGTAATACTTTTTTCTTTTTAAGTATCAAGATTCATTGGAATTTGTTTTTAAGGGCAGGGTCCCCAAGTCCTACCCTTGTTATTTAATCCATAACTGAAGGGAAGGGATGGATTAATACCTTTCCCAAGGGTACCAGTGCTTAAGTGAATGCAGGGTATTCAACTGGAATTCAAACTCAGCTAACCAATTTCTCTTTCCGAGCCAATATCCACTGCAGCACAAAACACATCCATCACTAAATGCTTACAACACCTGGTATTCCCAAGTGGTCACCTCTCAACTTGGTACCTATGCTGATGACACAACACCTGTCTTCATAGTAAGTCTAATCTGTTCAATAAAATCAAATTGTCTGCGGATCACAAAAATGACCTATTAACTGTTGTTAAATAGAGCAATAAGTGGTTTGTTAAATTTAGTGTTTCAATAATGAAACTACTCTCTTTTAATCATCAAAGAGAACCTTTTTTGCCTTCCATCAGCATGGCTGATGCTGACCTCCATGAAAGTAACACATCATGCATAATATTTTCAGCTGATTAAGTGGAAAGATTATATTGAATCAACTGCTAAGTCTGCAGCTAAAAAAGTTGATTTACTATATTATGCTAGAAATTTTTTCTTGCAAGAATCTATCCAACATATTTATAAAACTACCATTTGTCCTTGCTTTGAATATTGCTGCTACATCTGGTCTGGTGTTCTTGGGATTTAGAGATTCTTGATAAAACCCAAAGAAGAATTGGCACTATTGTTAGTCCTGATCTGGCATCTTGACATCAGTCACTTTCCCCACTGCTGTAGCATTGCTTTCCTGTGCTTTTTTATAAGTACTTTCATGGTACTAAGACTTTATAAATTTAAGCACAGTACTTGATTGGTGGCTAAGTTTCATCCTTTTGCAGCTGAAATGGCTAGACGTCACCATTTCTTCTTTTATTGCACTTCTCACGTATGGAACTCTCATTCAATTTTTCACTTCTCCCAAAATTTATTTGCTTCTCCAAAATTTTAACTGCATTGTCAATTGTTATGTTCTGCCTTCAGAATTCTTATTCTTTTACTAGCATTGCTCAGGTGTAATGAAAGTTTTAAAACTAATCCATGTTCCTGGAGCTCAGACTCTTTGGACGTTGGCATGAAAGACTAAAAAGCAATAGTTGTTTCCAGTTAAAGCGAAACCATAAATTGAAAGAAAAATGAATGGATGCGAGTCAAATTTTGAATATCTGGTATCAATGACAAATAAGTTTTCCATCACAAACTGAATTTTAAAGGCTAAATAAGTCCTCTGAGTAAATGGTATCATGGCTGAGACTAAGAACAACAATTATACCTACTTAGAGCAAAACCCAAAGCAAAACCCAAAGCAAAAACCAAAATAAAAGGGCTGAAAACCTGATTTTGATCAGACCCGATAGAATATTGAGGTATCAATTTCCAATATTGGTGTCAAATAAGTCATCCAAGGAGAAACTAACCTAAGATAAGGTAAGATAAGTTTTCATGGACGTAAGTCCATGAAAACTTATCTTACTCATCAGGAGTAAAATTGGAGAAAATGAGCCATATTGTTGGCTGTATATCAGTTTTTTATCAGAGTCGATGAACTAAAAACTATAATTTTACCAAGTTAGAGCAAATTCTGCAGCAAGAACCATGATCAAAATGCTGAAATCCTGATCGTGATCAGATCTGATTGGATATTGAGGAATCAATTTCCAATAATAGGGGGAAATCGAAAAAATAAGTAGTCCATGACCTGACTGGAAGCCTAAAGAATATTTGTGTGAAGTTTGGTGAGAATTGGATAAAAATTGTGGATTTGTATAATGGACATACAGACAGACAAATAGACAGGCACACACATACAAACATCTTGCCTTTTATATATATATAGATTATTTTCTCTCTTAGTATTTTTTCTCGTATTGTCTAACACTCAGTCAACTCTTGTGACTTAGTGGTTTTATTGCTTAGATTGGGATGAAAAGATTAAAAAGAAAATAGATGACTCCACTATTTTATCTGTGAGTTCTCATTCTAAGCTGCTATTTAATACTTCACTAGCACATCTTAAAGATTTCTAAAGGCATTGATAATCAGCCAATCCATCTGAAATATATCCAGCATGAAGACACTCATATTCTTAATGCATTTGTGAAACACTGATGATTCTAAGCGATATCAGTTATTTTATTCTTAAATGAAATTGGATGTACAGGTGGTCTATTGGAAAGCAACTCAGAACGAGAAATTGAAAAGCCATGTTTAAATTTAATTCAGGTTCATTAAATTCATTTGCATGAAAATACCCTTGGAAATGGTATGAAACCACTATTTTCTCCCAGCTAAGGATAAAGTAGTTGGACTGTATGTGAAGAAACCATTGTTATTCTCAAATATCATCAATGTGATATTCACTCACAAAAAAAAGAATTATTCTTAGAATCCAAAATGTTATGACTTTAAATAACCTACAAAGGGTCGATAAGTCATAAAAAACAAACCAATCAATAAATCAATCAGTCTTAGATAAAATATTTGCTTTTATATTTCTCTTAGCTTTATAATTGTTTTTGACCCAATGTTCAGTTTGTTATATTCTATAAAGTAAACATTGTGGATGAGAAAGAAAGAAATAACCTCCAATGAGACTTGAACTTGTGTCCCATATCCCAGAAGCATTGTGGTATCCTATGCAGATTAACTAAGTTATATTTAAGTGCTAAGCTGATAACTATCAGCACTCCATTAATTGTGTACCACATATTGAGTACTGAAACTGCAAGATATAACAGACATAACATGTCTTACATGAATGTCACGTTTAATAATTTGGATATGAAGAGCAACATCTAAGCTGAGCTTAATGATAAAAAGTAACATGATGAAAGGAAAACTAGTCAAGAATCAATAACACAACAACTTCAAAAATTTCATGCAACATTACGTTAGCAAAAAGTGAAAATAATCAGATGGAAAAAAAAAACAAGTGTAACACAGAAATCCAAAGGTATATAAGAACACCATAAAAAATCCTTACAGAATCTAAGAAAAGTATAAGGATAGAAAAATCTACTTAGAAACAAAGCAAAAAGTGATGAACTGCTATATAATGTTTATATTGCAGTGATTGTTGTGTAATCTCCTCACAGTAAAAGAAGTGACTTGAAGTAACAGACATTGGTTTGACTAACAATTGTTAAATATATTATGGTTTGGTTTGGTTGTTTTTGTTTGGAAGCATATCAACTTCTATGGGTATTTTATGCAGAAATCTAAATATACTGATAAAATTTTATCCTTTTAACTGGTTTTATTCCTAGTGAACATCAAGTTTCGAACTGTTGTTAACATGGTATGGCATGATATCTAGGAAAGATAAGGAATTGCATTCTTCCACTTTGTATGTAAATTCTGTTGTATGCTTGACTTTGTTTAGTTTATAAGGAATCGAAATAAAGGATCATAGGAACACAAAAGAAACATTTTACAAAACAATACCTTCAACATCATAATTTTATACTTTCAGAGTGAAAAATAGTATAAACAAAACATATGAGCCACAAAAAAAGCTTTAAATAAAATAGAAACTACAATGAGATATATACTTACAATCAGAAAGAGACAACTGAAATTACTAATGAGGAAAATAATGAGGAAAGAGGGCTTTAAGATGCACAGCACATATTGAATGGAAGAAGAGCACGGAGAAATGGCAATTAATGAGTTTTTGAATGGATGGTAAGACAATGATAAAGAAGGATGTTAAAGCATCAATAGTTACTTAAAACAAAAAAAAAACGGGAAGTTGTGAAGAACCATTAATAATCAAATATTGAAACAGAAGAATACTTTTAAAAATGAAACAATTTTTTAAGTAAAGAGAAAACTTAATCAAGAATAAAGTAAAGAGTGCTCAGCTATGCAATATCAGTCCTTGTATATAGCAGCGAATACTGAGTAATCTTCTGTTTGATGAAGAAGAAAGTTGTGGCAACAGAAGAAAGATGAGAATACCATGGACAGAGCATGTAAGCAACAAGGAAGTTTTAAGAAAAATAAAAACAAAAAGGACGCTTATATAAAAAAGAAAAGAAAAAAGAAACAATAGAAATTTTTAGGACAAATAATGTAGAAAGAGGGCTTGGAGAATTTGACACTCACAGGACATACAGAGGAAAACGGCAAGTAGCCTAATGTGTTTTTGTAGACAGAGTGGAAGAGATGGTTGAATGATAACTCTTATTAAGAGCAACAAAAGATAGGAAGATATGGTGTGCCATGATCACCCACAATTTAAATATGTTCTGTGAGTGTAAATGGATGGTAGAACAAGGAGTGGGAGAGATAATTGAAAGAGAAATCTTATTAAGTGCTACAAAGGATAGAAAGTTATGGAGAGCCATGATCACCCACAACCTGAATATTTTTCGTGAGGGTAAGTAGATGGCAGAGTGGGAGAGGTGATTCAAAGACAATCCTTATTAAGAGCTACAAAGGATAGAAAGTTGTAGAGAGCTATGATAATCCATGACCTGAATATGTTCCGTGAGTGTAAAATAGTGGAACATGGAGTGGGAGCGATGATAGAAAGACAAACCTTATTAAGAGCTACAAAGGATAGGATGTTGTTGAGAGTCATGATCATCCATATCCGGAATATATTCTGTAAGTGTTAACAAATGGTAGAAGATGAAGTAGGAGAAATAGTTGAAAGACAAACCTTATTAAGAGCTACAAAGGATAGGATGTTGTAGAGAGTCATGATCATCCATATCCTGAATATATTCTGTAAGTGTTAACAAATGGTAGAAGATAAAGTAGGAGAAATAGTTGAAAGACAAACCTTATTAAGAGCTACAAAGGATAGGATGTTGTTGAGAGTCATGATCATCCATATCCTGAATATATTCTGTAAGTGTTAACAAATGGTAGAAGATGAAGTAGGAGAAATGGTTGAAAGACAAACCTTATTAAGAGCTACAATGGATAGGATGTTGTAGAGAGTCATGATCATCCATATCCTGAATATATTCTGTAAGTGTTAACAAATGGTAGAAGATGAAGTAGGAGAAATAGTTGAAAGACAAACCTTATTAAAAGCTACAATGGATAGGATGTTGTAGAAAGTCATGATCATCCATATCCTGAATATATTCTGTAAGTGTTAACAAATGGTAGAAGATGAAGTACGAGGAAACATTGAAAGATGACCTTATTAAGAGCTACAATGGATAGGATGTTGTGAAAGTCATGATCATCCATATCCTGAATATATTCTGTAAGTGTTAACAAATGGTAGAAGATGAAGTAGGAGAAATGGTTGAGAATAACAAACCTTATTAAGAGCTACAATGGATAGGATGTTGTAGAGAGTCATGATCATCCATATCCTGAATATATTCTCAATAGTGTTAACAAATGGTAGAAGATGAAGTAGGAGAAATAGTTGAAGGGCAAACCTTGTTAAGAGCTACAATGGATAGGATGTTACTTGAGAGAGTCATGATCAATGTATCATGAATATATTACTGTAAGTGTTAACAAATGGTAGAAGATGAAGTAGAATGGTTGAAGAAGACAAACCTTATTAAGAGCTACAATGGATAGGATGTTTTAGGGAGTCATGATCATCCATATCCTGAATATATTCTGTAAGTGTTAACAAATGGTAGAAGATGAAGTAGGAGAAATGGTTGAAAGACAAACCTTATTGAAGCTACAATGGATAGGATGTTGTTTGAAAGTCACGTCATCCATATACAGATCTCAATGTAATAGTGTTAACAAATGGTAGAAGATGAAGTAGGAGAAATAGTTGAAAGACAAACCTTATTAGAGCTACAAAGGATAGGATGTTGTAGAGAGTCATATAATCTATCCTGATATATTCTGTAAGTGTTAACAAATGGTAGAAGATGAAGTAGGAGAAATAGTTGAAAGACAAACCTTATTAAGAGCTACAAAGGATAGGATGTTGTTGAGAGTCATGATCATCCATATCCTGAATATATTCTGTAAGTGTTAACAAATGGTAGAAGATAAGTAGGAGAAATAGTTGAAAGACAAACCTTATTAAGAGCTACAATGGATAGGATGTTGTAGAGAGTCATGATCATCCATATCCTGAATATATTCTGTAAGTGTTAACAAATGGTAGAAGATGAAGTAGGAGAAATAGTTGAAAGACAAACCTCATTAAGAGCTACAAAGGATAGGATGTTGTTGAAATTAAAACAGTCAAATACATATCCTGAATATATTCTGTAAGTGTTAACAAATGGTAGAAGATGAAGTAGGAGAAATAGTTGAAAGACAAACCTTATTAAGAGCTACAATGGATAGGATGTTGTGAAAGTCATGATCATCCATATCCTGAATATATTCTGTAAGTGTTAACAAATAGAGTAGAAGATGAAGTAGGAGAAATAGTTGAAAGACAAACCTTATTAAGAGCTACAATGGATAGGATGTTGTAGAAGTCATGAATATCATCCATATCCTGAATATATTCTGTAAGTGTTAACAATGGTGAAGATGAAGTAGGAGAAATAGTTGAAAGACAAACCTTATTAAGAGCTACAATGGATAGGATGTTGTAGAGAGTCATGATCATCCATATCCTGAATATATTCTGTAAGTGTTAACAAATGGTAGAAGATGAAGTAGGAGAAATAGTTGAAAGACAAACCTTATTAAGAGCTACAATGGATAGGATGATGTAGAGGGGATGTGATCATCCATATCCTGAATATATTCTGTAAGTGTTAACAAATGGTAGAAGATGAAGTAGGAGAAATAGTTGAAAGACAAACCTTATTAAGAGCTACAATGGATAGGATGTTGTAGAGAGTCATGATCATCCATATCCTGAATATATTCTGTAAGTGTTAACAAATGGTAGAAGATGAAGTAGGAGAAATAGTTGAAAGACAAACCTTATTAAGAGCTACAATGGATAGGATGTTGTGAAGAGTCATGATCATCCATATCCTGAATATATTCTGTAAATGTTAACTGATGGTAGAAGATGAAGTAGGAGAAATAGTTGAAAGACAAAACCTTATTAAGAGCTACAATGGATAGGATGTTGTCGAGGAAGTCATGATCATCCATATCCTGAATATATTCTGTAAGTGTTAACAAATGGTAGAAGATAAAAGTAGGAGAAATAGTTGAAAGACAAACCTTATTAAGAACTGAAATGGATAGGATGTTGTGAGAGTCATGATCATCCATATCCTGAATATATTCTGTAAGTGTTAACAAATGGCAGAAGATGAAGTAGAATAGTTGAAAGACAAACCTTATTAAGAGCTACAATGGATAGGATGTTGTGAGAGTCATGATCATCCATATCCTGAATATATTCATAATAGTGTTAACAAATGGAAGAAGATGAAGTAGGAGAAATGGTTGAAAGACAAACCTTATTAAGAGCTACAATGGATAGGATGTTGTTGAGAGTCATGATCATCCATATCCTGAATATATTCTGTAAGTGTTAACAAATGGTAGAAGATAAAGTAGGAGAAATAGTTGAAAGACAAACCTTATTAAGAGCTACAAAGGATAGGATGTTGTTGAGAGTCATGATCATCCATATCCTGAATATATTCTGTAAGTGTTAACAAATGGTAGAAGATGAAGTAGGAGAAATGGTTGAAAGACAAACCTTATTAAGAGCTACAAATGATAGGATGTTGTAGAGAGTCATGATCATCCATATCCTGAATATATTCTGTAAGTGTTAACAAATGGTAGAAGATGAAGTAGGAGAAATGGTTGAAAGACAAACCTTATTAAGAGCTACAAATGATACGATGTTGTAGAGAGTCATGATCATCCATATCCTGAATATATTCTGTAAGTGTTAACAAATGGTAGAAGATAAAGTAGGAGAAATAGTTGAAAGACAAACCTTATTAAGAGCTACAAAGGATAGGATGTTGTTGAGAGTCATGATCATCCATATCCTGAATATATTCTGTAAGTGTTAACAAATGATAGAAGATGAAGTAGGAGAAATGGTTGAAAGACAAACCTTATTAAGAGCTACAATGGATAGGATGTTGTAGAGAGTCATGATCATCCATATCCTGAATATATTCTGTAAGTGTTAACAAATGGTAGAAGATGAAGTAGGAGAAATAGTTGAAAGACAAACCTTATTAAGAGCTACAAAGGATAGGATGTTGTAGAGAGTCATGATCATCCATATCCTGAATATATTCTGTAAGTGTTAACAAATGGTAGAAGATGAAGTAGGAGAAATAGTTGAAAGACAAACCTTATTAAGAGTTACAAAGGATAGGATGTTGTGAGGATCATGATCATCCATATCCTGAATATATTCTGTAAGTGTTAACAAATGGTAGAAGATGAAGTAGGAGAAATGGTTGAAAGACAAACCTTATTAAGAGCTACAAAGGATAGGATGTTGTTGAGAGTCATGATCTGTCATATCCTGAATATATTCTGTAAGTGTTAACAAATGGTAGAAGATGAAGTAGGAGAAATAGTTGAAAGACAAACCTTATTAAGAGCTACAAAGGATAGGATGTTGTCAAGAGTCATGATCATCCATATCCTGAATATATTCTGTAAGTGTTAACAAATGGTAGAAGATGAAGTAGGAGAAATGGTTGAAAGACAAACCTTATTAAGAGCTACAAAGGATAGGATGTTGTGAGAGTCATGATCATCCATATCCTGAATATATTCTGTAAGTGTTAACAAATGGTAGAAGATGAAGTAGGAGAAATAGTTGAAAGACAAACCTTATTAAGAGCTACAAAGGATAGGATGTTGTCGAGAGTCATGATCATCTATATCCTGAATATATTCTGTAAGTGTTAACAAATGGTAGAAGATGGCCAAGGAGAAATAGTTGAAAAGACAAACCTTATTAGGCTACAAAGGATAGGATGTTGTCTTAGAGTCATGATCATCTATCCTGAATATATTCTGTAAGTGTTAACAAATGATAGAAGGTGATAGGAGAAATAGTTGAAGAACAAACCTTATTAAGAGCTACAAAGGATAGGATGTTGTTGAGAGTCATGATCATCCATATATCTGAATATATTCTGTAAGTGTTAACAAATGGCAGAAGATGATAGGAGAAATGGTTGAAAATAAAACCTTATTAAGGCTATAAAGATAGGATGTTGTCAGAGTTAAAACAGTCTAAATTACATATCCTGAATATATTCTGTAAGTGTTAACAAATGGTAAAAGGTGATAGGAGAGAAAGTAGTTGAAAGACAAACCTTATTAAGAGTAAAAGGATAGGATGTTGCAGAGAGTCATGATCATCATATCCTGAATATATTCTGTAAATGTTAACAAATGGTAGAAGATGAGGCTAAGAATGGTGAAAGATATGACCTTATTAAGAGCTACAAAGGATAGGATGTTGTAGAAGTCATGATCATTAATATCCTGAATATGTTAAGTGTTAACCGATAGTGAAGATGAAGTAGGAGAAATAGTTGAAAGACAATGTATTAAGAGCTACAAATGATAGGATGTTGTAGAGGAATGAGTCATCTCATATCCTGAATATAAACTATATGATGGCACAAATGGTAGAAGATGAGAGTAGGAGGAAATGGACAGAGAACCAAACACCGTAAGAGCTACAATGGGTAGGATGTTGGCAAGGGGTGGAAGTCATCCATATCCTGAATATATTCTGTAAATGTTAACAAATGGTAGAAGATGAAGTAGGAGAAATAGTTAGAAGACAAACCTTGTAAGAGCTACAATGGATAGGATGATGTGAGAGTCATGATCATCCATATCCTGAATATATTCTGTAAGTGTTAACAAATGGTAGAGAATGAAGTAGAATAAGTTGAAAGACAAACCTTATTAAGGCTACAATGGATGGTGTTGTAAGAGAGGTCTCATGATCAAATGTATATCCTGAATATATTCTGTAAGTGTTAACCAATGGTAGAAGATAAAGTAGGAGAAATAGTTGAAAGACAAACCTTATTAAGAGCTACAAAGGACAGGATGTTGTTGAGAGTCATGATCATCCATGTCTGATCATATTCTGTAGTATGTTTTCAATGGTGAAGATAAAGTAGGAGAAATGATTGAAGACAAACCTTATTAAGAGCTACAAAAGGATAGGATGTTGTAGAGTCATGATCATCCATATCCTGAATATATTCTGTAAGTGTTAACAAATGGTAGAAGATGAAATAGGAGAAATAGTTGAAAGACAAACCATGTAAGAGCTACAAAGGGATGAGATGTTGTAGGAATTCTCATGGTCATCTCCATATCCTGAATATATTCTGTAAGTGTTAACAAATGGTAGAAGATGAAATAGAGGAAATAGTTGAAAGACAAACCTTATTAAGAGCTACAAAGGATAGAAGGTGTTATTTGAAAGTCCGCGATAATCCATATCCTGAATATATTCATAAGTATTTCATAACAAATGGTAGAAGATAAAGTAGGAGAAATAGTTGAAAGACAAACCTTATTAAGAGCTACAAGGATAGGATGTTGTAGAGAGTCATGATCATCCATATCCTGAATATATTCTGTAAGTGTTAACAAATGGTGAAGATGAAATAGGAGAAATAAGTTGAAAGACAAACCTTATTAAGAGCTACAAAGGATAGGATGTTGTTGAAGGTCATGATCATCCATATCCTGAATATATTCTGTAAGTGTTAACAAATGGTAGAAGATAAAGTAGGAGAAATAGTTGAAAGACAAACACTGTGAAACATACAAAGGATAGGATGTTGTTGAGAGTCATGATCATCCATATCCTGAATATATTCTGTAAGTGTTAACAAATGGTGAAGATGAAATAGGAGAAATAGTTGAAAGACAAACCTTATTAAGAGCTACAAAGGATAGGATGTTGAGAGTCATGATCATCCATATCATGAATATATTCTGTAGTGTTAACAAATGGTAGAAGATGATAGGAGAGAAATAGTTGAAAGAATAAACTGTATGAGGCTACAAATGATAGGATGTGCAAGAGTCATGATCATCATATCCTGAATATATTCTGTAAGTGTTTACAAATGGTAGAAGATGAAGTAGGAAGAAATAGTTGAAAGACAAACCTTATTAAGAGCCTGAGATGAGATCATTGTGAGTGTAATTAAATATATCCTGAATATATTCTGTAAGTGTTCATAAATGGTAGAAGATGATAGGAGAAATAGTTGAAAGACAAACCTTATTAAGAGCTACAAATGATAGGATGTTGTAGAAGTCATAGTCATCCATATCCTGAATACTATTCTGTAAGTGCATTAACAAATGGTAGAAGATGAAGTAGAAGAGAAATAGTTGAAGACAAACCTGACAAAACCTACAAAGGATGAGGATGTTGTCGAGAGTCATGATCATCATATCTGAATATATTCCTAAGTATGCAACAAATGGTAGAATGAAGTAGGAGAAATAGTTGAAAGACAAACCATATTAAGAGCTACAAATGATAGGATGTTGTAGAGAGTCATGATCATCCATATCCTGAATATATTCTGTAAGTGTTTACAAATGGTAGAAGATGAAGTAGGAGAAATAGTTGAAAGACAAACCTTATTAAGAGCTACAATGGATAGGATGTTGTAGAGAGTCATGATCATCCATATCCTGAATATATTCTGTAAATGTTAACAAATGGTAGAAGATGAAGTAGGAGAAATAGTTGAAAGACAAACCTTATTAAGAGCTACAATGGATAGGATGTTGTAGAGAGTCATGATCATCCATATCCTGAATATATTCTGTAAGTGTTAACAAATGGTAGAAGATGAAGTAGGAGAAATAGTTGAAAGACAAACCTTATTAAGAGCTACAAAGGATAGGATGTTGTCGAGAGTCATGATCATCCATATCCTGAATGTATTCTGTAAGTGTTAACAAATGGTAGAAGATAGTGGAGAAATAGTTGAAAGACAAACCTTATTAAGAAGAACTCTAAATGGATAGGATGTTGTAGAGTCATGATCATCCATATCCTGAATATATTCTGTAAGTGTTAACAAATGGTAGAAGATGAAGTAGGAGAAATAGTTGAAAGACAAACCTTATTAAGAGCTACAATGGATAGGATGTTGTGGGAGGTCATGATCATCATATCCTGAATATATTCTGTAAGTGTTAACAAATGGTAGAAGATGAAGTAGGAGAAATAGTTGAAAGACAAACCTTATTAAGGAAACTACAAAGGATAGGATGTTGTAGAGAGTCATGATCATCCATATCCTGAATATATTCTGTAAGTGTTAACAAATGGTAGAGAATGAAGTAGGAGAAATAGTTGAAAGACAAACCTTATTAGAAGCTGCAATGGATAGGATGTTTGTGAGAGTCATGGAAGTCATCCATATCCTGAATATGTTCACTGTAAATGTTAACAAATGGTAGAAGATGAAGTAGGAGAAATAGTTGAAAGACAAACCTTATTAAGAGCTACAAAGGATAGGATGTTGTTGAAGTCATGATCATCCATATCCTGAATATGTTATTCTGTAAGTGTTAACAAATGGTAGAAGATGAAGTAGGAGAAATGGTTGAAAGACAAACCTTATTAAAAGAGCTACAATGGATAGGATGTTGTAGAGAGTCATGATCATCCATATCCTGAATATATTCTGTAAGTGTTAACAAATGGTAGAAGATGAAATAGGAGAAATAGTTGAAAGACAAAACCTTAAGAGCTACAAAGGATAGGATGTTGTAGAGAGTCATGATCATCCATATCCTGAATATATTCTGTAGGGTGTTAACAAATATGGTAGAAGATGAAGTAGGAGAAATAGTTGAAAGACAAACCTTATTAAGAGCTACAAAGGATAGGATGTTGTAGAGAGTCATGATCATCCATATCCTGAATATATTCTGTAAGTGTTAACAAATGGTAGAAAGATGAAGTAGGAGAAATAGTTGAAAGACAAACCTTATTAAGAGCTACAATGGATAGGATGTTGTAGAGGTGCATGATCATCCATATACTGAATATATTCTGTAAGTGTTAACAAATGGTAGAAGATGAAGTAGGAGAAATAGTTGAAAGACAAACCTTATTAAGAGCTACAAATGATAGGATATTTGTAGAGAGTCATGATCACGTCATATACTGAATATATTCTGTAAGTGTTAACAAATAGTGAAGATGAAGTAGGAGAAATAGTTGAAAGACAAACCTTATTAAGAGCTACAAATGATAGGATGTTGTAGAGAGTCATGATCATCCATATCCTGAATATATTCTGTAAGTGTTAACAAATGGTAGAAGATGAAGTAGGAGAAATAGTTGAAAGACAAACCTTCAATAAGAGCTACAATGGATAGGATGTTGTAGAGAATACATGATCATCCATATCCTGAATATATTCTGTAAGTGTTAACAAATGAACGAAGATGAGAAGTAGGAGAAATAGTTGAAAGACAAACCTTATTAAGAGCTACAATGGATAGGATGTTGTAGAGAGTCATGATCATCCATATCCTGAATATATTCTGTAAGTGTTAACAAATGGTAGAAGATGAAGTAGGAAAATAGTTGAAAGACAAACCTTATTAAGAGCTACAAATGATAGGATGTTGTAGAGAGTCATGATCATCCATATCCTGAATATATTCTGTGTAGTGTTAACAAATGGTAGAAGATGAAGTAGGAGAAATAGTTGAAAGACAAACCTTATTAAGAGCTACAATGGATAGGATGTTGTAGAGTCATGATCATCCACATATCCTGAATATATTCTGTAAGTGTTAACAAATGGTAGAAGATGAAGTAGAGAAATAGTTGAAAGACAAACCTTATTAAGAGCTACAAATGATAGGATGTTGTGAAAGTCATGATCATCCATATCCTGAATATATTCTGTAAGTGTTTACAAATAGTGAAGATGAAGTAGGAGAAATAGTTGAAAGACAAACCTTATTAAGAGCTACAAAGGATAGGATGTTGTAGAGAGTCATGATCATCCATATCCTGAATATATTCTGTAATGTTAACAAATGGTAGAAGATAGAAGTAGGAAGAAATAGTTGAAAGACAAACCTTATTAAGAGCTACAATGGATAGGATGTTGTAGAGAGTCATGATCATCCATATCCTGAATATGTTCTGTAAGTGTTAACAAATGGTAGAAGATGAAGTAGGAGAAATAGTTGAAAGACAAACCTTATTAAGAGCTACAAAGGATAGGATGTTGTCGAGAGTCATGATCATCCATATCCTGAATATATTCTGTGATGTTAACAAATGGTAGAAGATGAAGTAGGAGAAATAGTTGAAAGACAAACCTTATTAAGAGCTACAAAGGATAGGATGTTGTAGAGAGTCATGATCATCCATATCCCACCTGAATATATTCTGTAAATGTTAACAAATGGTAGAAGATGAAGTAGGAAAATAGTTGAAAGACAAACACTTATTAAGAACTACAAAGGATAGGATGTTGTCGAGAGTCATGATCATCATATCCTGAATATATTCTGTAAGTGTTAACAAATGGTAGAAGATGAAGTAGGAGAAATAGTTGAAAGACAAACCTTATTAAGAGCTACAAAGGATAGGATGTTGTAGAGAGTCATGATCATCCATATCCTGAATATGTTATTTAAGTGTTAACAAATGGTGAAGATGAGTAGGAGAAATAGTTGAAAGACAAACCTTATTAAGAGCTACAAAGGATAGGATGTTGTGAAAGTACGCAGTCATCCATATCCTAGATATATTCTGTAAGTGTTAACAAATGGTAGAAGATGAAGTAAGAGAAATAGTTGAAAGACAAACCTTATTAAGAGCTACAAAGGATAGGATGTTGTGAAGTGCCATGATCATCCATATCCTGAATATTCTGTAAGTGTTAACAAATGGTAGAAGATGAAGTAGGAGAAATAGTTGAAAGACAAACCTTATTAAGAGCTACTGCAAAGGATAGGATGTTGTAGAGAGTCATGATCATCCATATCCTGAATATATTCTGTAAATGTTAACAAATGGTAAGGAAGATGAAGTAGGAGAAATAGTTGAAAGACAAACCTTATTAAGAGCTACAAATGATAGGATGTTGTGAAAGTCCTTGATCATCCATATCCTGAATATATTCTGTAAGTGTTAACAAATGGTAGAAGATGAAGTAGGAGAAATAGTTGAAAGACAAATAACATTCAGAGCTACAAATGATAGGATGTTGTAGAGAGTCATGATCATCCATATCCTGAATATATTCTGTAAGTGTTAACAAATGGTAGAAGATGAAGTAGGAGAAATAGTTGAAAGACAAACCTTATTAAGAGCTACAAATGGATAGGATGTTGTGAGAGTCATGATCATCCATATCCTGAATATATTCTGTAAGTGTTAACAAATGGTAGAAGATGAAGTAGGAGAAATAGTTGAAAGACAAACCTTATTAAGAGCTACAATGGATAGGATGTTGTAGAGAGTCATGATCATCCATATCCTGAATATATTCTGTAAGTGTTAACAAATGGTAGAAGATGAAGTAGGAGAAATAGTTGAAAGACAAACCTTATTAAGAGCTACAAATGATAGGATGTTGTAGAGAGTCATGATCATCCATATCCTGAATATATTCTGTAAGTGTTAACAAATGGTGAAGATCAGAAGTAGGAGAAATAGTTGAAAGACAAACCTTATTAAGAGCTACAATGGATAGGATGTTGTTGAGAGTCATGATCATCCATATCCTGAATATATTCTGTAAATGTTAACAAATGGTAGAAGATGATACGAGAAATAGTTGAAAGACAAACCTTATTAAGAGCTACAATGAGATGTTGCTTAGAGAGTCATGATCATCCATATCCTGAATATATTCTGTAAGTGTTAACAAATGGTAGAAGATGAAGTAGGAGAAATAGTTGAAAGACAAACCTTATTAAGAGCTACAATGGATAGGATGTTGTAGAGAGTCATGATCATCCATATCCTGAATGTATTCTGTAAGTGTTAACAAATGGTAGAAGATGAAGTAGGAGAAATTGTTGAAAGACAAACCTTATTAAGAGCTACAATGGATAGGATGTTGTGAAAGTCATGATCATCCATATCCTGAATATATTCTGTAAGTGTTAACAAATGGTAGAAGATGAAGTAGGAGAAATAGTTGAAAGACAAACCTTATTAAGAGCTACAATGGATAGGATGTTGTAGAAGTCATGATCATCCATATCTGAATATATTCTGTAAGTGTTAACAAATGGTAGAAGATGAAGTAGGAGAAATAGTTGAAAGACAAACCTTATTAAAGAGCTACAATGGATAGGATGTTGTAGAGAGTCATGATCATCCATATCCTGAATATATTCTGTAAGTGTTAACAAATGGTAGAAGATGAAGTAGGAGAAATAGTTGAAAGACAAACATTAAAACTACAATAGGATACTGATGTTGTAGAGTCATGGCTCATCCATATCCTGAATATATTCTGTGTGTTTAACAAATGAGTAGAAGATGAAGTAGGAAAATAGTTGAAAAATGTCAAACCTTATTAAAGCACCTAATAGAATAGGATGTTTATGAAAGTCCATGATCATCACATCTGAATATATTGTAAGTATTAACAAACAAATGACGTAAATAGAGAGAAATAAGTTGGTGGAAAACCATTAGGCTCTAATAGATGGGAATATTTGTGGTCATGATATCCATATCCACCTGAATATATTCTGTAAGTGTTAACAAATGGTAGAAAATGAAGTAGGAGAAATAGTTGAAAGACAAACCTTATTAAGAGCTACAATGGATAGGATGTTTACATGAAAGTCATGATCATCCATATCCTGAATATGTTCTGTAAGTGTTAACAAATGGTAGAAGATGAAGTAGGAGAAATAGTTGAAAGACAAACCTTATTAAGAGCTACAATGGATGGGATGTTACTTGAGAGTCATGATCATCATATCCTGAATATATTCTATGAGAGTGTTAACAAATGGTAGAAGATGAAGTAGGAGAAATAGTTGAAAGACAAACCTTATTAAGAGCTACAATGGATAGGATATTTGTAGAGAGTCATGATCATCCATATCCTGAATATATTCTGTGAAAGTGTTAACAAATGGTAGAAGATGAAGTAGGGAGAAATAATTTGAAAGACAAACCTTATTAAGAGCTACAAATGATAGGATATTTGTGAGAGTCATGATCATCCATATCCTGAATATGTATTCTGTAAGTGTTAACAAATGGTAGAAGATGAAGTAGGAGAAATAGTTGAAAGACAAACTGTGTATTGCTACAATGGATAGGATGTTGTTGAGAGTCATGATCATCCATATCCTGAATATATTATTCTGTAAATGTTAACAAATGGTAGAAGATGAAGTAGGAGAAATAGTTAGAAAGACAAACCTTATTAAGAGCTACAATGGATAGGATGTTGTAGAGAGTCATGATCATCCATATCCTGAATATATTCTGTAAGTGTTAACAAATGGTAGAAGATGAAGTAGGAGAAATAATGGAAGTAGGAGAAATTGTTGAAAGACAAACCTTATTAAGAGCTACAATGGATAGGATGTTGTGAAAGTCATGATCATCCATATCCTGAATATTCTGTAAGTGTTAACAAATGGTAGAAGATGAAGTAGGAAAATAGTTGAAAGACAAACCTTATTAAGAGCACAATGGATAGGATGTTGTAGAGAGTCATGATCATCCATATCCTGAATATGTTCTGTAAGTGTTAACAAATGGTAGATGAAGTAGGAGAAATAGTTGAGAAAGACAAACCTTATTAAGAGCTACAATGGATAGGATGTTGTGAAAGTCATGATCATCTATATCCTGAATATATTCTGTAAGTGTTAACAAATGGTAGAAGATGAAGTAGGAGAAATAGTTGAAAAGACAAACCTTATTAAGGCACAATGGATAGGATGTTGTGAGGAGTCATGATCATCCATATCCTGAATATATTCTGTAAGTGTTAACAAATGGTAGAAGATGAAGTAGGAGAAATAGTTGAAAGACAAACCTTATTAAGAGCTACAATGGATAGGATGTTGTAGAGAGTCATGATCATCCATATCCTGAATATATTCTGTAAGTGTTAACAAATGGTAGAAGATGAAGTAGGAGAAATAGTTGAAAGACAAACCTTATTAAGAGCTACAATGGATAGGATGTTGTGAAAGTCATGATCATCCATGTCCTGAATATGTTCTGTAAGTGTTAACAAATGGTAGAAGATGAAGTAGGAGAAATAGTTGAAAGACAAACCTTATTAAGAGCTACAATGGATAGGATGTTGTAGAGGTCATGATCATCCATGTCTGAATATATTCTGTAAGTGTTAACAAATGGTAGAAGATGAAGTAGGAGAAATAGTTGAAAGACAAGCAGTAAGAGCTACAATGGATAGGATGTTGTAGAGAGTCATGATCATCCATATCCTGAATATATTCTGTAAGTGTTAACAAATGGTAGAAGATGAAGTAGGAGAAATAGTTGAAAGACAAACCTTATTAAGAGCTACAATGGATAGGATGTTGTAGAGAGTCATGATCATCCATATCCTGAATATATTCTGTAAGTGTTAACAAATAGTGAAGATGAAGTAGGAGAAATAGTTGAAAGACAAACCTTATTAAGAGCTACAATGGATAGGATGTTGTAGAGAGTCATGATCATCCATATCCTGAATATATTCTGTAAGTGTTAACAAATGGTAGAAGATGAAGTAGGAAGAAATAGTTGAAAGACAAACCTTATTAAGAGCTACAATGGATAGGATGTTGTAGAAGTCATGATCATCCATATCCTGAATATATTCTGTAAGTGTTAACAAATGGTAGAAGATGAAGTGGGAGAAATAGTTGAAAGACAAACCTTATTAAGAGCTACAATGGATAGGATGTTGTGGGAAGATGTGATCCATTAATATGAATATATTCTATGAAAGTGTTAACAAATGGTGAGAAGATGAAGTGAGGGGAAGAAGTAGTTGAAGAACAAACCTTATTAAGAGCTACAATGGATAGGATGTTGTAGAGAGTCATGATCATCCATATCCTGAATATATTCTGTAAGTGTTAACAAATGGTAGAAGATGAAGTAGGAGAAATAGTTGAAAGACAAACCTTATTAAGAGCTACAATGGATAGGATGTTGTAGAGGTCATGATGCATCCATATCCTGAATATGTTCTGTAAGTGTTAACAAATGGTAGAAGAAGATGAAGTAGGAGAAATAGTTGAAAGACAAACCTTATTAAGAGCTACAATGGATAGGATGTTGTAGAGAGTCATGATCATCCATATCCTGAATATATTCTATATGATGTTAACAAATGGTAGAAGATGAAGTAGGAGAAATAGTTGAAAGACAAACCTTATTAAGAGCTACAATGGATAGGATGTTTGGCAAAAGAGTCATGATCATCCATATCCTAGATAATATTCTGTAAGTGTTAACAAATGGTAGAAGATGAAGTAGGAGAAATAGTTGAAAGACAAACCTTATTAAGAGCTACAATGGATAGGATGTTGTGAGGAGCAGTCATCCATATCCTGAATATATTCTGTGAAAGTGTTAACAAATGGTAGAAGATGAAGTAGGAGAAATAGTTGAAAGACAAACCTTATTAGAGCTACAATGGATAGGATGTTGTAGAGAGTCATGATCATCCATATCCTGAATATATTCTGTAAGTGTTAACAAATGGTAGAAGATGAAGTAGGAGAAATAGTTGAAAGACAAACCTTATTAAGAGCTACAATGGATAGGATGTTGTAGAGAGTCATGATCATCCATATCCTGAATATATTCTGTAAGTGTTAACAAATGGTAGAAGATGAAGTAGGAGAAATAGTTGAAAGACAAACCTTATTAAGAGCTACAATGGATAGGATGTTGTTGAGAGTCATGATCATCCATATCCTGAATATATTCTGTAAGTGTTAACAAATGGTAGAAGATGAAGTAGGAGAAATAGTTGAAAGACAAACCTTATTAAGAGCCCTACAATGGATAGGATGTTGTGAAGAGTCATGATCATCCATATCCTGAATATGTTCTGTAAGTGTTAACAAATGAAGGTAGAAGATGAAGTAGGAGAAATAGTTGAAGAGCAAACCTTATTAAGAGCTACAATGGATAGGATGTTGTGGGGAGTCATGATCATCCATATCCTGAATATATTCTGTAAGTGTTAACAAATGGTAGAAGATGAA
This sequence comes from Ascarosepion bandense, assembly GCA_037127315.1. NCBI lineage: Eukaryota > Metazoa > Mollusca > Cephalopoda > Sepiida > Sepiidae > Ascarosepion > Ascarosepion bandense. The sequence continues at coordinate 678,845 of JBBBDQ010001461.1, read as the reverse complement.
GTAGGAGAAATAGTTGAAAGACAAACCTTATTAAGAGCTACAATGGATAGGATGTTGTAGAGAGTCATGATCATCCATATCCTGAATATATTCTGTAAGTGTTAACAAATGGTAGAAGATGAAGTAGGAGAAATAGTTGAAAGACAAACATTAGAGCTACAAGAGGATAGGATGTTGTTGAGAGTCATGATCATCCATATCCTGAATATATTCTGTAAATGTTAACAAATGGTAGAAGATGAAGTAGGAGAAATAGTTGAAAGACAAACCTTATTAAGAGCTACAAATGATGGGATGTTGTAGAGAGTCATGATCATCCATATCCTGAATATATTCTGTAAGTGTTAACAAATGGTAGAAGATGAAGTAGGAGAAATAGTTGAAAGACAAACCTTATTAAGAGCTACAAATGATAGGATGTTGTAGAAGATGTGATCATCCATATCCTGAATATATTCTGTAAGTGTTAACAAATGGTAGAAGATGAAGTAGGAGAAATAGTTGAAAGACAAACCTTATTAAGAGCTACAAATGATAGGATGTTGTAGAGAGTCATGATCATCCATATCCTGAATATATTCTGTAAGTGTTAACAAATGGTAGAAGATGAAGTAGGAGAAATAGTTGAAAGACAAACCTTATTAAGAGCTACAAATGATAGGATGTTGTAGAGAGTCATGATCATCCATATCCTGAATATATTCTGTAAGTGTTAACAAATGGTAGAAGATGAAGTAGGAGAAATAGTTGAAAGACAAACCTTATTAAGAGCTACAATGGATAGGATGTTGTGAAGAGTCATGATCATCCATATCCTGAATATATTCTGTAAGTGTTAACAAATGGTAGAGAATGAAGTAGGAGAAATAGTTGAAAGACAAACCTTATTAAGAGCTACAATGGATAGGATGTTGTAGAGAGTCATGATCATCCATATCCTGAATATATTCTGTAAGTGTTAACAAATGGTAGAAGATGAAGTAGGAGAAATAGTTGAAAGACAAACCTTATTAAGAGCTACAAAGGATAGGATGTTGTAGAGAGTCATGATCATCTGTATCCTGAATATATTCTGTAAGTGTTAACAAATGGTAGAAGATAGAAGTAGGAGAAATAGTTGAAAGACAAACCTTATTAAGAGCTACAAATGATAGGATGTTGTAGAGAGTCATATCATCCATATCCTGAATATATTCTGTAAGTGTTAACAAATGGTAGAAGATGAAGTAGGAGAAATGGTTGAAAGACAAACCTTATTAAGAGCTACAAAGGATAGGATGTTGTAGAGAGTCATGATCATCCATATCCTGAATATATTCTGTAAGTGTTAACAAATGGTAGAAGATGAAGTAGGAGAAATAGTTGAAAGACAAACCTTATTAAGAGCTACAGAGGATAGGATGTTTTAGAGTGTGATCATCATATCCTGAATATATTCTGTAAGTGTTAACAAATGGTAGAAGATGAAGTAGGAGAAATAGTTGAAAGACAAACCTTATTAAGAGCTACAATGGATAGGATGTTGTAGAGAGTCATGATCATCCATATCCTGAATATATGTCCTACTTAAGTGTTAACAAATGGTAGAGATGAAGTAGGAGAAATAGTTGAAAGATAAACCTTATTAAGAGCTACAAAGGATAGGATGTTGTTGGAGTCATGATCATCCATATCAAGATATATTCTGTAAAGTGTTAACAAATGGTAGAAGATGAAGTAGGAGAAATAGTTGAAAGACAAACCTTATTAAGAGCTACAAAGGATAGGATGTGTAGAGAGTCATGATCATCCATATCCTGAATATATTCTGTAAGTGTTAACAAATGGTAGAAGATGAAGTAGGAGAAATAGTTGAAAGACAAACCTTATTAAGAGCTACAATGGATGGGATGTTGTAGAGAAATTCATGATCATCCATATCTAGAATATATTCCTGTAAGTGTTAACAAATGGTAGAAGATGAAGTAGGAAAGTAGTTGAAGGGCAAACCTTATTAAGAGCTACAATGGATGGGATGTTGTAGAGAGTCATGATCATCCATATCCTGAATATATTCTATGAAATGTTAACAAATGGTAGAAGATGAAGTAGGAGAAATAGTTGAAAGACAAACCTTATTAAGAGCTACAATGGATAGGATGTTGTAGAGAGTCATAGTGTCATATCCTATGAATATATTCTGTAAGTGTTAACAAATGGTAGAAGATGAAGTAGGAGAAATAGTTGAAAGACAAACCTTATTAAGAGCTACAATGGATAGGATGTTGTAGAGAGTCATGATCATCCATATCCCTGGTCCAATGTGTAAGTGTTAACAAATGGTAGAAGATGAAGTGGAAAATAGTTGAAAGACAAACCTTATTAAGAGCTACAATCTGGATGGATGTTGTGAAATTAATGATCATCCATATCCTGAATATATTCTGTAAGTGTTAACAAATGGTAGAAGATGATAGGAGAAATAGTTGAAGGGCTCATTGTATTAAAGGCACCCACAATGGATGGGGATGTTTGGCAAGAAAGTGTGATCATCATATCCTGAATATATTCTGTAAGTGTTGCATAAATGGTAGAAGATGAAGTAGGAGAAATAGTTGAAAGACAAACCTTATTGAGCTACAATGGATAGGATGTTGTAAGTGCGTGATCATCCATATCCTGAATATATTGTAAGTGTTAACAGTGGTAGAAGATGAAGTAGGAGAAATAGTTGAAAGACAAACATTAAGAGCTACAATGGATAGGATGTTGATAAAAGTCATGATCATCCATATCCTGAATATATTCTGTAAGTGTTAACAAATGGTAGAAGATGAAGTAGGAGAAATAGTTGAAAGACATTTATTAAAACTCACAATGGATAGGTGCTGTAGAGAGTCATGATCGTATATCCTGAATATATTCTGTAAGTGTTAACAAATGGTAGAAAGATGAAGTAGGAGAAATAGTTGAAGGAATGAACATATTAAGAACTGCAGTGGACGGATGTTGTAGAAGATAACGATCATCCATATCCTAGATATATTCTTCAAGGTATTAACAAATGGTAAGAACAGTAGGAGAAATAATTTGAAAGACAAACCTTATTAAGAGCTACAATGGATAGGATGTTGTAGAGAATTGTGATCATCCATATCCTGAATATATTCTGTAAGTGTTAACAAATGGTAGAAGATGAAGTAGGAGAAATAGTTGAAAGGTCATTATTAAGAGCTACAAAGGATAGGATGTTGTTGAGAGTCATGATCATCATATCTGAATATATTCTGTAAATGTTAACAAATGGTAGAAGATGAAGTAGGAGAAATAGTTAGAAGGCAAACCTTATTAAGAGCTACAAATGATGGGATGTTGTAGAGAGTCATGATCATCCATATCCTGAATATATTCTGTAAGTGTTAACAAATGGTAGAAGATGAAGTAGGAGAAATAGTTGAAAGACAAACCTTATTAAGAGCTACAAATGATAGGATGTTGTAAGTCATGATCATCCATATCTGAATATATTCTGTAAGTGTTAACAAATGGTAGAAGATGAAGTGGAGAAATAGTTGAAAGACAAACCTTATTAAGAGCTACAGTGATAGGATGTTGTAGAGAGATATGATCATCCATATCCTGAATATATTCTGAAAGTGTTAACAAATGATGAAGATGAAGTAGGAGAAATAGTTGAAAGATGAACTCATATTAAGAGCTACAAATGATAGGATGTTGTAGAGAGTCATGATCATCCATATCCTGAATATATTCTGTAAGTGTTAACAAATGGTAGAAGATGGTAGGAGAAATAGTGAAAAGATAACCTTATTAAGAGCTACAAAGGATAGGATGTTGTTGAGAGTCATGATCATCCATATCCGGAATATGTTCTGTAAGTGTTAACAAATGGTAGAAGATGGGCGGAGAAATAGTTGAAAGACAAACCTTATTAAGAGCTACAAAGATGGGGATGTGTGAAAGTCATGATCATCCATATCCTGAATATATTCTATGTGTTAACAAATGGTAGAAGATGAAGTAGGAGAAAATAGTTGAAAGACAAACCTTATTAAAGGCTACAATGGATAGGATGTTGTTGAGAGTCATGATCTCATCCATATCCTGAATATATTCTGTAAGTGTTAACAAATGGTAGAAGATGAAGTAGGAGAAATAGTTGAAGAATGGAAAGCATAGTCAGAAGTACAATGGATAGGATGTTGTGAGAAGTCCGCAGTCATCCATATCCTGAATATATTCTGTAAGTGTTAACAAATGGTAGAAGATGGTAAGAGAAATAGTTAGAAGAACAAACCTTTTAAGAGCTACAATGGATAGGATGTTGTTGAGAATTGTGAATATCCATATCTGAATATATTCTGTAAGTGTTAACAAATGAAGATGAAGTGGGAGAAATGAGTTGAGAAGAATTAAACCTTATTAAAATACAATGGATAGGATGTTGTGAGGTGTGATCATCCATATCCTGAATATTCTGTAAGTGTTAACAAATGGTAGAAGATGAAGTAAGAGGAAATAGTTGAAAGACAAGCCACCATTAAGAGCTACAATGGATAGGATGTTGTAGGGAGTCATGATCATCCATATCCTGAATATATTCTATAGTGTTAACAAATGGTAGAAGGTAAGTAGGAGAAATAGTTGAAAGACAAACCTTGTAGAGAGCTACAATGGATAGCAGGATGTTGTGAGAGTCATGATCATCCATATCCTGAATATATTCTGTAAGTGTTCATGTTTAATGGTAGAAGATGAAGTAGGAGAAATAGTTGAAAGACAAACCTTATTAAGAGCTACGAGATGGATGTTGTGAGTCATGTTCGCCTATGTCCTGAAGGGATACAACATACAGCAGAAGAAGAAATATCAGAAAAGGAAAACGAGACAGAGGAAGGCAGCAGATAACATATTTGAGGGGCCTGATCAGGTGGATGACGGAATGGGGGTTGCAAGGTGTAACAGGAGAAAGCAATACTAAGAGCCACCAGAGATAGGGAAACATGGAAAACCATGATTGCCAACGTGCTGAAAGGACAGGGCACATAGAAGCAGAAGATCATGTCAAGTGCGCCTCCCAGAATAGGAGACTTGAGTTCAAATCTTATTAAAGACTACTTTTAACAAGCTTACCATTATGATAAAAATCAGTATAAAGATGAAACAAAAACCAGTCAAAATTAATAATGACAATACTTTATTTAAGACATTCAGACAACATAATTTTAGAGCCTTTTAGAGATTCCAAATTAATTCAATACAAGGAGTTATTTCCAAAATCTATTAAATCTATAACTCTGTTCTTCCCTTCTCTTCTCAATTTTGTTTTTTCCCCTTTCTCCTTCTGGTTCCGTCCAAATCCAAGCCAGTTTCACTCAAAATGTTCACCCACCTAACCTACAATCTCTCCAACTGACTCCTTTGTTCACTAAATAGCAGACAGACGTAAATGTGGCAAATTTTGGTAATTGAAATACTGGCACCAGTAAAGCATACAAAACACCAATAAGCATAAAGTGGGATGGGGGCTGAGGATCCCTGGAGCATGGGAGGGTGAGGGTTAAATATTTGGCACGGGAAGCAAAGATCACATTCTATCATGGGAAGAAGATGGCTCAGAAATGAAAGTCTTCCTTTGCTTTGATTATAGATTTCCCTATTTTGTAGGACATGACTCAAGAAGGCAAAAAAGATGTTAAAAGACATAGAAGGTAAGACAAGGAAAGTTAGAAAAAAAAAAAAGGAAAGAAAAGGGTTAGAGAAGGGGAGAAGAAAAGAGATTAAGAGAAAGAAAGAGAATGGGAAAAGAATGAAAGACAAAAAGTTAGAGAAAGAGGGCAGGAAAGAGGTTGACAGAAACAGACAGAGTAAGAGAAGGAGAAAAAAAGAAATAAAGAAAACAATAAAGAGCTAAAGATAGAAAGTGGGAGATGAAAAGAGGTTGAGAGAAACAGAGTAAGAGAAACAGAAGTAGAAAAGTAAAAAGTTAGAGTTAGAAAAAGGAGACAAAAAGAGGTTGAGAGAAATGGAGATAGCGGGAGTAAGAGAAGGAGAGAAAGGAATAAAATGAAGAGAAAGACTAAAAGGTAGTAGTCGAGAGGGAAAGGAGATTAGAGGTTAAGAGAAATACATAGAGAGATTAAGTGAAAAAGAAAAGGGAAAGTAAATAAAGAAAAGGTAAAAAGATAGAGATAGAGAAGGGAAGAAGAAAAGAGATTGGGAAAAACAGAGACAGTAAGAGAAAGAGTGAAACAAAGAAACGTAAATAAAGATCACCCGGTTCACACTCCACCCATGTCTATTGAACAGTTGAAGAGGCTCATCCCTTGTTTCCTGTTTAGGATGTGGTTTCCGGTTTTTCTCTTTTCTAGTCTTTTCACTCTTACGTAGCCCCCTGCACATCAGTGGCATTTTCGCCTTGCTTGGGGTGATATGTTTAAAAAAATAAAATAAAATAAAATAAATGGAGAAAAGAGAAAGAAAAGAATATAAAAATAAAGTTGGTTATTTTTTTAAAAAAAAGGAGTGTGAAAGACAAGGAATTTGAGAAAGAGAGAGGAAAATACAATGAGAGTGAAATTATTTTTAGATTTTCAAAAGAGAAAAGGAAAATGAATAGACACAAAGACTGAGAAAAAGGAGAGAGTCAGAGAGAGAGAGAGAGAGAGAGAGAGAAAAGGAAAGAGAGCTATGAAAATAGTCTGAAATGAGCTTAGGAGAAGTAAAAAGAATTAGAGGAAAACACATCCGGGGTATCGAAAGAGTAAAACAAAATATGATAAAGAGATATAATAGAAATTAAGATGGACAAAGTTTTGTGTGAGAAAAAGAATACAAAAGATACAAATAGAATGAAAAAATATAAAACAATAGATTTTTTTCTTTATCACTAATATCCATCCAATAAAAGGCTTAAGAGCCACTCAAAGTAGGGGGTTACTGAGTGGAGTTGTATTAAAGTAAGAAAGAAGTGTTGGGAATATAGAATTAAAGTAGACTTTAGAAGAAACTGGAAACCGAATCCTGAACCGGAAATATGGGATAAACTTCTTTTTCTGTTCAAAAGATCAGAGATGAATTGAATGATAGATGAACTTATCTACTCCTAGAAGTCAGTCAAGTGTCGTATTTGATAGACACTTGGGTGGTCATGTCTTGAAAGAGACATGACTGACTGGGCAGAAGATTTTGCTGTAGTAGGTAGGTATTACTTTCTGTGGTAGACTGGTTGCCAACCAAGGCCATACAACCCAATCTGCACTGCTATTTAACCCATAGCTGGAGGGAGAAGCAGCAGATTCATACCTTTCCCAAAGTTATTTGCATGTATGTAAATGCAACGAATTCAACTGGAATTCCAACTCAGCTCTCCAATTTCTTAATTCCTAGAAGATGAGAGATAAAGAAAAAGAAAAGAAGGAGAGTGACCACAGAGAAAACAAGAGAAAACTGAATAAGGAGAAAGAGAGAGACTAAAGAAGAGAATATGAGAGTAAGAAAGCATTGTCAAAAAATGTAAGTAAGAGATTAGTGGCAATGAAAAAAGAAACAAGAGAATGAGAAAGAGAAAGAAAAGAGAAAAAGAAAGTGAGAGAGAAGGAGAAATAAAAGAGAAATAAAAAGAGAAAGCATAAGATAAAGAGAAAGAAAACAGAAAGAGAAAGTGAAAGACAAAGAGAAAGAGAAAGGGCAAGTTAAAGAGAAAGAGAAAGTAAAAGAGAAAGAAAAAGAAAGCAGAAATAGAAAGAGAAAGAAAAAGTGAAAGAGAAAGGAAAAGAGAAAAAGCTGAAGAAGGAAAAAGAGAGAGAAAGAGAGGTGGGAAAACAAGCAAGCGAAGAGATAGACAAAAAGTAAGAGAAAATAAGAGTTGAAAAGATGGGAGCAAGAGGCAAAAAGTATAAAGGAGAAAGATAAGGATGGATTCTTGGGATGTAGATGAGGATTTCCCCAACCAGAACCCGCCCACTGTCTGTGATGTAAATAACACCCTTCTGTGTTAATTAACCTCACCTGCCTTTTGTTCAGCTGCCAGAGAAGCATTTTATCTTTGGGCCTGAAACTAAATCATCTGTCGAGATGACTGACTACCTTGTCATGCTTATCTATATTCATATTTATATATTCATTTCTCCATTTCTCATTCTTTGTTAGCTGCTCTATCTATCTATCTATCTATCTATCTATCTATCTATCTATCTATCTATCCAAGTCAGTTCTATCTATCTATCTATCTATCTATCTATCTATCTATCTATCTATCCTAATCCAAGTCAGTTCTATCTATCTATCTATCTATCTATCTATCTATCTATCTATCTATCTAAACCTGTTCATATCTATCTATCTACCTATCTATCTAAACATATTCATATCTATCTCACTCTATTCATATCTATCTATCAATCTATCTAGCTTGCTAGCTATCTAAACATGTTCATATCTATCTATCTAAACATGTTCATATCTATCTATCTATCTATCTATTTATCTATCTATCTATCTATCTATCTATCTTAATCTGCTCCTGTCTACATCTCTGTCTTTTATAGTATTTATATCCATCTGTCTATCTATATCTGTACAGCATTTTATTAAGCATTAGCCCAGTTCACACTCCACCCACATCTACTGAACAGGTGTAGAGGCTCATCCCGTTCCCTGTTTAGGATGTGGTTTCCGGCTTTCTCTTTTCCAATCTTTTCACTTTTCTTTTTTGTTTCTTTTTTTTTTTTTCCAATTGGAGTAGATAGACTAAACTATTGCCTGGTTCATACTCCACCCACATCTACTGAACAGGTGTAGAGGCTCATCCCATTCCCTGTTTAGGATGTGGTTTCCAGCTTTCTCTTTTCTAATCTATTCACTCTTACGTAGCCCCCTGCACACCAGTGGCCTTACCGCCTTGCTCGGGGTGATATGATTAAAAAAAAAAAAAGCTTAGATGTAACACAAGACCCAAACTCTGAAGCACTCAGTGAGGATCAAATTCACAACTTAGTCATAACTGATTAAGCAAGACAGGTTTACAGTATTTACATTATTCAGACTATTGTCCTCATCTTTGTTGTTATTTGTACAACGTTTCAGCCATTATATGCTCCGGCCTTCTTCAGGTGTAGGAATTTTTAACCAAATCCAATATAACAATCACTGGGGGATATCATCCTCATTCTTTGCATAAAGCCTTGATTGGAAGTCATGAGTTATCTTCCTCTAACCCTGCAAGTTACTTGTTCACCACTGCTGTAGCTTGGTATTGAACTCACAACTCAACTTAAGAGTCAAGAACCAATGCCTATATCCAGGTGTCCTTAAGGACACCTGGATATAGGCATTGGTTCAACTGAATTTTTGAGACCTATAAGGCTAATGTCCAGTCACGCTACAACTAAGTACTACCTGATCTCAGAAATATAGACAAATACAAGACAGGTTTGCCAATCATTACACTACCTCAAAGTGCATTAGAAGAGATTTACTAAGCAAGCAAGGCTTACATGTGGCACAAGTCTAAAAGTATGTAGCATCTAGTAGGGATCAAATTTACTACTCCGTAATAAATTATATGGAAAGGCAAACTAGCTCACTAGATTATATTCAAGATTATAGCCACACTGATGAGCTGTGATACGGTGAAACAGGCTTGTATTTGGATGACTAATATATATATATATATATAAAGAATGCAATGGGTAAATTATCACTATTTCTAATTTTGCACATACGTGTGGCTGATTTCATTTTGTTGATTGCACAGTGTGGTAGGGTCAGTTGGGCAATATCTGTGAGGAAAAGTGCACAATGACGCAATTCACTTCACCAGAAATTTGGAAAAGGTATGCTGTACTAATTGTGTATTCATACTGGAAGCTCTAATACAAAAGTTTGACAGTGATTTGGTGCCACTCTGAGGACAGTCTAAAGAATTCGGAAAAAGTTGGATTTGAGTAATGACGATTACAAAGATATAGTAATGTAGAAAACTCACTCTGGTCATTCTGATAAGAAAAGAACTCTTGAATTTGCTGGTGAGCACCACTATCTCAAAACAGCATCCTTCATCAACTGCACTGAGGCGGTAGTGCTGCCATGGTTCAAGAGGGTGGCAGCTAGAAGATCCTACATCTAGTAACAAGCAGGAGAACCCAGTCATTTATATGACCACATCACTCCATTACATCTGACAACCTAACTCCCCATCGATATCAATAGCAGGAAATCAAAATTTGTCTTACATCCATTCATTTTTCTTTCAGTCTACGGTTTCGCTTTAACTGGAAACAATTATTGCTTTTTAGTCTTTCGTGTCAATGTCCAAAGAGTCTGAGCTCCAGGACCATGGATTAGTTTTAAAGCTTTCCTTACACCCGAGCAACGCAGGGGTATACTGCTAGTAGATTTATATATATGATGTCTGACTATTCATTACTGCACACAACCATCTCCTTAGATGATCCCTGTTCCTGACATCTGTTCAGGCAGGCTTGTGTTTGCCCAACACCTACAGAGACCTATTTGTAGTTTATACTGTAACTATACTGACATTTGTTATAGTTTCTGGGAGATCATTTCTAATAAAGTATGGTCAACAATTTGCACACAACCTTCAGTTTGTCTTTGCACAACTATCAATGGCATCCAAACAGTTCCCTCAATGTTATTAAATTTACCAGGCTTAGATCGACCTGTGGTTTGATTTTCAGGCACCTTCCAAAAGTTCCCTACCCTGGCTTTGTGTTCCCAAATCAAAAATATCAATGGCTTCCAAACAGTTTTGTTCACCCTATTTCACTTACAAGGTTTAGGTCAACCTGTGGTTTGATTTTCAGGCACTTTCCAAAAGTTCCCAAAGCAGGTTTTGTATCCTCAGAACAAAAACATCAAGAAACAAATTGACAATGGTGAGATTCACAGCATGGTTTCAGAGAGCAAATGTTCTAACCACCCAACCATGTGCTCATATATATCAGTCAGTTAAGTGACATACATGATACATGCTTGGGCACTCATGTTTCTTTCAAGACATGACTGATGGTGGTAGATTGGTTGCCAACCGAGGCTACAGAATACAATCTGTCCTTCTATTTAACTCATAGATGGAGAGAGAAGAGATAGATTAATACCATTTCCAAGAGTATTTGCACATAAATGAATGCAATGAATTCAACTGGAATTTGAACTCAGCTCTCTGATTTCTCGTTATGAGTCAAAATCTACTGCACCATAATGCACATCCTACATGTATATAAATGTAAGCTTATTTACATCTCTTTTATTATAATAAAGGCAGTTGTGTTTGTATAATATATATATATATATATATCTTACTCATCCGCAGACAGATCTGCAGTAGCTACTCTAGCATCTAACGCATTGTTCATTCAGTAATGAATTAGAACATTCTCACTACTGGCATATAAATACATGGTATATCACACACTAAAAGTTTGCCTCCTTCTACCGAGCGGCATAGAGGTAGAATCACTGACTGACGCCAATTTGATTGGGTTTCAATCCTGGGTAAAAAGCAATCGGATGTCTAACCATACTGATGAACTGTGATACAGTGAAACAGAGCTGTCTGCGGATGACTATATATATATATATTCAGTAGGGACAACTGTGAGAAAACATCTAATAATCCTTCAAATATTTTGCCATCATTTCTGATGGCAGGAGTCAGTCAGTCAGTTAAGTGCTATACGTGATACACGCTTGGGCAGAAGATTATCCCGCAATAGGTTGCCATTGCTTTCTGTGGTAGACTGGTTGCCGACCAAGGCTATAGAACCCAATCTGTCCTGTTATTTAACCCATAACTGGAAGGAATAGACAGATTAATACCTTTCCCAAGGGTATTTGCATGTAAGTGAATGCAATGAATTCAGCTAGAATTTGAACTCGGTTCCACGCTTTCTCATTCCGAGCCAATATCCAATGCTCCACAATGCACATCTGGCAGGAGTACACTTGTAAGTAAAAAAAAAAAAAAATTATATCATTCAATCTACAATCTTATTTTTATTACAAGTGGCAGGAGTACACTTGTAATAAAAATAAGATTGTAGATTGAATGATATAATTTTTTTTTTTACTCTAACTGCACATGATACCCAATAAGAACAGCACCATTTGAGACTGACTCTCAAATTAGATATTTTCTTCATTTAAATGAATTATTATTAAAAAGAATAAAACTTCCCCAGATTAGACATCCGTCTAATATTCTTACCATACCACTCCCACCTTCTAGTTTATTTGAACTGTTTTATCCAGTAATTTCTTTTTAATAAGTTATTTTATTAACTTAACTCTGCACCTTACAGTTCCCAAACTAATGCTCTACCCTTCCATTATTTTGCATGCAAACTCAGGAAAGAAATCATAACAAAATCTAATTTTTGTTCTTATATAAACATTGTAAAAATAATATTAGGGATAGGGACAACAGAATGTTTCTCAAAGTCAACTTTTATTTACTGTACTACACACACACACACACACACACACACACACACTGACACATTCATATATTATATATGTGTGTGTGTGTGTGTGTGTGTGTGTGTGTGTGTGTGTGTGCAAGGTCTGTTAATGGGTAGCATGGTTGGGGGTTGTTGAGCAGTAAATGAGTTAGATGAGTGTCTGAATTTGGCTGTGGAGGACCAGATGATTTTCCCTTCAGTAGACAATGTTTGATTGATAATATTGTGCAGTTAAGGTTGAGTATGTGGCTTTCCCCTACATTGACCTGACAGAGTGTGGATTCAAGCAGCAATGTAGTGACCATGTAACATCTTTAGAGCTGGGTGGATGTCAACATGGCACCACTCTGTCTGGTGCATTTGGTGGGTGTAGAGACCAAGATTTGGGATGGAACTTTATTTAAAAAAAAGTAAAAGATAGTTGGTGGGGTGGGGTGGGGGGAATTTGTAAATTATGCCAAGAGAAGAAGTTGGCAATCTTATTGTTTCTTAGTCCCAAACCATTGTTAAATAAAAACGTCTGAAATACTTTTGGCATGCATGACCACCAAGAAACATCTTTCAGCTAACAGAGAACCAGGATGAAGTTTACATGTGGGTTAGATGTAAAAAAAAATACATATATATATATATTGCTTGCTTATTTAAATGCCATGATTGTGAGTGTAATTTGAAATGAAAAAATATCCTGATGATCACTGTTCACAAGCTGAAACGTAAGTTGTAGAAGTAATGGATTTTATATATTTTATTTCTGAACAGCTCTTTCTGCTGTCTAAATTTGAATTCATATATATATATATATGTATGTGTGTGTGTGTGTGTGTGTGTGTATAAACATATATTGTTAAACATAGCAGTCAATGAATATCTGTTATGTTTAATCATGAGCCATTCAAAACATCGTACTTTAGCTCTAATTTTTGGTAAAAATAAAGACAAAAATTGTCCAACATTTGGATATTTTTTTATTATGCTGGTCCTAAGTTATCGGTTCATTCAAGTCATCCTCAAAGTGGTTGTATGGACATTAACATAAAGATATTCACCCTCAAAGATGATATTCTTTTGTGCTGACATGAAACATTGCTATGTGATGATAAGTGTCACCAAATAGCAGACACAGGTTGTAAATTACTAATGTGGTTCTATGACATCACACCACATGAGAGACTGAAATGTTAACAACAGAACCATATTTCTGAATGCAATTTAATGTGTTGTGACTAGATTGAAATATAATTTTATTGAGTGTAGGTTGCTTTGATTTAATATAGATGGCCTCCAATATCTGAAGGTTCTTTTACTGTGTATATGTGTAAGTATTGTTGTGTTATCAATTATATATATATGAAGAGATAGATAGATAGATAGATATGAACAAACTGAGATAGATAGATAGATAGATAGATAGATAGATAGATAGATAGATAGATAGATAGATAAGTATTTTAACAATATCACTGGTCAAAACTTTACCCAAATATTGTTGAGCAATGGGCATATGTTTCCAGGCTTTTTTTTTTTTCATGCTGAATCTATAAATCAGGTCCATTTTGCTGCATCATATCAAGTTTTCTCTGTACAGAAAATTTTTTTCTTTTGCTCAAAATAGGTCAAAATGTCTAATTTCACTGTGAAGTGCCAGGATATAATAAAGTATGTAAAATACTTGAAACCTTTTATGTTCAAATAACTTATCATACAAGGAAAAGCATCCTAATAACCTAAGTATTTTTAGCAATTTCAGTCTTTATTTTCTGATGTAGAAATACTTCATTTTTTGTGAATTTATTGTAATATATTACCTTGACTGACAAAAATATATTCCAGCCATGGATGGTGAAAGGAGAGTGTAATAACAAAGGCTCGAAAGGTGGTAATCGACAAAGATATGATTGACAAAAAACTGCAAACTGGTATTGATGCATTAAAAAATGTGTTGTGATAAATTGGGGAGTATGATCTTGATTGAAAGTTTGTTAATATTATCTCAACCTGCAATGGCATGAGTGTAGATCAATTTCAATATGTACTACCTCTCCTGTTAACAGGTACCATAGTGTTGGGTAGAAATCTAATGGACTATTTAAACCTGAAAAAGTGGTTTACCAAACTTAATTGTATAGATACTTCCACTAGACCTGATAGCACTTTTATTCCTTGTCAATTCAATATATTTTACAACGAAACAACTTGTAAAAATTTATTAAAATAAGTTGGTAACCCAATGATAACACTGGTTGACATTCTTGTTTTTACCCAAGTGTTGTTGGACAATGGGCATGTTTCATGCTGATTCTGAAAATCAAGTCCTTATCTCATCAGGTTTTCTCTGTACAGAAAATTTTTTTCTTTTGCTCAAAATAGGTCAAAATGTCTAATTTCACTGTGAAATGCCAGGACATAATAATGTAAGTAAAATACTTGAAACATTTTATTTTATGTTCAAATAAAAATAACTTTTCATACAAGGAAAAGCATCTGCCAAGTTAAAAAAGAAAACCAAATGTTTAATTAAGCATGAAAAGTTTCAAATTAAACAAAAAATGACTTACTTTTAAGAATATTTTAAAGAAAGTTATACTCATCCCAACACATGGTTTCTGCCAGTAAGGTAAAAAATAATTTTTTTAACTTTTTGGCTAATCCAAGTGATAACAGGGGTGGGGGTTGTCAACTAAATAGCAAGTATGTGACCTGTAGGCCAAAAGGGTAGAAAGATAACTAGAATCTAACAGCCGGGCAGGTAAAAGAAAGAGAGAAACAAATAATCTAACAGCCAGGCACTACATTGAATCAATAGCTAAATCCACTGCTAGAAAGGTTTGGTCACTGTGTTGGGCCAGGATGTTTTTCCCGCCTGAATCCATCCTGCATATATAAAAATCAGTCATTCATCTGTGCATGGAGTACTGCTGCCATATATGGTCAGGCATCCCTGCTGTTCATCTCAGGGTTCTTGACAGGCTCCAAAGGAGAATCAGTAATGTGATAGGTACCAACTTGGCAGCTCAACTCCAGCCACTTCCTCACCGATGAGACATGGCTTCCCTTTGTCTGTTCTATAAATACTTTCATGGTTACTGCTCCAATGAACTTAAGTCACTGGTGCCTCTGCAACAGGTGTTTACTCATGCAACCAGACTGGCAACTGGGTCTCACCCATTCACAGTTAGATCAACCAAATGCAGACGACAATTCTACTCCTGCAGCTTCTTTTCTCGCACTTCCCGCCTGTGGAACTCGCTTCCATATTCTTGCTTTCCTGACTGCTACAACCTCCAGGAATTTAAATGCAAAGTCAATACTCCTCTCTTAACCACTTGACTCTAGTTCTTTCTTCACCACTGTGTATATCCTTTCTTTTCTCTCCACCTTTGCAACTGTCATCACACCTGTATTCCCATCCTTCTCTTGCTCCTTTTTAACTGGTTAGTCTTTCTCTTCACTTTCTTCTATTTAATCTTTTTACTATTATGTAGTCCCCTGCACATCAGTGGCATTACAGCCTTGCTCAGGGTGATACAATTAAAAAAAAATAAAAATTAAAAAAAAATAATCTCCTAAGTGTATTTTCAGCAGTTTCAGTCTATTTCCTGACCAAGAAAAACTTTATTTTCTGTTGATTTATTACCTGACACCAAAAATTCAAACTTCTGATCTAAAATACTTGGTGTTTTGTGAATTTGGTTTGGTTTGGTTTGGTTGGTTGGTTCATTTAACCAGCATATCAACCTTCATTAGGTCATTTAATGCTGAAAATTGTTTTGATTTGTTTTATTTAGTTTATTTGTTTTATTGTTTTGTTTGTTTATATATCAATTTTTCATTCAAAAAAGTTTTGTTGGTAACGTTTTTCATTCAAAAAAAGTTTTGTTGGTAACGTTTTTCATTCAAAAACGTTTTGTTGGTAACGTTTTTCATTCAAAAACGTTTTGTTGATAACGTTTTTCATTCAAAAAAAGTTTTGTTGGTAACGTTTTTCATTCAAAAAAAAGTTTTGTTGATAACGTTTTTCATTCAAAAAAGTTTTGTTGGTAATGTTTTTCATTCAAAAAAGTTTTGTTGAATACTTATTGACCCTTCAGCCACTGCTTATTAAATCCCTTTATTGTATAATGTGGAGAGCGTGGACGTATTTTCTTGTTATGTTTGTCAGATATAGAGCTAGACATGACCAACCGATTGATTGGATCGGGTCTATCCAACCATCCATCTAGCTCAAGTCAGGGTCAAAGTAGTGTGTTGCAGGATCATGTCCTTATAATATCCTGGACATGATCAGCTAAACCACCAGGATTCCATTCTCCACCATTACAGGTCGCCACCCACGGTCAACAGGTGGCCTCATTGAGGGACTTTTACCCTCTGCAGGGGGGGCAGTTAGCGTATTCTGATGCCCCACCAACAGGGCCTTGGGATTTTGATATAAAATTTATGAACTTCCTATTTTCAAACAATCTGATTGGGTATTCCAAAGTAGATAATACAGATTAAATTGTTGCATAAGAATAAGTAATGTATTAATCCTTGTATGTCAAAAATTTATGAAAGAAATGTGAACAAAACAATTATACAAAGTTTGAACAAATAAGAAACTATGACATGCAAAGTTTTTCATTTTTGTTCACTTAAAAGAATTCTTGGCATCAGGAAATAACTTCACTGAAAATGATGTATTCTAGGTTAGAAAATAGAGATTGAAGCTGCTGAAAATACATTTAGGAGATTATTAGGATGCTTTTACTTATGTAATGAAAAAGGAGAAGTTAGAGAATTTCATACTCTCAGGATAGATAGAGCAAAAGAGAGACAGGGTAAAGCAATACATGACATCTAAACTTATTTATAAATGGAACTTTGTCTGTGTGTGTCTGTGTGTATGTGTGTGTGTGTGTGTGTTCGTTACCTATAGACTCCGAAATGGCTGAACCGATTTTCTTGAAAATTTACACAGTTGTACTATAAGCATCTGTGAGTGTTCTTAGCTAGGTTTTGTGTCGAGATACCCCTGATAAATATTGAAAATCGATAATCCAAAGAATCGAGTTATAGAAGGAGTGGTCCGATTTTAATCAAATTTAATACACTCATAGACAAAGACATAAGAAACGATATTCAGAAGTTTCAAAGATGCAGTTCTTACAATAGTGCAGAAACTCGATGATATGTATATATAAAAGGCAAGATGTTTGTGTGTCAGTCTACGATTTCGTTTTAACTGGAAACAACTATTGCTTTTTAGTCTTTCATGTGAACGTCCGAAGAGTCTGAGCTCCAGAACCATGGATTAGTTTTAAAGCTTTCATTACACCTGAGCAACACCAGGCTATACTGCTAGTATATAATGAGCCTGAGCCAATGGGTGATAAAGAAGGGTTTGGGAGAGGTAACAAGAGAAAGAGTATTAAGAACGACAATGGATAGGAAGATATGGAAGACCATAATCACATAGGTCCTAAAAGGACACAACATATGGAAGATGAAGAAGATCACATCTTTACCCACTTTTGAGTTGCCAAAGTTATCAAAGTTTAAAGATTACTGTAACTTTCTATTCACCAAAAGTGCATAAAAAGAAAAACATTTGGATATTTTCTACACTTCTTCTCTGTGACATTGGCATCAATGATCATGATGCTCCACAACATTGTAGCTCTTAAAAATGTTTGTCTTTTTACTATCTCTCCCACTCACACAGATCATTAGATAGGTCATAAAAATGACACAATGCATACTGACAATGGAGAACTTCTTGCTCTAAATGTTTAATGCGAAATAAAATAGAGAGTGGATTGTGCAAAAGGATAAAATTATAAGACTTTTCAAATTAAAAACTAATGGTTGATATTTTACAGAAGATTACATTATACATTAAAATAAAATTATAGTTATGTTTCATGAATATAAAAAGAGGCATTATGTTTTTACATATGATAAAAGTCATTATGTTTCTTACATGTAAAAGGGGGCATTATGTCTCTGACACAAAATAAGAGGCATTATGTTTCTTATATATAATAAGAGGCTTTATGTTTCTTATATTATAATAAAAGGCATTATGTATCTTACATATAATAAGAGGCATTAAGTTTCTTACAAAAAATAAGAGGCATTATGGTTCTTACATATAATAAGAGGCTTTATGTTACTTACACAAAATAAGAGGCATTATGTTTCTTACATATAATAAAAGGCTTTATGTTTATTATATTATAATAAAAGGCATTATTTATCTTACATACATATAATAAGAGGCATTATGTTTCTTATATATAATAAGAGAGCTTTATGTTTGTATAATAAAGAGAGCATTATGTATCTTACATATAATAAGAGGCATTATGTTTCTTACACAAAATAAGAGGCATTATGTTACTTTGTGAAGGAAATAAGACATACCAAAAATAGAACATTTATGGTTCTTACATATAATAGGAGGCTTTGTATTTTTGTTTTCTAGAGCATTATGTTTCTTGTAATAAAGGCTTTATGTTTATTATATTATAATAAAAGGCATTATGTATCTTACATATAATAAGAGGCATTATGTTTCTTACACAATATAGAAGGCATTATGTTTTATTTTGTATAATAAAGGTAATATTTCTTACATAAAATAAGAAGGCATTATGTTTCTTATATACTTGAAAAAAAAATATAGGTAAAAATTATGTATCTTACATATAATAAGAGGCATTATGTTTCTTACACAAAATAAGAGGCATTATGTTTCTTACATATAATAAGAGGCATTAAGTTTCTTACAAAAAATAGAGGCATTATGGTTCTTACATATAATAAGAGGCTTTATGTTACTTACACAAAATAAGAGGCATTATGTTTCTTACATATAATAAAAGGCTTTATGTTTATTATATTATAATAAAAGGCATTATGTATCTTACATATAATAAGAGGCATTATGTTTCTTACACAGTAGAATAATTTTTTTTTTTTTTTTTTTTCTTGCCTTTTTTTTTTTTTTTCCCCCCCCCCCCCATGTATAATAAAGTATAATAATAATAATAAAATTATGTTTCTTATATATAATAAAGGAGACTATGTTTTAAATATAAATAAAGTATGTATCTTACATATAATGAGCAATATTTTCATAAAATAAGAGGCATTATGTTTCTTACATATAATAAGGCATTAAGTTTCTTACAAAAAATAAGAGCATTATGGTTCTTACATATAATAAGAGGCTTTATGTTACTTACACAAAATAAGAGGCATTATGTTTCTTACATATAATAAAAAATAATTTTGTAATAAAAGGCATTATGTAATAATATACATATAATAAGAGGCATTATGTTTCTTACACAATAGGAGGAGGCATTATGTTTCTTACATATAATAAGGGCATTATGTTTCTTTAAAATAAGAGGCATTGTGACATAATAATAAGAGGCTTTATGTTTCTTATATTATAATAGAAAGGCATTATGTATCTTACATATAATAAGAGGCATTATGTTTCTTACACAAAATAAGAGGCATTATGTTTCTTACATATAATGAGAATGATAGGAACCTACAAAAAATAGGGCATTTATGGTTCTTACATATAATAAGAGGCTTTATGTTACTTACACAAAATAAGAGGCATTATGTTTCTTACATATAATAAAAAGGCTTTATGTTTATTATATTATAATAAAAGGCACATTATGTATCTTACATATAAAAATATTTGCCCACACAATATAAGAGGCATTATGTTTCTTACATATAATAAAGAGCATTATGTTTCTTACACAAAATAAGAGGCATTATGTTTCTTATATATAATAAGAGGCTTTATATTTTCTTATATTATAATAAAAGGCATTATGTATGTTGTAATAGAGGCATTATGTTTCTTACACAAAATAAGAGGCATTATGTTTCTTACATATAATAAGAGGCATTAAGTTTCTTACAAAAAATAAGAGGCATTATGGTTCTTACATATAATAAGAGGCTTTATGTTACTTACACAAAATAAGAGGCATTATGTTTCTTACATATAATAAGAGGCATTGTGTTTCTAACATATAATAAAAATCATTATGTTTCTTACATATGAAAAGATGCACATGATATACAGGATCAAATGACATATAAAAATGAAATATATTTAAACTTTTATATTTAAAATAGATGATTGCATCATTATTATTACCTCCATTGATTTCGTTTCCATACACATTTCCTTCTGGCTCCCAACCACAGACCTCTGGCTAGAAATGGTTACATGACATTTGATCATTTTTGTAAAAAAAAAGCAAACAAATAAAACCTAAAATCACTCAAATTTTACATTGATAAAACACTTTTTAATGTGTTAGCTGTACTTGTGAGTACAATATTTTGTATTTATTTAAGACATGGGCTACTAGGAATCTCTTCGATGAGTCTATCAGAATCTTTTCCAACAAATCTGACGGCTTCAACTAAAACTGGAATTATTGATGCCCTCAGGTGCCACATTTTTTATATTTTTATTTTCAGAACTGTCTCCTGTTTATAAGTATCAGTCAGTGAATTGCTATACGTGATACACAATTGGAAGTCATGTCTCTTTAGATCTATGACTGATTAGGCAGAAAATTTTCACGCATTAGATCGCCATTTGTTTCTGTGATACACTGGTTGCCAACCAAGGCTATAGATCCCAATTTTTTTTTTCTTTTAATCACATTACCCCAAGCAAGGCGGTAAGGCCACTGGTGTGCAGGGGGCTATGTAAGAGTGAATATATTGGAAAAGAGAAAGCCGAAAACCACATCCTAAACAGGGAACAAGGGATGAACCTCTACACCTGTTCAATAGACGTGGGTGGAGTGTAAACCGGGCGATAGTCTGTCCTGCTATTTAACCCATAGTGAGAGGAAGAAGAGATGGATTAATACCTTTCCCAAGGGTATTTGTGTGGAAGTGAATGCAATAAATTTCACTGGAATTTGAACTCATCTCTCCACTTTCTTGTTTTGAGCTGATATCCACTGCACCATAACACATATCCATTTCTAAGTAAAAGCATCCTTTTTGCTTCCATTTTTCATAAAGCATCCAATTTTCAGTACATTCTCAACATCCTACTGTAGAACTACATTTCTTTTGTATCATGTTTCTTCTTCATCTGTGCTGAGATTACCCAGCATTTACTGTCATTATTGATATTACATAACAATTCAACATATTATTTTGTTTAAAACAAAATTTTCCTGTTTAATAATACATTGTTTACCTTTTGGCAGGTATATTTCTCTATTCCAGTTCACTGTCCTCTTTCCTCTCTTAAAACACTTCAGTAAAAGAGGTTACATTAAATAGAAGATGATATTATATATAAAAATGATATAGTCCAACTTTTACATTTACAAAGGAGAATGAAATTATCACATTTCTAACATATAAAATAAGTGAATATATTATACAAAAAATGAAATATATTAAAACCTTTTTTTTTAATTATTTCATTCCAAGCAAAGGGAGTCCACCAATAAGAGAAAAGACTGAGTAGTACAAGGGACATTGAGGAAAGGATAAAAGATGAACATGGTCCAAGAAAATAGAAGTTAGCAATTGACGTTGCATTTAAATTTTTGGAGATTGTAGTTTTTAGAGAAGCAAGTAAATGGGAGAGAGTGTGAGAAAAGAAACTGTTGGAGTAGAAATGGCATGTAACATTTAACTATTTCAATGATAAAAGGGTGGGATGTAGCTATCAATCGAGTAGTACACTTGAATTCAGGTGGTCCAGGCAACAAGGAAGAACCTTGTCAGAGCAGTTGTCATGAAAATATTTATAGAAAAGACAAAGGAAAGCCATGTTACATCATTGAGAAAGTGACTGAAGGTGAGATGCCAAATCAGGACCAATTACATTGCAGATGTTTTTTTTTTGTTTTGTCATGAACCTCAAGATGAATAGCAGGAGCACCAAACCAGATAGGACAGCAGTATTCAATACACAAACAAATGGCAAATTTTCATGTTTAAAAATAGTATTCGGTTTAATTGCTTATTTAATGTCAACAAGAGTTTTAGGATAGGCTTGTATGAATAGCATATGTATTTATTGTAAGAAATCAGTTTGTAGATCAGGTTTCAGTGATGTATTTTTTATAAAAAGGGTATTTCTGGTAATATTTTTCTTTTTTTTTTCAAGAATGTATTGCTAGAAATTTTATGATATGAATTTATATTTATGCTTTCATAGTGTATTGACCCCAGTTTGTCCATATCTAGTACCTTAACAGATGCTAACACCCCAGGTCAGGGTGAACCTGGGAACAACAGCAATTAAGAGGTGGTTCCATGCTCTTCTAAACCTCCCAATCAGAGACATCAGGTAGTTTATCATCACACCTAGGATGCAGAGGTGTAATTGGCATATTTTGAAGCCCTAGCCAATAGAGTACTTAAAAGTGGAGGATTCCTTTTTAGACAAGATCACATTATACATAAAAATGATGTCTAAATGATACAGTGTTGTAATATGCATACGATCATGTTGTACACAAATAAACAAAATATGTCTATGTATATATTTTTGTGTATGCATGTGTCTATATATTTTAAATAAATATCTAAACAAGAATTTGAAAGACACACTGCATTAAAACTGGTCATGCAATAAATTTAATCTGCTATTCCCTATAAAATATTCAGTTGCCTTTGGTAAAATGTAGCTGCAATGGTTGCGGGGAACACACTGACAGGCATTCGGGATAGAACCTTGATCTTCCAAGGTCTCAGGTGTGAATGATCTTGCAATGATTGCTGCCAATTTAAAGTTCCTGTTTGGCAGCTGTGTGAAGTACTTCATTATGGCAAACACAAATATAGTCTAAGTATATTGGAGCCAATTAAATCTATCCAATATTCAGAAAGATGAAACTCTTCTGCTACAAAGTCAGTGGCTCAGAAACGACATGTTAAAAATTATAAGGATCAATTTTAAGACTGTAATTTTATGAGGTTTAATACATTTTAACTATCATAACATTAGATTAATTTAAATTATGAAACTAGCTTCTTGCCCAGATGCTGATCAAAACAGGGAGAAAAAATGCTTGTAAAAAATGAATAATACTTAAGTATTATTCAAAAGACATGTAATGCTTCATGCAATTCAAGACAATATATACTGTATGAGAAATTCTATGAATTTATATAAAAAAACCATCAAATATGTAGTGCTCTTAAAACATAAAGAATAAAGATCTAAGGTTATATCTGATCTTCTGCAACCATTGAGTCTTGTAGCTTAGATGATAGAACAGATGTCATGTACAGATTGGCTTCCTGGTGAGGCAAACAAGGTGTGAGTTGAAGTCTTGCTGAAAGTTTATTTTTTATTTCCTAAATTAAGAAATAATGACACTCTAAGTATATCAAAGCCAGCACAAGGGTTTCATGCCCCACCGAATCTATGAAACAGAGACCCTTTCAACTTTCATAAGATAGTATTCATATAAAATACAAATTTTATTGTAACTTAGTTATGGACAATAATGGTTCCTAAGCAATAGAGGTGAACATTTCAACTAGAAAAACTGAAAATAAATACAATGTATCTAAACAGTTATGTCATAATATATCATTTCATTTTAAACAATGTTTTGCGTCAAGTTTTAACATCAGCTGGGGATCTTTTGCTTTAAAGTTAAATAATTTTAACACATTCAACATTATGGATAAAAAACAGGGAATTTTATATAATGTATTTTTTTAGACTTAGCACAAGCCAAAATATTTCACAGATTTGGACTTAAATGAAGACCTCAGAATGACAACAAAATCAGCGAAAAATTTTTCATCCTTAAATAATCAGTTGCACTCAGTTTAATTTGTAATGTATATAAATGTAATTAGAAAAAATAAAATATTGGTAAGATTGCAAGTGTTACAAGCACTCCCTGAGACCTTCAATCAGGTCATTTGAGGGTAGTATTAATTTAAATAATGAGCTAGCTTCTTGCATAGATGCTAGTGAAAATAGGGAGACTATTATTTTAATGTTAATCTTTGTGCCATTACTAATGATTACACAGTATTTCATTTTATTCAAGTCTTTTTTCATCAATTGGACCTTACATTCTCACTTGCAATGTCTGAGACACTGTTCTGTTAGCACTGAAGTGACTTTTTATATATATTTCTCTGTCATGAGGTTTTTTCTTTTTTCTTTCACATTAATTTGTACTCAGTTTCTGGGAGGATACCTCAGGTTAACCTAGCACCTAGTTCAAGTCATTGTCTGATGTGACATTGTGTGCCATGCCTATTCTGATAAAAATACAGAAAATGAGACAAATGTAATAATAACTAGCAAAGCTTAAACTTATAATCTAATTGAAGCTTGTACATCATCTTATGTTATTTATTAGTTGTTATAATATATATATAGGAAAAACTACTAAAAAGTTGTAAGTTTAAAAATGTATTTTTTTGACAGTATTTGTTTATTTCTATTATTATATTTGATATTTCAGACTGGCCTTGGCCTTTCATCAGAAACAAATGATTTTAAAATTTAAATTAGAAACATATTTCACGAGAGCGTTCGTGGAGAGAGATTGTTTACATCACGTGACGCAGAAAGCGACAGATTTTTTTTAAAAAATATTTTTACACATAAACCTATCTTTAATAACACTTATAAATTTTGTTTTAGAGAAAATTTTTTAATTGTATCTAAAATATATATATATATATATATATATATTTATTTATATATATATGTATAAATAAATATATATATATAATATATGTATAAATAAATATATGTATAAATAAATATAATATATATATATAATATATGTATAAATAAATATATGTATAAATAAATATGCATATATGTATATATATATATATATATATATATATATATGTAACACGATAAGTGTCCCTTATGCACACATGTTAAACAGATATCGACAGACACTTGATTCAAACCCAGAAATAGATATTTGGAAAATATCTCTGTCTGTATATATTTTTTCTTCCCAGAAAAATCAACTTTTCTCTTTATTGCAGCAAGGGCTGAGGGAGAGAGGAAGAAGGAAATAAGTGCTAGTGTGGCCAAGAGAAAGGGAGAGGTGAAACAAAAGGCATTTACAAGATGACATTGTTGATATGATGACAATTTTATAAAAACATAGATGGCCTTGTGAAGGAAGAGAATCTTGATTCTTTCTTATTTTTTGTTGTCTGTTGCTCTTCCTTTAACTTTCTCAGAGAAAGAAAATAAAGGATCGACTGAAAGTGAAAAATCATTGGTAAATTTTTGAAAGTGGCCACCCACATAATGATGTAATTGCAATTAACACTGACAGGTGAAAGTATGGAGTCAACAGAATCATGTCTCCAAGCTTCCAGCATGGTGAGAATTGTACGCAGGTGATCTAAACCAGATGCCCAAAGCTAAGGCTAAATTTTAATGGAGAGACATTTTGATCACTTACCACCCCACACCATATTGAAAGGGTTTCAACAAAAACACAATGGATTAGAAGATCAAGTCAGAGAGAATGCATGAACTCTTGTTTAGATATTTATTTCAGAGAGACAAGATGAGGGACTCACTCAGAATGCATGAAGTGAAGATGCAGGAAAAAACCCTATCTCTCTCTCTCCCTCTCTCTCTCTATCTCTCTCTCTCTCTCTTCCACAAGCTAGTAACACAAAACATTGCTTATAGGTGGAA
This sequence comes from Ascarosepion bandense, assembly GCA_037127315.1. Taxonomy (NCBI): domain Eukaryota; kingdom Metazoa; phylum Mollusca; class Cephalopoda; order Sepiida; family Sepiidae; genus Ascarosepion; species Ascarosepion bandense. The sequence continues at coordinate 652,649 of JBBBDQ010001461.1, read as the reverse complement.
CTCCGAGGCAGGGGAGCAGAAAAACCCTATTACTTCTGACAACAACAGACATAGCAGCCATAGTTTGTGGTCTCTGAAAAAGTTAGATTGTATTTTATTTTTAGTTCTTATTTTTTATTGTATTTTTATTATTCTATCTCTTTTGATATACAGAGAATTACAAAATAATCACTAGTACACATAGACTGGCTTTTTGCTACTACCTTGTTTTTTTTTCTTCTTTCCTGTTTCCCTTATTTCTGTATATGCACCCAACCACCCGGTATTTTCAGTGGTCATGGGATGCCATACGAAAACAACTGCCCTTTTTTTTCACAGGTCCGTGGCTTTCTCTGAGATCAGAAATCACAACATGGCAGAAGAGGTGAAAGATTTTTGCCTGATCATTTGACATCTTCAATCACCTGGATGTGGAATGGAAGCGAACAGCTGCAGATTCAGGTGCAACTAACTTATGGCAGTTAGTGCATGCAACATAATTTTTAAACCAGGAGGGATAAAGGTATTATATTATATATATATATATATATATATATATATATATATATATATATATATGTGTCTGTGTGTGTATACAAATTTCAGATGTAAGTACAATATATCTTTATTCATATATATATATATATATATATATGTGTGTGTGTGTGTGTGCGTGTGTGTGTGTGTGTGTGTGAATAATCATGATACTTTATTTAAAATAAAATGCATTTCATCTCTTTGTCTTGATAAAGTCCATCACAGGACTAAATGTGTAAAAAATATAGTTTAACTATATTGCTCCTTTCCTTGGATTATAACTGAGTATACTTATATATATATAGTTTAAGTTGTAATGATGCATAGTGCCAAAATTGCTGTTTTTTCATTAGTTTAAAGGTATTTTAGACAAGCAGGTGTTTTTTTTATAAAATGCTCAATATCCAGTGTGTTAATAGAATTGATATGGAGAAGTTTGTCACTTGACTGAGCAGTATTATTTCAGTTATACCAATTCTGAAGTTTCATCAAGGCATTATTGTGATATCTTCACTCTTCAGGGTCATTTGTCTTTTGCTGCTGCTTCACAATTTACAATAAAAAATATGACTTCTTTAGAATTTGCTTTGTTTCTATTCAGCCAATTAATTGCCATACTTGATACATACTAGGTAACATGTGTTACCTCCCCTCTACAAATATGTACTCAGCTATCACTCAACATCTAGTAGAAAATATAGCCTGTGCCAAGTCTTACAGGAAAGAGTGATTCAAAATTATACATAGAGCTGGTTCCAATAATCATTTAAAGATTTTGGAATCAGTCTCTATAGCATTACTGAAAACCTGCTCTCTGCTTCCAGAAAGATTTTGTAAAGTCCCTAAATTTGTTGGGGGATATTTTATTTTAACTGTCCCTTGCTAATTATTTACACTTGAATTCCCCCTCTGTTTGTTATAAGTATATATATTTATATGTATATCTATTTTATCATGTTTCCCTCTTTTTTGCTCTTCATTTTCACCGTTACTGTTCTTTCCATTTAATTCATTTTTCAATAATTTTTCTCCTGATGAGATGTTGGATGAAAGGGCCTTACTGACTTATAATAAATTCCTTGTTTCTAAAATAATATATATATATATATATATATATATATATATATATGGTGGAAGTCAACTCATGACCGAATAAGACCATCTCTTGCACTTTCTTACCTTTCTAAATGCTGGCTGTGAAAATGTTATGCATATATTTTTTCTTTAATCAGTATCACCCCAAACAAGGTAGTAAAGTCAGTAAAATACAAGGAGTAACAGCATGTGGAAGAATTAGGAACTGAAACATTAATAGAAAAAGAAGAGAGTATTTAGGAGGACAGTAGGTAGCAGCTGACATTACATTTAAATTTTTCAAGATTAAAGCTGGTTGGAAAGCATTGAGCTGGAAGGGAGCTCCACAGGCAAGAAGTGTGACAGCAGAAACTGCTACCATACACCTTACAGCTACATTTAACCAGATCAACTGTAAATTAAGGAGATCTACACACCAGTCTAGTACTGTGCTTAAATTCATAAAATCTAGCTATCATAGCAAAGATCTCATCTAGCAATTATCATGAAAGTATTGATAAACAATGCACAGAGAGGCGACCTTCCGGCACTGGATAAGTGGCTGAAACTGAGCTGAACCAACAATATTGCTGATTCTTCTTTGAATCTTATCAAGGAGTTCAAGGTAAATAGCAGAAGCACCAGACCATATGTTGCAGTAATATTCTGAGTATGCGTCAATGGTAGACTCATAGATATGTATAATAGATTCTGGGAGGAAAACATGTCTTGCATGACACAGTGAACCAACTTTCTTAGCAGTTCATCTAGCAATGGATTCAATATAGTCTTTCCACTTCATGTCAGATAGGAATGTTAGCCCAGGAAGGTACAACAAGTCACTCTCCCGAAGGTTAGCATCAGCCATGCTAATGCAATAGAAGGAGGGATCTCCTGGATGATTAATGGAGAGAAGTTTGGTCTTGGATACATTAAAAGTGACAAGCCATCTTTTGCTCCACTTAAGAAAGACTTGAAGTCATTTTGGATATCAGCTGCCATTTTGACCATGTCAAACTGGTCATCCTTACTATTGAGTTGGGAATAAATGGTTGACTATGTTAAGTTGAGAGATCTGATATCATCAGGAAGATCGTTAGTAAAAATTGAAAATAGTGTGAGTCCAATGATGGAACCCTAGGCGACATTCATATTAGTATAAAAGTATCCAGAAAATTGGTGAATCAGGATAACTTTCATTTGATGATCTGATATGAAGGACTGGATCAGCTCAAAAATGTTTCCAGAGAAACTATAAATGAAACCAGTAAACTAGAGCCTGTCAAATGCTTTCATGATGTCCAATGCTACAGTTGGGATTTCACTGTTTATTTCTAGATAAACACTCTCCACAGTAATTGTCAGTACATCAACAGTTGACCCGGAAAAATGAAAGCCATATTGCTTGTCATAGAAAAGGCTTTGTAATGAGAGATGATGAACCAATTCATCAATAATAAGTGTCTCTAGAAATTTGCCAAAAAGAGGTAGAAGGTTAATGGTTGAAAGGGCTAAAAAACTGGAGCAATAGATGATGCCTTCAAGCAGGCAGGAAAGCAGGAGGCATCAAGGCATTTATTGTACACTTTAGAGAGAACAGGAGCCAGATCAGGAGCACATGTCTTAATGACTATTAAAAGGATACTATCAGCTCAACAAGCTTTGTGGGGATCTGGGTTAGGGATGATAGCAGAAACCAAGGAAACCAAAGAAAGGTCATATGTATATCACTCAAGAAAGACTCAGTTCTAAGTGGGAAGTTTGGCAGAGATACTCTGGATGAGTCAAGAGTAGAGTTTGAGGAGAATTTACAAGCAAAGCATTCATGCTTTATCAACAGAGGATGTTAAAACCTCAAATTGATTAAAAAACCTGGGGAATAGAGACTTTGCACTCATTTAATACCCTAATACAGAGCTGCCAGTAAACGCAAGAGCCAAAGTCATTAGAGGCTATGCAGTGCCTCATTCTCTTGGCACGCAGGGACTTTGCTTCTTTGATGACTTGCTTACCTTTATTCTAAGCAGCAATGAATAGGCACCTGTTATGATGAGGGCTGTCACACTGGTGTAGTTGTTCCTATGTGCTATAGCAGCTGAGCATACTGGTGTGAACCATAGAGAGGATTGAATTTTCACCTGGTATTTTCAAGAAGGGATGAAAGTATCCAATATATATATAAGGAGGAGGACCATGGTGAAAAATGACAAACTATAAAATAAAGTTTTAATAATATCACTTAAAAAAAAGAAGAAAAACAGAAAGAGGGGATAACAAAAAATATCAAAAGATCCGCTTAAAAATTAGAGACAAACCCAAGGAAAACCTTTTGTCCGACAACTATTCATGGGTATAAGTTAGAAAAAGAAGATTACAATTAGGTAAAATTTAAATAAAATTTAGGTAATGTTCAGAAATAAGTAGGGAAAATAAATCCCCATCATCACAAAACTTCACCCAGAGATCCAAATAATTCCAATTGAAGCGTTAGATCTCTCTGTTTGCACAGAGAATGGGCACTTGACAATATTATTAAGGCCTCTAGAACAGTAAGGTGAAAAGGCAAATTACCTCTGTGCATACATATATATATATATATAAACAGTTATAGTTTGCATACATCAGAAATGCAAGATCCATGTTTTATAAGATAGATCTGGGGCTACATATATTTGTCTGGTTGACAGGTATTGATCTGAAATTTCCTCTCAGCCACAGGGTGAGGATACATGTGAAAAAAGTGAGAAAGAAACACACAAAAGATACATCCACCATCAAACATATACTGAATGATAATAGGGCAGTGTCTCAGACATTTCACATGAGAATGTAAGGTCTGTGTTTTGGGTACAGATCCACTGTCTGACAGTAATTGATGAAAATAGGATTTGAATATGCTGAACTTTTGACAGAATCTCCCTATTTTGATCAGCACCCAAGCAATATGCTAGCTCATAATTTAAGTTAATACTACCACCAAAATCCTTGATTGAAGGCCCAGGCAGTGCTTTGTGACCTTTGCAATCTTAACAACATTTGGGTTTTTTTGCCTACATTTATATACATTACAAATTAAACTGATTATTTAAGGAAAAAAAATTTTTACTGATTCTGTTGTCATTCTGGGTTCTTCATTTTTAGTAAAGATCCATGAAATAATTTTGGCTCATTGTAAGTCTAAAAAAATACATCATATAAAATTTACTATTTTTTCGATAATGTTGAATGTGTTAAAATTATTCAAAATTTAACAAAAAAAATCTCATAAAAACTGATGTAAAACATTGTTCATTTATTTAAAATGAAATGATTTATGATAACATGTCTCTAGTTTGTATTTAGATACATTGTGTTTATTTTCAGTTTTTCTACTTGAAATGTTCACCTATGTTGCATATGATCCATTATTATACATAATTAGGTTACAATAAAATTTGTATTTTATATGAATACTCCCTTATGAAAGTTTAAAGGTAGTAGAGTGGAGTATCTCTATATCATAGATTTGGTGGAGCATGAGACCCTTGCTCTGGCCTTTATATACTTAGAGTGTCTTTGTTTCCTAATTTAAGAAATATAGAATAAACTTTCAGCAAGACTCAAACTCATATCTTGTTTGTCACCATGACAGCTGTTCTGTTATCTAAGCTACAGAAACCAATGGTTGCTTAAGATTAGCTCTAACCACAAATCTTTATTTTTTATTTTTTAAGAACACTCCATATTTGTTGGTTTCTTACATAAATTCATAGAATTTGTGGTACAATATATATTGACTTGAATTTGATTTTATGAAGCATTGTTAAGTATTATTCATTTTTTACTAGCATATTTTTGTATCATAATGCAATAGGATTAGTAAAAAATCTGATATTGTCTTTATATAATCTTCCCACACAGACAATAAACATGAAAACAGTGCAAAAATTATACATATGTAAAGATACGTAAATATATATCACACTTCCTTGTTACATAAATTTACAATCCCATTGACTTGTCAAGTGCTACTATGCACCAATTCACAAAGTCCATTCTTAAAGACACCAAATATAAGAATTGTAAGTATTATACACACACACACATACACACACACACACACACATACATATATATATATATATATATATATATATATATATATATATATATAATTATTTTAAAGAAATCAGCTGGACTATATAAGTAAAACATTTTTAAAGAAAGAAGATGAATATAAGTTTTAAATTCTCAGTATCCTGTTTCCTTTGTGCTCTTGCGTAATTGCATCAATATAAATATCATTTTAGTCCAAAAGACAAAATATCATTCTGGAAAACTTTTTCCACTTTTTCATATATACGTGTGTGTGTATGTGTGTCTGCATGTCTGCGTGTATGTGTGTCTGTGTGTGTGTGTGTGTGTGCGCATTATGTTTTGAAAGCCCATATATACAGAGTGCAATAGATAAATTGTTGATATTTTATATTTTTAATTTTGTGCATGTACATTATTTTTGATTTGATCAGTAAAGTCGGGTCAGTTGGGCACCATCTGTTAGCAAAACAGTCTTATAATGCAATTTACTACACCAGAAATTTAGAAACAGCATGCTGTACTGCTTGGCATTTGTGCTGGAAGCTTCAATACAAGCATTTCAGAGTGTTTGGGCATCAATCTGAGGACAGGGCAGAAGATTAAGAAAGGATTTGTTGAGTCTAACAGTGATAACAAAGGAGTTTGGAGTGATCACTCATGATAGTGACATTATGTCTCCAGTCACAGGGTCTCAGAATTAACATGGAGGCCTAAATCAAGTACCTTAAAGAGATACTATTGCCCTGGATCGTGACTTTAATGCCCACCGCATCAAGTGACTGGAAAATTCTGTCACTGATCTTGCTGGTGTTCACGCAATAAATTTTTCAATCACCCAATCTCTGATGCAAGTGGTGGATTTCCCCATACATTTCTCCAGTAACCCAAATAGAAGGAACTCACTGCTAGACCTCTGCTTCACTTCTATTCCAGACTCTTGCACTGCCAAGCAGCTCTGCCCTCTTGGAAACTTTGACCACATGGTAGTTTCCATTAACATCTCATTCCACCCAAGAAACTCAGACCAGCAGAATATCCTACTGCTACCAAAGAACAGACTGGGACTCGTTCTATGACTTCCTGTGTGACGTCACTTGGAACAATGTTTTTAGTCTTCTCATTGAAGACTGTGCATCCAAGGTCTCTTCTTGGGTTAAGGCTGACATCGATGCTTTCATCCCAGCCAGGAAATTTCAGCTTAAATCCCATTCATCCCCCAAGTTCTCACCCACTTGCTTGGCCACCATTGCCCACCGGAATCACTTCTTCCAGCTTTATTGAAGCCACGCATCGGACCAAAACAGGCGCCTTTTCGTCTCAGCTCATAATAAGTGTAAAAAGATACTTAATGAAGCTAAGATGTTGTTTGCTGCCAGAATGAAGCAACACATAGCATCCAGTAAGTTCGGCACTAAAGACTACTGGTGACTCTGTAAAAGTATGCTTTTTCTATGCAAAGTGTGGAGCTATGGTATAATTGAACATTTGTTGACCTAATCCAGTCATTCCTCTCTAATCGCACATTGAAGGTAGTATTAAAAGAACATGCCTCCCAAAACTACCATATGAACAAGAGTGTCCCTCAAGGTTCTATCCTAGGTCCTACGCTCTTTCTGATCTATATTAACGATCATTCCGATGCTATAAGATCCCAAGTAGGCATGTATGTCAACGACACCACAGTTTACTCTTGCCTCGATCAAAAATTTGGTGTGGTTGACAAAGTGAACCTCACTGCTGAGCTTGAGAAGGACCTTCAATCCATGGTGGACTGGGGTAAGAAATGGCTCATAAATTTTAATGCTTCCGAAACCAAGCTGCTATTAATTAACCATCATAGACTATCACTCTTACCTCCCATTAGTATGGAACAGGCTAGCCTCCCTCAGAATAAAACACTATGCCTCCTTGGCCTCACACTCTCAGCAGACCTCATATCAAATTCATTGCTAAATTCCCTGCTATGAAAGTCAATTCTCTGTGCAGGGCCTGGAAGTTCTTCCTGTCTGAGTCCATCCTGCACATATATAAATCTACCATTCACCCGTGTATTGAATAATGCTGCCACATCTGGTTGGGTGCCCCTGCTATTCTCTTCAGGGTTCTTGAAAAAATACAACAGAGAATCTGTAATGTGATCGATACTGACTTGGCAGCCCGGCTGCAGTCATTCTCTCACCGGCGTGATGTGGGTTCCCTGTGCCTCTTCTAGAAATACATTCTGCTCCGATGAACTTAGATCACTGGTGCCCTCTAGGTATGAATTTGCACAAGATACTAGATTAGCAACTAGGTCCCACTCTTTTACAGTGAAACAGATAAAATGTAACCGTAATTTTTACTCTAACAGCTTCTTTTCTCGCACTTCCCACCTGTGGGATTCCTTTCCATATACTTGTTTCTCCGACAACTACAATCTCCAGGAATTTAAATGTAAGGTCAATAGACACCTCTTATCACACTAACTTGCATCCATTCTCTCAAACACTCTTCCCATCTACCCAACCCTCATCTTCAGTATCCTCATCCGTCTATCACCCTCCTTCCGACATTTCCTATAACTAACCACTCTTTCTCATCACTTTCCCCTATGTAACTCCCTGTGCAATAGTGGCAGTGGAATGCCTTACTTTGGGTGAAATGATAAAAAAAAAATAGGGAGTGGCTGCTAGAAGACCCTGTCTAGCAACAGGACTCTGCTGCATGCCACACAATAAGCTAAGTGACAAATTACAATTATTTGTATTAATTATATATATATATATATATATATATATATATATATATATATATATATGGGATTTTCTTCTTCTTTATATGCTGTGTCCCTTCAAAATGTAGGCGATCATGGATCTCCACTTGCTCCCATTCTTTGTCACTTTTAATATTTTTCCTCTTGATATTTCTCCTAAACCTCACTCCACCATCCATTTGCTCAAACCCATCAAATATGTCTCGCTCTACTTTCCCCTGTCTCTCTTTTCCTCTATTCATCCTGTGAGTATCAGATTCTCTAAACCCTCCTTAATCATGACATGTCCCAGAAACGTCTGCTGTTTCTTCCTCATGCTAGGTATAAGTTTCCTTCTCATTTGCATCCTCCCCAACACTTTGTCATTGCTCATGTGCTCAGTCCATGGTATCCTCTTCATCCTTATATGTATAAACATTTTTATAATTAACCATTTTTATTTTTAATCTGACATTATATTAAATTGATACATGTGTCCTGTGTTTTTGAACAGAATAAGTTACATCTGCTCGCCTATGTATTGAAGAATATTAATACAGAAAGTGTACTTTCTTTTCTTGCTTCAAGAGTACATATTCACTGGTTTTCTTAAAAATTACCCCTTAAATAATTTTATACATTACTATTAATAATGGTTAGCAAGCTTCTCTTGCAAGGACCATTATAACTGAGTAATGAGTTTGATCCTCACTGGGTGTCCCATACTTTTGGCCTTGTGCCACATCTAAGCTACACTTAGAAAATCACCATTAACAGAAATGCCCATACACACACTCATACACACACACACACATATATATATATTAACACATAAATACATATACTCACACATATATATTTACATATGCACTCATACACACACATATATTTACACATACACACATACACACACAAACACCTTCATATATATTTATACATACACACATACATATTTACGCATACACACACACACACACACACACACACACACACACACATATATATATATATATATATATATATATATATATATATTCCTTCCAAAGCCAAAGGGCATGTTCCCAAAGGAAGTTGGGGCCGGCTCCTAACACCCCTGGATTACATTACACTCTGCTGAAATTTACTACCATATGCTTTCACATGCACAAGAAAATGGTTATAGAAGCCAAGTTTGAGTTACTGACATGAAGATGCTGACGCCCTGATGCCAAAAACGTGTGTATACCAGTTCCTGTGGTTGACTTCAATGCAAGCTTATTTGTTTTATGGTTGCGGTTGGCACAGCTCCACTAAGCCCCAAGCATCATGCTCGACTGAATAAGCGTTACACCATCATCTATTCCTACTGAGATATCCGCAGTTGAACAAAGATTAGTGGCAGTAATTTAATATACTGTAATTATACAGGGAACACTGGCATGAGTCGCTTGATAGAAAGAACCATTCTTTCTGACATCACTCCAGATGTTTGAGTGCTTTCATTTATCTGGATTTTCCATCAGGAAAACTACAGGCCAAAAAAAAAATGCTAGAGTTCTTTTTTTTTCAGGGGTGGAGGTTAAAAAAAAAAGTTATGCTGTTTGAGTAAAATGAAGAATTAAGTTTTGCAGAAAGACATGTTTTATGGCATTTAGATGATGCTATCAGGACTCTTTGAGGTAACGTTCAAGCAGACCCTAAACTTTCACCTATCATGATGAATGGTTGTTTTCTCTATGAGACGCTTTACCATGAACATTCAGGACTAAAGATGAGGGTAAAATGATTGGCTCCCTGTACTACTCCAGTAAGTATTGGACACTAATTATGTTCTATCTTTACAAGAGCCAGATCATGTAAAAAAATGGAGTATTGCTGCCATATCTAAATAAGAGCTGCCCAGAATTCACTTGCCAGTCTTTACAGAGATCAAAAGTGACTACACGGCCTTGTGGGTGATGAATTATTTTCTGTATTTGTTCATATTTCTGAGATGAGGTATTATAATTATTTACACTATTTACACATAGCCCAGTTGATAAAAGCGATGGTTGGATCCAGGGAATTTACTTACATTAGTTCTTATTGTCACAGCTAAGACCCAACCTTCCATATGCAATGCAAGAAATCATCCCTATTCCTTTTCCTATTCCACAAGTAAGGAGGAAGTTTCACTCAGACGGCTTCTCCCCAAAGACTGCTACTTTGTGGAATAAACTCATGCAAGATGTTTTCCCAATCACTCCATTCTTAACAATATCTGTTTATATTTCTGAGATGAGGTATTGTAATTATTTACACTGTTTTACATTGTTTGGACTTTTGTTTTCATCTTTCTTGCCATATTCATGATGTTTCAACCCTTGTATGCTCTGGCCTTCTTCAGGTGTTTGAAATTTCAAACCAAACTCTTTATTTTTTCCACCAAGGTAGATTGTTCTAGTTCCACCTGTCATGGTTCTTCCAGATAACTCAGTATCAACTATCTCCTTTTTAACATATCTCTTCAAGTTTTTGTTTGCCTCTGCTGCAGCCAGGTATTAGACTCACAATTCTTTGGGTGAAGTCACTGGATTCCAATAATGGTTTTAATCACTGGATCATGAGTTCTTGAGAGCAGGTGGACAAAATAAAAATTTTGGTCCAAAATTCCAATCAATAATCAAAATATAGGGAATATTGCAACAAAGATGAGGACAACAGTCTAAAAAATTTAAATAGTGTAAATAATTGCTACACTTCATCTCAGAAATATAGACAGATATTGAAGGCAAATATGGCAACAAAGATGAGGACAACAGTCAGAACAATGTAAATAGTGTAAATGATTACAATACCTCATCTCAGAAATATAATTACAATTACTCTTTTAGTCTAGGGTAAACTGTTATCTCTCCTACATAACCCTATAAACTGTGCTTTTTACCTTTTTACACTCATACAACAACATCAATCACTAACTCACTACCTTGAGTGTCTCTTGTGTCTTGTATTGGATGAACATTATAAAAAAACATTTGGCAGAAATAGGATTGAAATGCAGAACAAAAATGAAACATCTGGAAATTGGTTTTAGCTTGGCGTTCTCATAAAAGAATAAAAGAAAGGTTAGTAAGAAATTCTGCTGAACAATTCTGGTTCCTTGATGTGGTAAAACGCCAATTGGCTAACCAGGCACATTAAATTTTATGCAATGTCAGTATTTCCCTTTGCTAAAACCTAACATGAAACTAAATGTAACTGACGTACATTTAAAAAAAAGGAAAACTGAATAAACAGATGTATATTTCTAAATATTATTTTCATGATCTTCACCTTGTAGATATAAATAGAAAAAGAGGGATGCTTTTTGAGGTTACTTTCAGACAGGGTCTTTTAACTAACAATAACCGAGTGATTAAGCAAAGGTAACAAAAACTGGAGCAGTTTATCTTCATTAACAAACTGCAGTTGGGATCACAGAGTCAGTGTGAACACCACAACCTTTTTATTAGCTGCATAGTAGGTTCACTGTCAGAGCTATATATGATTTTTGAATTCAGTGCTGTCTTTGCTTTTAGACAAGTTGCTAAAGATGTGTGGCTCAAGATGAGAAATTAAAGAAATTAGTTCAAATTCTTGTCTAGTTCATTATATTTACATGTATACAAATACCCTTGGTAGAAATCCATCACTTTGTGAATCCCCCAGCTATGGATTAAATAATCTGTTAGACTAGGTTCTTTAGCTTTGGGTGGCACTCAATGTAGGAGAAGGACAACTCTGAATGTAGCTCTGGCAAAGCACATGCTATGCAGCTAATGAATGGATCACAAAATTTATAATGACTATGATTCCAACTGTTGTCAGCCTTGATTAACTGATTGATATATTCATTAACAAAAATGTTTTGAACGTTAAAACAACTTTTCAATCATATTAACATTGATATGATATTAATTGCTTTGAAATTATTCCTTATTTGACTTAGAACAATGGGACTGACTGATTTTCATTACAATAACTACCTGGATGATAATATTAGGCTAGAAATATCAAAATTGAAACTATTTATATTCATTACCATAAACAACTTTATATTGTATAAAAATTAATATGAAATTAATTTACTTAAAATTATTACTTATTTGACTTGGAGCAATATCTGGGACTGAGTGATTTTGATAACAATAACTGGCTGATAACATTAAGCAAAGAATATCACAATTGGAACAAATTGATGCCATCACTGCTTTTATTCCAATTCCAAATCATAGTTTTTATTTTAAAAGTTTATTTTATAGTTGTAATTAAAATATATAATAAAATTTTAAAATTTATATATAGTTATATATTTACTAGCAGTATAGCCCGGCGTTGCTCAGGTGTAATGAAAGCTTTAAGACTAATCCATGGTCCTGGAGTGATTAAGCAAAGGTAACAAAAATATATTTTGCACATAAGTGAATATATTTTGCACATAAGTGAATATATTTTGCACATAAGTGAATATAATAAACCCAACTCGAATCGTGGCTTAACTCTCAAATTTTCAATTCTGAGCTGTTATACATAACAGTAACAAACATCCAAGCTGGTATTCTTAAGTGGTCACCCATCTAGGTAGTAACCAGGCTTGATGCTGCTTAACTTCAGTGATTGTACGAGAGTCGGTGTTTCAATGTGATATAGTCATAAGTTCTCTTATAAATGCAATGATATTCTAACCATTTTCAAAGAAATTTCAGATATTGACATTGACCTAAAAAATTTGGCCAAGAATCGTGGCTTAACTCTCAAATTTTCAATTCTGAGCTGTTATACATAACAGTAACAAACATCCAAGCTGGTATTCCTAAGTGGTCACCCATCTAGGTAGTAACCAGGCTTGATGCTGCTTAACTTCAGTGATTGTACGAGAGTCAGTGTTTCATTGTGATATAGTCATAAGTTCTCTTAGAAATGCAATGATATTCTAACCATTTTCAAAGAAATTTCAGGTATTGACATTGACCCAAAAAATTTGGTCAAGATGGGTATCCTTAAAATGGCAAGCATCTACAATTAATGGTTCATTTGAGATTAGAAAATATCATCAGTTGTTGATGGTTAAAACTTTTTTTATGACACAGAAATTCTTGAATTGACCTTAAATGACTAATCAGTATCTCCCGGATATATTTCCTGGACTATTGCATGCAAATCAAACTATAAAAAAAGACAGTGCTATGTCTGCGTGAATACTTCTTGAATAGAAAAGAGACAGAAATGGAGGAAACCTTTGCTGCAGCAAATGCACAAATTAATTGTGCATGAAATATTTCAAGGATTATCATACTGTTCAGAATATTAAATCTAGAATCTTCACATTTGTTTTAATTTGCTACTTATTTTTATAATCTAAGCATTAAAATATCATTTTTTAATGTTTGAATATTTAATTATATATTTGTTTTAATTAATAAAAAGATACTTTGATGTGTAAATGTTAGCAAGATTGTCTTGCTAAATCAATTACAGATGAGTCGTTAGGAAGTGCTGTAGTGCAGTCGATGTCTGCTCAAAAGAAAAGTCTATAGAAGTTGGCAACTGACCTAATGCAGAAAGTAATGGCAACCTACTGCGGGAAAATCTTCTGCCCAATCAGTCATGTCTCTTTGAAGACATGATTGCCCAAATGTGTATCCCATATAGCACTTAACTGACTGACTGCATTAGGAAGCATGGTGGAGTAATGGCTTGCAGCTCAAATTGAGGAATTGGAGAGCTATGTTCAAATTACAGTTGAGTTAAATACATTTACTTATGTGCTAATCTCGTTAAAAAAGATATGAATCTACCTTTTCTCCTCCCAGCCATTGATAAATAGCATAACAGACAGTGTTCTACAGCCTTGGTTGGCAACTAGTCTAGGAGAAGGAAAACTCTAAATTCAAAACTTTATGTAGCCCTGGCAAAATACATAGTATACAGCTAAGGAAAGGATCATTTATATTGATTTGATTGTCCTGATCACAGTCAACTCTTTTCCTTTTTGTAAGCTTGATCCTCACTAGGTGCTCCATACTTTAGGCCTTGTGCCACATCTAAACTAGTAACTTGCTATAATTAAAGTGAAAATCAACATTAAACTATCCTTTAAAAATTAATTTTCTCTTTTTTTTACCAGTTTGATATGTACATTCATACCACCATTTCCTTATGTTCATCTGAAGGTCATCTGAATGTACAGCTAAAAAAAACCCTTACAAAAATTTAAAATTAATTAAACTGGTTCATTTGCACCTTAAGGCACACCACAGACACAAAGGTTTAATATTTGTACTGTAAGGTGCATTTCAAGGATTATTGCAAATTCATATTTCTATGAGTATCTTATCATAAATCCTGCATACTTTTTTCATCATCAGTAAGTGTATTTTTTTGTTTTTGCATAACAACTCTATGCTTTTGATTGACAGCAAAACCTAATTAATTTATAAAATAATTATCTAAATTAATTAATTAAGCAATCAAATCAATTTGTTCTTTACACCATTAATTTCGTAATTTTTATCATTTTCTCAAAACCCTCCAGAGATCTGGGATTAATTTGTTTTCTATCAATTACAACCACCACCGTTTCTTCTTTCTGGTTTTTTTCTTTTTATTGCTTTCTTGAAATATTTGCATGTATCTTAAAACCGTTTCCAACTTTGGCTTCTTCATTTTGTCAGTACACACCTTTGGTTTAGTCCACCCGCTGAGATACCATCTCAGCTGGCTGATCCTTCCCACAATTGCTTATTAAAAAGCAAAGCTAATATGGAGTTTGCCAAATGTTATGCAAAGAGTCCCTTCTGCTCTTTCATCAAAATTATAAACTGGGGCACAGTCAGGGCTCAGCTGGTAATTTTACTTACGTTTTTGATTTCAAAGTCATGATATTGTGTTAATATCAGAAACAACTTAACTTCCAAGCATAACAACTCTTCCAAATATTATAGTTTTAAAAGCAAAGAAAAACCTTGTTTTTCTCCATGCAAAATTTAATTATTTACACTATTTACATTGTTCAGAGAGTTGTCCTTATCTTTGTTGTCGTATTCCCAATGATTTGGTTGTTTTAGAACTTGGCCTTTTTCAGGAGCTGTCTATATTTTTGAGATAATGTATTTTAATTATTAACACTGTTTATATTGTTCAGACAGTTGTCCTTATCTTTGTCGCCATATTCCCAATATTTTGGCTATTGTAGGCCCCACCCTTTTTCAGGATTTATCTATATTTCTGAGATGAGGTATTGTAATTGCTTACATTATTTACATTGATTAGACTTTTGCCTTCATTGTTGTTGTCATATTCATATTGGGAATATTGCCTTTGAACACACATCTATTCAGGCTTTATCTGATCAGTAGGTCTTGCATGGTTGAGGGGTCTAAGACACATCAGATTTAATGATGGTTTCTTCTAGGAGACACAGGTTTGAATCCTGCCAGAATGCACATATTTTTTTAATAAAATTTCTCAATGATTAAGTCCAGTAAATGCAAATAATTATGCTGTTTAATAATGAAAAAAAAAAACAGCATCTACTCAAATATGGGTATCCATTAAAAATAATGTTTAAACAAATAAATTAAAAATATGTCAAGTCAGATTTAATACATTTCGCAATGGATTTCATAAAATTTTGTAGATATATATATACATGTATATGTATATATATATTGTTTAATTACCTAGTTTCTGGTCAGTGCATATTTGTATTAAAAAGTGTTCAATACAATTATATTGTAGAACTTTTGAATATTTTCCATTTGTAAACTAGTTCTTATGCGACCTAGGTTTCTACCATGAGTGGTGTCTTCATGCAATTTGCAATTTAACAAATTATTGTGAATCGCCTGAAGACACAACTCATGGTAGAAACCTAGGTCACATAATAACTAGTTTACAAATAGAAAAAAAATATATATATATATCATGTGCTATATTATTTTAAATTTTATAACTGAATTTATGTAAATTTAATCTGTTTGCTTTTCAGATAAGTCAGAGAATGCAAAATAGCAAATAATTTGAATACTTATGAAAGTAAAATGTGAGAAGAGTATTGGAAATGACAAAATGGTGAAACTGAGGATTTCTTCTTTTGGAAAATACTCAAGGACAAAGTTTATAGTTGAAACAAAGAAGGTTTGATGGTTTGAAAAATTACATGAGAGATGCATTTCAACAAAAGAATGCACAGAGAGACTTGTGCAAAAATGTTTGTTGAAATGTGAAAGGTAGACTTTAAAGCTGTGTTAATTGTGATGGACAACAGTTTGAGCACCGCGTTGATAAAATTGTGTATTATTGTACTCAGTAAAATTGAATTGTCAATGTAATAATTGTATGAGTAAATCCAACTTCAAGTGAAATGACTACATTGAATCCATAGCTAAATTTACTGCTAGGAATGTCAGGTCACTGTATAGGGCCAGGAAGTTTTTCCAGTCTGAAACCATCCTGCACATATATAAATCTACCATCTGCCCATGCATTGAATACTGCTGTCACATCTAGTCAGGTGCCCCTGCTATTCATCTTGTGGTTCTTGACAAAATCCAACAAAGAATTTGCAATGTGATCGATCTCAACCTGGTAGCTCAGCTCCAATCACTTTCTCACCAACCTAATGTGGCATCCCTCTGTCTCTTTTACAAATACTTTCACAGCTTCTGCTTTGATGAGTTTAGTTCCCTGGTGCCTCCTCTTCATGAATTTAGTTGAGCTACTATACTAGCAGCTAGGCCCCACCCTTTTACAGTGAAACCAATCAAATGAAACCACAACTTTTACTCTATCAGCTGCTTTTCTCACACTTTCCATCTGTGGAATTCCCTTCCATATATTTGCTTACCTGACAGTTACAATCTCCAAGAATTTAAATGTAATATCATCTGCCATCTCTCATCTCTTTGACTCACATCCTTTTCCTGACAAATCTTGTATCATGTTCTTTTCCTCGTCCACTCTACTCTCATGCAGCAAATGGGAAATGATGAGAACACTGGTGTGATCTCTTCACACCAGCGTTCTCATCATTCTGTTACCCATTCTCTGACACCCTCTGTAACTTGCTCCTCTTTCTCATTTCTCTCCTCTTATGTAACCCCCTGTGCCCCAGTGGCAGTACTGCCTTGCTTGGAGTGAAATGATTATAAAAAGAAAAAATTGTATATGTAATCACAAAATAAACATTATCAATTGTAATCAACCTATTTTTGAACTGCTCTGTATATATATATATATATATATATATATGTGTGTGTGTGTGTGTGTGTGTGTGTACAATTAGTCAGTTAAGTGCCATGACTGACTGGGAAGAAAGATTTTCCTGCAGTAGGGTGTCATTACTTTCTGGAGTAGACTGGTTGCTAACCAAGCTTATAGAACCCAATCTATCCTGGTATTTAACCTTTAGCTGGAGGGAGAAGCAATGGATTCATACTTTTTCCAAAAGTATTTGTACATAAGTGAATGCAATGAATACAGCTGAAATTCGGTTCTCAGATTTCTCATTCTGAATTAAATATCCACAGCACCACACTGCACATATTATTTTATATATATATATATATATATATATATATATATATATATATATATATATATATATATGAGTGCTCTTTTTTAAATTATTTTAAAATAGCTTTTTAACACAGACACATTTGTATTTGTTCAAAGTCCACAGAGTCCATCTGTGGTTTATAACTAAACTCTGCTGAGCAAACCTTACTTACAGTTGCTAGGAGAGAGCACATATCTGGTATGATCAGCAGTTTGAACAATGTCAAATTTTTGAAGGTCAAGGTTTGTTGGAATGTATAAAAGCGTTTTGCAAGCAAGAAGTGCAAGAACAAAAACAGTTAACATAGAACTTAAGGTTACATTTAGCCAATTCAACTTCAAATTGATGATACGCTGCAGCCAATGTAAATTGTGTTAGGCCAGGAAGTTCTTTCTGTCAGAATCTGTTTTGCACATTTATAAATCTACCATTTGTCTGTGCATGCATAATATCACTATATCTGGTCAGATGCTCCTGATATTTCTCTCGAGATCTGACTTGGCAGCCCACCTTCAGTCACTTTCTCACCGACATGGTGTGGCTTCCCTTTGTCTTTTCTACAAGTATTTTCATGGCTTCTGTTCTGAAAAACTTCTTTCCTTGGTGCCCTGACCACATGCATACTAATAGATTGGAATCAAAGTCCCATCCTTTTAATGTTGAAATAGTTAAATGCAACCCCATCTTCTACTCTGTTTTACTTTTTCACACTTCCCTCCTGTGGAACTCCCTTTCCTTTGTTTGCTTTCTTTAAATACAACATCAATTGTCATTTTCTATTTCCTTAATTCCTATCCATCTCTTATCATTTCTTCTACATCCCCTGAACCTTGTTTTTCTCTTATTGTAACCCTTGCACACCAGTGGTGGTCCTGCATTGCTTGTGATGAAATGATTATAAAAAAATAAAAAATATATCAGTCAGTCAGTTAACTGCCATACATGATACACGCTTGGGCGATCATGTCTCCAAAGAGACATGACTGACTGGGCAGAAGATTATCCCGCAGTAGGTTGCCATTGCTTTCTGCGGTAGACTGGTTGCCGACCAAGGCTATAGAACCCAATCTGTCATATTATTTAACCCATAACTGGAAGAAGAGAAGGATTAATACCTTTCCCAAGGGTATTTGCGCGTAAGTGAATACAATGGATTCAACTGGAATTCGAACTTAGCTCCCCAGTTTCTTGTTCTGAGCCGATATCCACTGTACCACAACGCACATGTGAATACATTTTTTTTTTTATGTACTGTGCTTAAATTCATGTACTGTGCTTAAATTCATAAGGTCTAAGTATCATAGCAAAGAGCTTATCCCAAAAAATTGCCATAAAAGTATTTACAGAAAAGGCACAGGAAAGTAACTTTATAGTGGTGGGAAAGTTAATGAACCCAAGATGCCAGGACAAGAACAATAATATTGCTGATTCTTCTTTGATTTTATCAAAAATCTCTAAATATATAGCAAGAGCACTGATTCATATGTGGCAGCAATAATCAAAGTAAGAATGAATAGTAGACTTATAAATATGTCAGATAGATTCTCAAAAGAAAGATTGTCTCGCACAACATAGTTAACCAACTTTCTCTATTGATGTACCAAGGGGAAATGCTGAAAATGTTTGGGATGCTGAATTTTGAATTTTTATCTTTTTAATATTTAATATTTTTTATTATTTTATTTTATTATTTTCATTATTTTATTTTATTATTTTTAATATTTTTTAATCAAACAAACATGCAGTCCAGTCAATCTCATTCCATTTCCCAATGCTTTTATTTATTGTTTTTTTTTCCATTTGCCTTCTTTATGAAGTCAAAACACATTGACTAACATAAGTTTTCTCTTTGGCTTTTTTCATATATATATATATATATATGAAAAATATGTATATGAAATATGAAATTAATATCTATATATATATATGTAAAATAATATGCGTATATATATATATTTGAAATATAACATGCATATATATATAAAATTAATATGGAGAAACGTTTCATTAAAGTGACTTCGAAGTTTTTTATATATATATATATATATATATATAGGAGACGATAGCTAATCCGAATTGTCAATTCTGCTACAATGTTATAACTAACTTCAAGTCACACAGAGTGATGTCATTTAAATGACCAGATTTGAATATGGTTTTTTTAAATGCACTTCAATATACAATGAAATATGCAGTAATGAAATAAATGCAGGCAACTGTTTTAGTAATAATAAGGAATAAGAACTTTATAAAGTCATCTGCACACTATTAGTTACTCAAGTTTAATGTGAAAGACATTTTCAAAGCTAAAAACTTTAAAGATGAGATTAAGAAATTCACTGCCTGAGGAGAGTTTGGAATCATATATATTGCTCTCCATTAAAACACAAATGATTGCTTTTTATACAGTGATGAAATGCTCTATTGTACCTTTGAATTATCTATTAATGGGTAAATTATGCAGTCAGTCAGTCAGTTAAGTGCCATATATGATACACGCTTTGGGCGATCATGTTTCTAAAGAGACATGACTGACTGTGCAGAAGATTATCCCACAGTAGGTTACCATTGCCTCCTGTGGTAGACTGGTTGCCAACCAATGCTATAGAACCAAATCTGTCCCTTTATTTATTCCATAACTGGAGGGAAGGGACAGATTAATACCTTTCTCAGGGGTATTTGTGCGTAAGTGAATGCAAGGAATTCAACTGGAATTCAATCTTGGCTCCTCGATTTGTCATTCAGAGCCGATATTTACATCACTACAATGCACATCCTCAAATTGTGCATTAAACTAATAAAGTTATTATCCAATTAAAAAATAGATAAAAAAACATTCAATTATAGCATTCTGTATCCACGTATGACATCTACTGAAAGCAATACGTAGGGTAAATGTCAGGGGTGGTCAAAATGTGGCTTGCAAGCCACATGAGGTCCTTTGACTTTTAATATGCGGCTCGTAGAAATATACTGAGTTCCTTTTTTCATTGCAATTGGTACAAAAGGTAAGTAGGAAAAATTTCAAGCTTTATAATTATTTACTCGGTATGAATTGAGACCCCAGTGGATTAAAATGTAATTTTAATGCTCATGGTTAGTAAAAATATTTAAGAATTTAACTTCTAATAGTAATGTTAGATTTGAGTGAAGCACTGTTTCGAATGTGCATTGTGGTGCAGTGGATATAGGCTCGGAATGACAACTTGGGGAGCCGAATTAAAATTCCAGTTGAATTCGTTGCATTCACTTACGTGCAAATACCCTTGGGAAAGGTATTAATCAGTCTATTCCTTCCAGTTATGGGTTAAATAACAGGACAGATTGAGTTCTATAGCCTTGGCTGGCAACCAGTCTACCGCAGAAAATGATGGCAACCTACTCTTTCGAAACATGATCGCCCAAGCGTGTATCACATATGGCATTTAACTGACTGACTGTTCTTTAATGCTGAGGGAAGGAATGATGGGAGGCAGAAAGATTAAAGAAATTTTCAGTTAGCAAGGAATGTGAGATGATTTGGTTAATGGGTCAGTCAGTTAAGTGCCTCACATGATACACGCTTGGGCAATCATGTCTTGAAAGAGACATGACTGACTGGGCAGAAGATTATCCCACAGTAGGTTGCCATTGCTTTCTGCAGTAGACTGGTTGCCAACCAAGGCTATAGAACCCAATCTATCCTTTTATTTAACCCATAACTGGAGGGGATAAACAGATTAAAACCTTTCCCAAGGGTATTTGTGCTTATGTGAATGAAATGAATTCAACTGGAATTTGAACTCGGCACTCCGATTTCTCTTTCCGAGTTGATATCCACTGTACCACAACGCACATCCTAATGGTTAATGGGTAAGGAGATTAAAAATTTACATGCTCCAGAGAAGAGGTGAGGAAGTAGTAAGATTAGTTAGATGTGGATGCAACAAAAACGTATGTGTATATTTTGTTCATGTCTTGCGGGTCTCAAACATCTGAACTTTATTGTATGTAGCTCTTATATTAAACAAGTTTGGCCACCTCTGGTGTATGTATACTGTAATTACTAAGAAATACACATTTTTCTTCTGCAACTTTTTTTCTATTTTTATTTTCGTTTATTTGTTATGAAAATTAATTGAGAGGGGTCTCCTGGCAACAAATATTTTAAACCTAGTCTGCCATTGCATATTAGTACACCAATGGTAGTCTCTCAGTTAAGTCCCATGCCTAATACACACTTGGGCGATTATATCTCTCTTGAGACATGACTGACTAAGCAAAAGATTTTTCCCTCAGTAGGTTGCCATTTCATTCTGGTTGCTAGCCAGGTCTACAGAAGCCAATCTGTCCTGCTATTCAACCCATAGCTGGAGGGAGAAGAGATAGATTCATACTTTTCCCAAGGGTATTTCTGCATAAGTGAATGCAAATATTTTAACTGGAATTTGAACTCAGCTATAAGTGTTAAATATATTGAATTAAGTCATTTTTAACACATTGGCTCCTATGCAACCCACCAGAGTATTGTGGTGGTATGGCTGCAATGTTTATACAACCTTTCATTGGATTGTTTCTAATTTTTTTTTCTATAGGAGTGGCATGATATTATTGATTGTTTATGAGATCTTGGAACACCAGAGCCACATCTCCTGCAACACCCAAAAAAAATTTTGATTTTTTTGTCTTTTATTTCATTTTCCTTTTTCAATTTCTATTGTAATTTTTGGGTCAGTTTTATTTTATAATTTTACATACAGAGAGCTGTAGCATGCATACATGTGTGTCATGTGGGACTCTGGGTTGTAAAATGAACTCAGGCAGTGAACAAAAACAATCAGGTGGGTAATAAATACTACCGATTATATACTTGTCTCATATATGAAACAATGTTAAAACAAAGTTGGGATCTAATATATCAGCTTCCTTCTGTAGAACTACATTTCTATTCCTTCAAGTCTCTACTTCACCTTTGAGGAGATTGTCCAGCATTTGCTGCTATATATCACATAATTGTCCAGTATTCTCTTCTCTGTTTCCAATGAAATCTTCCTGCCTCTCAATACTCTGCTTAGCTTCTGAAATGTCCTTGGCCATCAAGTATATCTTGCATTGCTTTCCCCTGTCTCTCTTTCCCTCTATCTATCCCATTAGTATTAGATTCTCCAAGCCTTTCTTCCTCATTGCGTATCCCAGAAACTTTAGCAGTTTCATCCTGATATTATATATAAGTTTCTTTTTAGTTTTCATCTTCTCCAAAATGGTTTTAAAACTCTGGGACAACTAGTTTTTATTTTTAGTAGTGCTCAGCTATTGTTTTCACTGAGTCCAAGTAGACACTGCCAAGTTCAGAGATTGAACTCATTATTACTATGTCACTAAATTCATGAACAAACTTTTCAACCCACTATTGGGAGTAGGATTCTATGATTGATTGCTTATGAGATCATATTACACCAGAATCAAATTTGTTCCAAAAAAATTTTAATATTTTTAAATATTGAAAATGAGAGTTATTGTCAGTGTAATGCTTGTATATTGGTAATTTTCCAGCAATCCATGGGTGGGTCATGGGGGTGTTTCTAGATTGTAAAATGGACTCAGGTAAAAAAAAATGGCACACTGGTGAGTTGTAGCTGATAAATACTACCTATGATATCCTTTCTTCATGTATGAAACAATGTTAAAACAAAGTCACTTTTAACACAGTTAATTAAGATATAGTTTTGGAACACTGGTACAACAGGGGAAATGAGGCTTGGGAGGTAACATGTTCTAAACTTTAAAATCTACTATGGGAAGAAAATATTCTTCTTCTTTATATGCTGTTTCCTTTCAGGATGGAGGCAATCATGGACGGCCACTTCTTATTCTTTGTCAGTCTTAGTATCTTCCCCAAATTCTGCTCTGCCATCCACTTGCTCAAGCCCATCAAATATGTCTTGCATTGCTTTCCCCTGTCCCTCTTTCCCTCTACCCATCCCATGAGTATTAGATTCTCCAATCCTGTCCTTTCTCATTGTATGTCCCAGAAACTTCAGCAGTCTCTTCCTGATATTAGATATAAATTTTCTTTTCATTTTCATCCTCTCCAAAACCTCACATGTTCAGTCCATGGTATTCTCATCATCCTTCTGTAGAACTACATTTCTGTTGCTTCAAGTCTCTACTTCACCTTTGAGGAGATTATCCAGCATTCGCTGCCATATATCACACAACAGTCCAGTATTCTCTTCTTTGCTTCCAATGAAATCTTCCTGCCTTTCAATACTCTGCTTGGCTTTTGCAATGTGTCTTTGGCAATATAAAAAGACTAAATACTAACAAGAGTAAATCCTAGTGCAACACTTCTGTTTGTATTCATTTGGCAGAAATAAATATAACTTGTTTATTTTGTACAGTCATGGCTAGTGCTAATAAATAAACCAAAGTCAAGAGAAATTTATTTTCAAATGCAACATTTAAACTTATTGTTCCGAGGTCAATATAGATTGCATTGCATGTATTTTGCTATAGTGTAGTCAATTTATATTCAAGGTCTACTGTGCAGCTTACTTGAGCGTAATTTCATCACCTGCCTTCAAAACTGTCTTGCCACAGTCTTCCTCAACCTTTGACCTAAACAGAATCTAGCCTGAAGCAAGGTTTCAAATCATATGTACACCGTGACATAGCCTACTAACCATAAGGCAAAAGTTCCTTACAGGGCATAGGCCAGCATTTTCTGTTGAAGATCAAACATATTAACTTTCCTTACATATCTTAAGCTAAGAGATGGACAAGTTGTTTAACTTGCCTCTTCTTCTTTTGCAAATATTTGCTCTCTGCTTGCTGATAAGGAGAGCACATCATCTGACAGTAAAAGAAGAGGAGAGTAATTTGATCAGATGGAGCATATTTGCTAGCATTAGAGCATTTGTAAAAGGATTTTTGGGCCATTATTTTCCAATTTTTGTGGTTAGTGTGTTGGATGCAGTGGTGCAATGGATATCAGCTTGGAATGAGAAATCGGAGATCTGAGTTCAAATTCGAGTTGGATTTATTGCATTCACTTATACACAAATACTCTTAGAAAAGGTATGATATATATCTTCTCCCTCTAGCTATGAGTTAAATAACAAGGGTAGATTGGGTTCTGTAGGCTTGCTTGGCAACCAGTCTATCAAAGGAAGTAATGGCAACTTACTGCCAGAAAATTATCTGTCCAGTCAATCATGTTCCTTTTGAGACATGATTGCCTAAGTGTGTATCATATATGGCACTTAAATTGCTGGCTGTGTTTATAAGAAAGATTAGTATAGTTAAAAGCAAAAGTAGTAATATTTCTTTCTTTTTCACTTTCTTTTTATTTTCTGTCTTTTTTATTCTTTTGTATTTTTTATATTTTCTTCTATTTTCGTTCTTCTTTCTTCCCTTATTTTATGAATACATTATAAATTCTTCTTCTACATATCATGTCTATTGAGGATGTGGCCAATCATGGCTCTCTACAACTTCAAAACACTTGTAGCTATTAGTAAGACTTTTGTTTTTGCCATCACTCTCACATCCATTTTTTCCATTCATTCATACAAGCTCATTAGCCAAGTCATCCACTTGCCTCTTGTCATCGATATCTGTTTTGGTGCCCTCCTTTGAGTAATGAACTCTTCCTCTTGCTGTATATAAATTGCCTGCATGACTTCTAGAGGGCAGTTAAGTAGCAGTTATAGAGCTGTTATGAAGCAGTCAAGTAGAGCAGTTAACTACAGCTACTAGTTAAACAGCCTAATAATACCCTCCCTTCAAATATCTTGTTTCTTTATTATACTAATACACTGTTTTGAACCTACCTCCTGTGTTCTGTGTCTTACTTCAAGACCAAACTAGTTACTACACTTTACAGCAACGTTTTGGCACAACTCCACAACAAATTGGCAATGACGATCCACAACAATATCTCCTTTGAGTGTCAAATTCTCCAAGCTTTTCTTCATCATTATGTGCCTCAGAAATTGCAGCTGTCTTTTTCTTATTCTGAGTATAAATTTCTATTGATCTGTGAGAGTGAAGTTTTCTAGGTTCTCCCTTCCTCATTATATGCCCTTGAAATTTCAACTTCCTCTTTCTGATTTTGAGTATATCTTTTTTGTTTCCATTTTACTTTAGACTTCTTCATTGCATTGCTTATGTACTCTATCCATGGCATGCTCAGCATCCTACAGTAGAAACAAATCTCTGTTGCTTCCTCTTCATCAGTGAAGAAATTATTCAGCATTCACTGCAATATAGGAGGATTGATATTAGATGGCAGCCCAGCACTCTTCTCTTCATTTCTAACAAAATTTCCTTTTCTTAATAATTTGCCTAGATGTGCCATGCCTTATCAAATGCTTTTGTGCAGTTGATAGATTGCCTTGAAAGTACTGGAGACATGATCTGGCATTTATTTTATTTAACACAGGATATCAAAGGAATTAAATCTTGGCCTTTGGGAAAAGACGAAATGACAATTAGAGTTGTATTTTGGTCATGATATGCTTTTCTATTTTCTTTTATACTCACAATGTTTCAGCTTTTGTACCCACTGGTCTTCTTCAGCTGTCTGTCTTCAGACTCATTTACCTTACTGCATTTTTTAAAAATTATTTCCCTTCAAGCAAGGTGATAATGCCAGTAGGTCACAGGTGATTACGGTGATGGAAAAAGGAAGAGAAGTATTTCGTATGGAGAAGTGAGGAAAAAAATTTTCCAAACATAGCTTAGATGTGACACAAAACCGAAAGTATGGAGTTCTTTTTTTGTTTTTTTGTTTTTTTAATCATATCACCTCGAGCAAGGCAATAACGCCACTGATGTGCAGGGGGCTACATAAGAGTGAAAAGATTGGAAAAGAGAAAACCGGAGACCACATCCTAAGCAGGGAACAAGGGATAAGCCTCTTCACCTGTTCAATAGATGTGGGTGGAGTGTGAACCGGGCGAAGGACTGAACTCTCTATTCAGTCATAATTGACAAGCTTGCTAACCATTACACCACCTAAGAGTGCCCAAGAAGTGAGAAGAGTAGAATAAAGGAACAGGCTTCAGGAAGACAGGAGATGGCAATTAATGTTGCATTTAAACATTTGAAGATTATAGGTGGCAGGAAAAGCAAGAAATCTGAAGGGAGTTCCACAGGTGAGAAGTGAGAGAAAAGAAACTGTTAGAATAGAAGAGGAAGTTGCGTCTAACAGTGAGCCCTAGCTGCCAATCTAGTAACACGCTTAAAGTAATGCAGTCAAGAGACTAAAAAAAAGCTCATCAGAACAGTTGTTATGAAAATATTTGTAGAAGAGACATTGGGAAGTCACATCAAGGAGAAAGTGACTGATGTTGAGATGTTTGATCAGGATTGATTGCATTACAGAAACTCTTTGAATTTTGGCAATAATCCGAAGATATATTGTCCCATCTGGTCAACTGTTATTCATTTCAGAGTTCTTGACAAAATCTAAAAGAAAATCTGCAATGTAATCAATCTTGATCTGGCAGTTCATCTCGAGTCACTTTCTCACCAACAAGATGTGACTTTCCTCTGTGTCTTCTATGGTATGACGGTAAACTGCATCCGAAAGTAAGGCCTCTAATTGGGAGGTTGAAAAGCATGGAACCACCTCTTAATTGCAGTTGTTCACAGTTCCACCTTAATCCGAAGTGGTAGCACCTGTTAGGGTCTCAGCTATGGGCAAATAGTTAACCCCCAAACTGGAGTCATAAATATTACCAACAGTACATTTTTGAAGAAAAAAAAATTATTGCCATAATACATTTTTGAAGGAAATAAAATTATTACCAGCAATACATTTTTGAATACAAAATTAGAAGACATTTTCAGTTTTCTAAAAAAGTCATAATAATAATAAAAATTTTTTTATCAAAGTCTGACTAAACCAACCATCTTACTATAACTGAACATTAAAAAACCCCTTAAAATCCCACTTTTTTGGCATTAAATAACCCACAGAGGTTGATATGCCATTAAATAAAACTCAAACTTTGTCTCTTCTACAACTATCTCCATGGTTTCTGAGCTTAGCTCTCTGATAATGTAGAACTGTTGGTCACATTAGAGTATTTTGACCGTAAAAGGGTGGTACCTAGATGCTAATCTAATAGCATGACTTAATTCATGGGATCAGGGCACCAGAGAAAGAAGCTTGTCAGAGCAGAAGCTGTTGAAATATTTGTAGAAAAGACAGAGGGAAGCTACATCTCATTAGTGAGAAAGTGACTTAAGACAAGCTGCTATATTGGGATTGATTCCATTACAGATCATCCTTTGGATTTTGTTGAAAACCCTAAGATGAATAACAGGAATCATTCTGCTTTCATTATAGCTAAATTAAAGATGAAAATGTGTCAGTCAGTCAGTTAAGTGCCATGCGCGATACACACTTTGGGCGATCATGTCTCGAAAGAGACATGACTGACTGGGCAGAAGATTATCCCGCAGTAGGTTGCCATTGCTTTCTGCGGTAGACTGGTTGCCGACCAAGGCTATAGAACCCAATCTGTCCTATTATTTAACCCATAACTGGAGGGAAGAGACGGATTAATACCTTTCCCAAGGGTATTTGCGCGTAAGTGAATGCAAGGAATTCAACTGGAAATTCGAACTCGGTTCCCCGATTTCTTGTTCCGAGCCGATATCCACTGCGCCACAACGCACATCCGAAAATGTGTACAGTTACTAAAAATGAACACCACAGACTAAATGTTATGTACAAATATATAATACTTAAAGGCTATTTTACTTTTAAGCCCCCAAATGACTCCTGCTTCTAGACAGATGGCTGATAGGACTTAGTGAAAAAAGGTTTCAACACCTTCAAACAGAATTCAGATTTAGCCTCCATCAGTATTGAGAACATATCTTGGTTATAAAACCGGGCACATTGCTTGGTTTTTAGCAAATGTTTAGCTATCATAAAATCACTTGTATTCATACACCTATGAAAATGTTGTATCTTACCCTTGTGAATTAGGTTTAATTAATCTAGTATGTTTCTAACATTCACTACATGGTAAGTATTACACTGACACTGGAATTAGTAAATAACTGAACTGATGTGATGATGTAATATTTTTGTCAACTCTCTTTTGTACTAATAAATTTTCTTCTTGTTTTAAAATGTCCATTTTTATGACTTTTTTTATCATTTCACACCCAAGCAAGAGCACTCTGACATGGGGTAATGGTTAGTGATCTTCTCTCAGTAGATCAATTTTTTTTTTAATCATATCACCCCGAGCAAGGCGGTAATGCCACAGGGGGCTACATAAGAGTATAAAGATTAAGTAGAAGAGAGTCAAGAGGAAGACGAACCAGTTAGAACGAAGCAAGAGAAGGATGGGAATACAGGTGTGATGACAGTTGCAAAGGTGGAGAGAAAGAAAAGGATATACAGGGCAATGAAGAAAGAACTAGAGTCAAGTGGTTAAGAGGTGGGTATTGACATTGCATTTAAATTCCTGGGGGTTGTAGCCATGAGGAAAGCAAGAATATGGAAGTGAATTCTGCAGGCAGGAAGTGCAAGAAAAGAAGCTGCAGGAGTAGAATTGTTGTCTGCATTTGGTTGATCTAACTGTGAATGGGTGGAACCCAGCTGCCAATCTGGTTGCATAAGTAAACACCTGTTGCAGAGGCACCAGTGACTTAAGTTCATTGGAACAGAAGCCATGAAAGTATTTATAGAACAGACAAAGGGAGGCCACATCTCATCGGTGGGGAAGTGGCTGTAGTTGGGCTGCCAAGTCGGTACGTATCATATGACTGATTCTCCTTTGGAGCCTGTCAAGAACACTGAGATGAACAGCAGGGTCACCTGACCATATATGGCAGCAGTATTCCATGCACGGACGAATGGTTGATTTGTATATATGCAGGATGGATTCAGGCAGGAAGAACATCCTGGCCCAACACAGTGACCAAACATTCCTAGCAATGGATTTAACTATGGAATCAATGTAGTGGTTCCATTTGAGATCAGAGGAGAGGGTAAGGCCAAGGAGGTGCAGTGAATTGCTCTCGGGGAGGCTCGCTTGGTCCATTCTTATGGGAGGCAGGAGAGGTTGCTTGTGATGATTGACAGACAACAGCTTGGTCTTAGACACATTGAAACTGACAAGCTACTTCTTACCCCAATTCACCACAGAATGTAGATCCCTCTCAAGGTCAACAGTGAGATTATGTTTGTCCGCCACATTGGATGACTGAATTGTGAGTTCTACCCTCACCGGGTGCCCCATACTTTTGGCTTTGTGCCACATCTATGTTATGCTTAGAAAATCACAATTTCACCCCAAGCAAATCAACAAAATCATTAATATGCAATGGGTTCTTCTTTTATGTGCTGCATTTTTCCAGTATGTAGATGATCATGGCTCTCCACATGCATTTTGTCTTGTTATTTCTCTCAAACCATGCTCTGCCACCCATTTTCCTAAGCTCATCAAGTATGTTTTCTCCTGGCTCTCTTTCCCTCTATCCACTCTGTGAGTATCAGATTCTCCATGCCCTTCTTCTTCATTACACGTCTCAGAAACTTCAACTGTTTCTTCCTGATGTTAAGTATAAGTTTCATTTTTATGTTCATTCTCTCTAAAATCTCATAACTGCTCACATGTACAGTCCATGATATCCTCAGCATCTTTCTGTAGTAGCAAATTTCTGCTCCTTCAAGTCTTCCTCCTAACTTTGAGAAGATTGTCCCCCATTCGGAGCCATATAGGAGGACAGATATCATGTAACAGTGGAATATTTCTTTCTTTCTTTCATTCCAACAAAAATTCCTGTCTTTCAATACTTTAATCAACTTTTAGAAGGCATCTTTGGCAATCCCAATATTCCTTCAGTATGACATTTTCCCTCTTCTGTTCGAACACTTCCTAGATATTTAAATTTCTGTATATGCTTGATTTTAGTATTCCTGACCTGTAATTGGCATTCTTTTTTTGCTGATGATCATGCATTCAGTTTTCTTGTACACTGTTTACATTATTCAGACTATTGCCTACATCTTTGTTGTCATTTTTATAACTTTTCGGCCATTGTACTCTCTGGCTTTCTTCAGATGCTAGAAATTTTTAACCAAACCCTTTATTACAATCACTGGGATGTATTATTTTCATTCCTTGTGCGAAGCCACTTCTGGTAATCATGAGTTATCTTCCTTGAACCTAATTCTCTAAGTTATTTGTTAATCACTGCCATAGCCTGGTATTGAACTCACAACTCTTTCGGTCAAGTCACTGGAATTAACCAATGCCTATATCCACTGGGCCATTCACAGCAAGTGAATTTCTGGGACTTATAAACCTGATGCTTCAGTAACCATTTTTTACCAGAGTTCATATTACAATTTTTGATATTAATGATTTTTTCTAGTATTTTTTTACTAGAGCTCATATTGCAATTTTTGACATTAATGATTTTCTCTAGCACTCTATATTACTGGTTCCCATATTAATTTCTATGCTTGGTCAGCTTAGTAGAGTTTTGTAGCCTAGCATATGCATTAATTCCTTAAGTTTACATAGTTTCCAGTGTCATTCTCTATCTATTATTTCAACTTAATTCCATAGGGAGTGGTGATCTCCTTTCTCCCTCTGTACATGGAATGAGAATAATATACCCCAGTGATCATAATAAAGAGGATGATTTGAAATTCCTAGCACCTGAAGAAAATCCGGGGCATACAAATAAATAGTGTAAATACTAATTCATCTCAGAAGAAGAGACAAATAGTTTTCTTGTAGTGTATGTTTAGTACTGAGTGTAAAATAATATGAGAAAAATACTATTAAGGAGCAAGAACAATAAAGGAAAAGAAATTAAGAAGACGGAAGATAATAATAAACATTTCGTTGAAAATTTACATTAATATTTTTTTTAGCAAAAAGATTTTGTCTTGAACAATCTGTATAAGAAATGATTTACATCCTTATTCTAAACCAACCAAAATAATTAAAATCTATGATTTCTGACTGCACACTCAGATTAAAACCATTATTGATAAAGTGCTAAGACTGATTGATTAAATTAAGCAATCTCTTGAACTCCTGTCTTTTTTCAGTTGCCTCACGAGAGAAAACAGCAAGTTAAGACTTAGAAATCAACAAGAGATGGATGTTACTTGAAATCTGAAAGGCACCCAGTTCCAAGCAAATAAAGAATTGCATGAAGCACAATTTTAATAATGGTCAAGTCAGAAAGGCACACAATTTCTGATTTTGCTGTGAATTCATTTAAAGATACATAGCTTTCAAACCTTTATCCAAAACTCTTTGAAAAGCCTTGAAAATAATGATGCAAAAGAAATTAGTGACATTGCCCCAATTGTAGAGGTTTTGAATTCTGATGCTAAATCTTTTGCTGTTCTAAAGTTGAGAGGCAATAATAATCAGGCTGATTCCAATTTTATAGGCTTTTTAACCATTATTAAAATCCTTGCTTATTGCCATTGCAGTAAAAATTGCAGGTGGAAGGCAAAGGTCATGGTAAAAGAAAATGAAAATGGAAGTTTCACTGATAGGTTTTCCTATGCACACCTGATCACTTTTAGCAGCTGAGAAAAGAGATAGAAGGAAGGAATTATAGGAGCTGAAAAGCCAATTATATGGAATGAAATTTTTTTTCTCAAACATCAATAAAAGTTTATTTATAGCTTTTATTTATTTATTTATTTATTTTTCACTTTCTTTTCATTTTTGCTATATTTTGTTTTCTTCTAAAATTAGACAATTTTTATTTTTTGTCTTTTTGATAATTGTTCTAGTGTAACCATACAGAGTTAACTATATATATATATATATATATATATATATATATATATACGAAAAAAATCGCAAGATCGCCAAGACCTACCGCGGTTTCTATTAACGCTAGAACAGAAATATTAAATAAGTGTAGAATGCACAAAATGAAGTTTCTTGCTTAGACTATCGGACGTTAATGTGACCCCCCCCCAATTTTTTTTTTTTTATTTCCTCAATCAACCCCTTCCCCCAAATGGGTTAGTCTTAATAGGTGTCTATTTATTTGATTAGTCCTTGGTCTGCCTTTGCCCTGACGAGCCGTTGTGCGAAACCGCGGTAGGTCTTGGCGATCTTGCGATTTTTTTCGTGTGTTTTTGCTCTGCGTAACTGCCTTTTTGTTAACACTTTTTGGTTAGTTTAGTATCGAGCACTTTTCTTTCCTGGTGGTTCGTTCCGTTCGAGGGTTTTTTTTTCTTTACTGTGAAGAACCGTATGTATTGTCGGTCCTACGCAGTTTTCTTTTTTTTCCCCTCTTTGTCCAAAGCTCTATAGCCGAGGACAATAACGGAGTTAGATTCTGCTGGTTATTCGTGGTCTTTAAAAGTTCCTTGTGTAACATTTTAAGATTAGAATACGTACAGAGTCGGTTTTATTATTATTATTATATATATATATATATATATATATATATATAAAGAGACTATATTGAAAGTATGTATATATATATATATATCATCAGCTTTGGGAGTTGTTCCCAGTGGGCAGCACTACTAGAAAGTACCTAAAAACCATACCTTGTGAGTGACAGAATTGTTTAGATGTCATCAGTGGTTGTGCATGAAATAACAAGTCATCATGCCCAAGTCTTTGAGAATAATGGTCTTTTTCCAAAAGCTTTTGTTCATGATCTGTTTCCCAAGAACTATAACTAAAGACTGCTCAGCATACTTGCAGTATAAACCATGGTTTGGTTTTATATGTGTTGAACAAATACATTTGCCTGAGCATGTGTCCCCAACAGGGATTGGTCAGCCACCTAGCAGATAGGTTTACTCAAAAAGAAGTAGCTCTTTCTCTTGATATCAAACACATTAATATAGACTGCTAGCCTTAATATTATCTTTGAGAATTCTACTGGTTGACCATTCCTTTTGGTGAAACCCAATCTGTTTTGTTGTTATATATAGAAAAGAAAATTTTGTTGGAACCAAAGAGTACTGGACTCTTATGTGATATATGTCATATAGGAAGGACAATCTCTTCAAAGATAAAAGAAAGACTCAAAGCAACAAAATATGCTTCTACAGAAGGATGCTGAGGATTTTATGGACAAAAAATGTGAGCAATAACAAAGTTTTGGAAAGAATGAAAACAAAAAGGAAACCTATACTAAATATCAGGAAGAAAGTGTCAAAGTTTCTGGGACACATGGAAGGAGGGCTTGGAGAATCTGATACTCACAGGATGAATAGAGGATAAAAGAAACAGGGGAAAACAGCGCATGACATACTTAATGAGCTTAATAAAATGTTTGGCAGAGCAGGGTTTGAGAGAAATAACAAGGTAAAAGGTACTAAGAGCTACAAAGGAAACGAAGATGAGGAGTGCCATGATCGCCTATGTCTTGAATACATAAAAGAAGAAAAAATTAAGTCAGTTATTAGTATACAAATCAATGTTTTCATGAAATTAGTATCAGACAACTTATGTTAGTAAATTTTAAACTATAGTAATATGTATATATTTATTACAAGTATTTGCAAAAACTATTTAGGGATGAGAGATATTAATATGCCTCTCAAGTGTTGTTCATTATGTGGTAAATACATTTACTGACAAAAGTAATCAATATTTATTCTTTAATTTCAGATCTATAGAAGTTGAGATGGATCATAAGAAATATATAACCTCAAAAGAAAAAGATAAAAATATTGGTATTAAAGCTGAAGTAAATTAATATATGTATATAGATAGATAGATAGATAGATAGATAGATAGATAGATAGATAGTGAAAAGAATTAGATAGATAGATAGATAGATAGATAGATAGATAGATATGGACAGACATAGATGCATAGATAGATAGATATGAACAGAAATAGATAGATAGATAGATAGATAGATAGATAGATAGATAGATAGATAGATAGATAGATAGTGAAAAGAATAAGATAGATAGATAGATAGATAGATAGATAGATAGATAGATAGATATGAACAGAGTGAGATAGATATGAACATGTTTAGACTGATAGGTAGGTAGATAGATATGAATAGGTTTAGATAGATAGATAGATAGATAGATAGATAGATAGATAGATAGATGTAAACAAACTGATAGATAGATAGATAGATAGATAGATAGATAGATGTAAACAAACTGATAGATAGATAGATAGATAGATAGATAGATGTAAACAAATGATAGATAGATAGATAGATAGATAGATAGATAGAGAGATAGATAGATAGATAGATAGATAGATATCAATATCAATCAGTCAGTCAGTTAAGTGCCATTTTTCTTACCTATGCATTTCGTCCTGTGATGGACATTATCAATGCAAAGAAATTAAATAAAATTTAGACGAGAAAAATATAATTTTTTTCTCTTATCTTCTTTATTTAACCATATTGCTTCTTTTCTATGGGCCCTGTGGTGCAGTGGATATCAGCTCAGAATGAGGAATCAGAGAGCCAATTTCAAATTCCAGTTAAAGACGTTGCATTCACATACACACAAATATCCTTGGGAAAGGTATGATTAAATAACAAGACAGATTCGGTTCTATAGTCTTGGCTGGCAACCAGTCTACCACAGAAAGAATGGCAACTGACTGCAGGAAAATCTTCTGCCCAGTCAGTCATGTCTCTTTAAGACATAATCACCCAAGCAAGCATTATGTATGACACTTAACTGACTGACTAATACTTTTGCATATATATATATATATATATATATATATATATATATTTATATATATACTATCTGTATAGCCTGGAATTGCTCGGGGGTTTTAATGGTTATGTTCAAATTGTAAGGTCAAGTACTTATTCCAGAAAGCTTTAGTATGAGGTTGCCATGATGCATAAGTTGAAAAAATGCAAAGTATTGGTTTTGTTTTATTCATAAAATGGAATTCATGCTTGGTCAATTTTGACAATAAACGGGAATAATGTATGTACAATTGTAAGAACTGGGGTGGGTATTATGGGAGCCTGTGATGTGATTTGATGACATTGTGATGCAGAAGAAGTGGTTGTATTGTCTCTGCAATGTGGGGCAGGGGGGTGGAACATTTGTAGAAAGCATGAAATTGTTATGGCATTTTATAAGATGGAAATTACAAGACCCAATTTTTGTTGGAATAGAAATAATTGTTTTGGAGAAATACACACACACAAAAACAACATTTTCCGTTAATTTTTGTCGCACCCTGTGTGTCAATTGAAATTTTTGTTTGCATGTGAAGGCATCAGACATGTGACTCGATTTTGGCTGAGTTTGATTGAAGCGTCTTAGAGAAATGCATAAAAGTGCACAAAAGACCACCCAAAATTATGTTTGTTGTTGATTTTTGATGAACCCTGTACATTGCTTCAAAATATTTTTGGGTACATCAAAGGGTCGGACATTGATCTATAAGTTACCTAATTTTGGTTGAATTTGCATCAAGCATCTTGGGGAAGAAGAATTCGTAAATTTTAAGCATTTCAGTGATCTCTGCCTACCCTGTAAATTCATTCAAAAAGTTTTTGCATACATGAAAGACTCATGTCTTGCTCGACAAGTGATCCAATTTTGGTTGAAATCAGACCAAGTGTATTGAAGGAGTAGGGTTCATTAGAATGAAGATACACAAACACACACAGACAGACATATTTATTTTTATATATATAGGTACACATTTACATAATTCTGTAATGTATTTGAACACTTGGCTACTGGCATATATTTACATTGTGTATATAACACACAAAAATCTGCCTTTCTCCATCGTGCTCCTATAGCTTAGAGGTAGAATTGCCAACTGATATCAATTTGGTTGGGTTTCAATCCTGGCTAGAAGCAATACAATGCCTAACCATACTGTTGAGCTGTGAAACAAGACTGTCTGTGGATGACCATATATATAAATTTGAAATGATTTGTTTGAACATTATTTTTGATCAATACTTGTATTTAAGTAGATATTCTGTTTATAATCAAACAGTATTATATTTTTATTTTTGCTGGCCTGATTATTTATGATAAATTTTCGTTACGAAAATGTGTGTCATTCGGCAGGATTCAAACCTGTAGCCCCTATCCACTTAGGGGAAGCCACAAATTGATCTAGTGCATCTTATACCTCTCAACCACGAATGACAATCAGTCTATACAAAGTCAAATTAAGCCTATAACACAATTTTCAATTCATCGTAATAACCATATATGCTCTGAAATGTATCATAATATCAACAAATGTAAACGTTACAGAAATTAACAAAGATTAACAAAACTGGTTATTAACAATCAATAATTTCAAATGATTTGTTTGAATATTATTTTTGATCGATACTTGTATTTAAGTAGATATTCTGTTTATAATCAAACAGTATTATATATTTATTTCTACCGGCCTGATTATTTATGTGTATATATATATATATATATATACAGAAAGAGAAAGAGAGAGATATATATATATATATATATATATACAGAAAGAGAAAGAGAGAGAAATATATATATATATATACATATACAGAAAGAGAAAGAGAGAGAGATGGATGACTCAGTATAGAAAGGATTGAAGAAAAGACAAAAGATGAAGAGAATTCAGGAGGACAGAAGATGGCAATTGACATTTCATTTAAATTTTTGAAAATTGTAGTTATCAGAGAAGAAAGAAGATGGAAGGAATTTTCACAGGTGGGAAGTGTGAGAAAAACTGTTGGAGTAGAAGTGGTGGTTGCATTTAGATATTTCACCAGTAAACAGATGGGACCTAAATTCCAATCTAGTAGCATGCTTGAATTCAGGTACATTGGGGCACTGGAAAAAAAACTTGTTAAAGCAGTTGTTCTGAAAATATTTATAAAAATGACAAAGGGAAGCCACATCAGATCAGTCAAGATGTCTTATCTGCCAAATTTCCCACAGATTATGGTAATTATATATTTGTAATAGATTCAAGTAATAAGCAGTGATATATATCAAGAAACTTGTTAGTTCAAGTTTTAAATTATTAACCACAAGCAACATTTATCTAAACTCTATCAAATTTGAGTGAAATGTATCTAGATATGTGGAATGCATATATTTAAAACCACAGCATTTAATTGCATGTTATTCTGTTTTTTTTAATTTAAGAATATTTTAATCTTTCAAATATTTTTTAGGGTTTTTCCTCAAATTTCTTAAAATGATGATTTCAAAATGTGCAGGGCACAAACATGGTAATGTTCTTAATAGCACAAAAGGTTAAAGTCACAGACCTTTGATTTGGATGGTAAACACCATTTTTGATTACATCAATATATTTGATAACATGAATGTGCTACCTAACAGCACCAAAAATAAATGGTCCATGGATGAAGCCAAATGCTCAATTCAATGATAATAATCGATATTGCACTTGCTCCAATTGTTTCTATTCATTTGTTGAAAGTTTATAGAATTTTTGAAGTTCTATTTGAAGTTCTGTGTAATGTTGCTACAAAAAAATTGCAAAGTGCTGTTTTTTCCTTATTTGAGAGAGTAAAAAAATGACACCTCTCCAATGTAGAATGTTTTCATAAGGTCATTATGGTTAAAATCACATGAATGTTTTAAATACAAACGATTGGATGAATGTATTATATATAAATTTTATTACATGAATTAGTTGAAAATTTACCCTTGAAGTGGTTTCATTCTAAATTATATGCATATGTGATACATACACAGATATATACAAATATACATACATAGATATATATGGGTATATATATATATATATATATATATATATATATATATATATATATAATAATAATAATAATAATAATGAGTAATACTTAGTAATGGAAGAATATTCCACATTTGAATATTTACTTGAAAAAGTGCTCAATACAAGAGTAGAGCATAATATATGGTAATTATTATCATTATAATAATGATATAATGCAACTCAATAGCTATAAAGTTTTGGTGTTAAAACACTATCAACAGGCAGTAAAATTTTACTGCCTGATAATGGTGTTTTAGCACCAAAACTTTATAGTTATCAAGTTGCATTATGTCATTATTATAATGATAATAATGATAATTATCAGATATATATATATATATATATATATATACACACACACACACATATATATATATATATATATATATATATATATAGTCATCTGCAGACAGATCTGTTTTGCTGTATCACAGCTCATCAGTACGATTAGACAGCCGATTGCTTTTTACCCAGTATTACCCGACTGTATTGGCGTATTGGCGTCAGTTGGTGATTCTACCTTTGAGCTATGAGCACTTGATAAAAGAAGGCAGACTTTTTAGCATGTAATTATCATTATACATGCCCAATAGCTGATATATATATATATATATATATATATATATATATATATCAAAGGCACATCGAGGTGGTTTAATGGTTAGCTAGCTTGTCTTGGTAGAACCATTAGAACTGATTAGTGAGTTTGATCCTCACTGGGTGTCCTATACTTTCGGCCTTGTGCCACATCTAAGCTGCCTTTAGAAAATCACTATATCAAAGTCACCTCACTATAAGAGAGGCACTATATATCAAATAAATTTCTCCTACCATCAACCTTACACTATTTTACAGTGGAAATGGAGTTTTTAAAGTTTTTAAAAAATAGACAGATGCTCACATGATGCCTGCTGTGCACATCATGTGACAGCTTTAAAGATTTCTTCTTTTCAAAAAACAGAAAAAAATTACATCACAGCCAAACATGAGGACATAACAACACCAGAAAAAGGAATAAAATAACATCCTTGAAAATAACTTTCAAGAGGCTGAAAGTGCTTGGAAAGTAAAAAATTATGGAACATTTTTACATTCCTTATCTCCATCAAAAAGGAAACATGTAAGAATAATTGAAAAATTAAACCAGAAGTTAATAAAATCTTCCTTGTCGGTTGTTTTTAATGAAACGTTTAAATGAAAGATTGTTGCCCAAATATACATTAATATATGTGTGTCTGTGTGTGTGCATATATGTGTGTGTGTGTAGGTGTGGGTGTGTGTTTTATTAAAAACAACCAACAAGGAAGATTTTACTAACTTGTTATTTATTTTTCCAGTATTATAACATGTTTCTTTTTTACTCAAGATTATTAAATATTGAAAATGGAGTATTATATTTTTTTTAAATAGAAAGATTCTCACACAATTTACACTCATGCATGACATGTGAGAGCTTTGAAAAAGTTCTTCTTTTTCAAAACAGCACAAAATAAATTACGTTTCAGTCAAAAATATAAAAATAAAACAGCGAAAACATAACACTCTGGAGAATGGCCACAGAAGTGGCCGAACACGCTTGGAAAAATAACTACGTAACATTTTTAATTTCCTTATCTCATGCAAAAGGAAACATCTTAGAATACTGGAAAAATTAAATAAAAAATTATTCAAATTTTCCTTGTCAGTTATTTTTAACAAAGCATGCTTAAAAGATAGCTTGCTGTCCAAATATATATATATATATATATATATATATATATATATATATATATATATATATATATATATATATATATATATATATATATATATATATATATATATATATATACATATATATATATATACCTGCATCTATGGCATGACTTGGAGTTTCATGCATTATGCAATCATCAAGTGCATATTTCAAACTGACAGCTTAATAGAGTTAACTTCTCTCGATGTTCATGGGAATTAAATCTTATAAAGTTAAGTAACTACTTTTTTAATAACAAGATTAAAAATGTAAATATTTTACAATTACACGGAGATAAAAATTTAAAATTAAGATTGAAATTCAAATTAAAATTAAAATATAAAATAATAAAATGAAGGGAGAAGAAATCAAAGGTGCATAAATCATGAGTCTTAAAAATTTAAATATTCAAATATTCCATGGATATAAAAATGGAGAAAAAAATTATAATATTAAAATTTTAAATAAAAATTAAAATAAGATAAAATAAATTAACCCTCTTTTATTTTTGCTCCTTACATTTTTAATTCTTAATTCTAAATTTTACCTCCTAATTTCCTTTTTCTTTTATTTTCTTTTCTCTTATCTTATTTTTATTTAAAATTTTAAAATTTTAATTTTCAGTATATTTCTTTATTTACATGTAATATTTGAATATTTAAATTTTTAAGACTCATGATTTATGCCTCTTTGATTTTTTTGTTTTCTTCTCCCTGCATTTTATTATTTTGTATTTTTTATTTTTATTTTTATTTTTATTTTTAATTTTAAATTTAAATTTTAAATTTCTATCCATATGTAACTGTAGAACATTTAAATTTAAAATTAAAATAGCAATCACTTAACTTTATAAGATTTAATTCCCATGAACATTGAGTGAACTTAAATTCAAATTTATTGAACTATCAGTTTGAAATATGCACGTGATGATTGCATAAAGCATGAAACTCTGAGTCATGCCATAGATGTAAGGTAATATGTACATTTATATATATATATATATATATATATATATATATATATATATTTAACAATTATGAATTGAACCCCTTTTAATTTTGCTTCTTACATTTTTAATTCTTAATTCTAAAT
This sequence comes from Ascarosepion bandense, assembly GCA_037127315.1. Taxonomy (NCBI): domain Eukaryota; kingdom Metazoa; phylum Mollusca; class Cephalopoda; order Sepiida; family Sepiidae; genus Ascarosepion; species Ascarosepion bandense. The sequence continues at coordinate 611,133 of JBBBDQ010001461.1, read as the reverse complement.
TTTACCTCATAATTTCTTTTTCATTTTTCTTTTCTTTTATTTTCTTTTATCTTATTTTTATTTAAAATTTTAAAATTTTAATTTTTGTTATATTTCTTTATTAACATGTAATATTTGAATGTTTAAATTTTTAAAACTCAGGATTTATGCCCCTTTGATTTCTTTTTATTTCTTCTCCCTGCATTTTATTATTTTGTTTTTTTTTTTAATTTTTAATTTTAAATTTAAATTTTAAATTTTTATCCATTTGTAAATGTAGAACATTTAAATTTGAATTATGTTATTAAAAAGCAGTAACTTAACTTTATAAGATTTAATTCCCATGAACATTGAGTGAATTTAAATTCAAATTTATTGAACTATCAGTTTGAAATATGCACCTGATGATTGCATAAAGCATGAAACTCTGAGTCATGCCATAGATGTAAGGTAATATGTACATATATATATATATATATATATATATATATATATATAACAATTATGAATTGAACCCCTTTTATTTTTGCTTCTTACATTTTTAATTATTAATTCTAAATTTTGCCTCCTAATTTTACCTTTCCTTTTTCTTTTATTTTATCTTATTTTTATTTTTATTTAAAGAGAGAGAGAGAATTAATGTGGAGAAGTATGTCACTTAGCTGAGCAGTATTGTTGTTTTAGTCATGCAAAATTCAAAGTTTTGTGAAGGCATTATTAATGTCTTCACTCTTCAGGATTATTTGCTTTTTTTGCTGTTGTTTACCAATTTTTTCGTATATATATGAAGTTTGCTGTAATTTGGTTTCTTTGTATGTGAATGATTATTTTGATTAGGGAATGTTGTCTCTTATCTTGATATCAAGCACTTTATGACAAACATTTCTGATTGCCTAAAAAGGCCTTTCTATCAGTAAACTACTGAAAAACAGTAATTTTGGCACCAAGCATCATTACAATTCAACACTATATGTATATATTTATATTAATCAAGCAAAACAATAATGTAGCTAAAATACAAGGAACTGCTAAGAGTAATAGAAAATGAAAAGGAACAGGAAACCCTAACCCTAAACAAGAAACAAGGTATGAACCTCAACTCCTGTTTCAAAAAACAAGAAAAGTTTGAACCCAATAACAGGTAAACCTATCTAATCATATACAAGGAGGAAAAATAAATAAATAAATAATAAATACAATTTTTATTTCAGAAAGTAACATTGGAAGTATACATTTATAAGTTAGAATGCACTGGAAACCCAATCCTAACCAAGAATTCAGGTGGAGACATTAGAAATATAGAGTTGAAGTACACTTTAGAAAGAACTAGAAACCAAATCTGGAATAATTTTAAATATCACCATGGTTGGTTTTTTATTAGTAAGGTGGCTTCTTGATGTATCAGTTGAGTACCATACATAATACACACTTAGGCGATCATGTCTTGAAAGAGACATGACTGACTAGGCAAAACATTTTCCTGCACTAGGTTGCCATTACTTTTGTGGTAGACTGGTTACTGAACAAGCTACAGAACCCAATCTGCTCTGCTATTTAACTCATAGCTGGAGAGACAAGAGACAGATTAATACCTTTCCTAAGGGTTTTTGTGCCTAAGTGAATGCAGCTGGAGTTTGAACTCAGCTCTTGGATTTCTCATTCTGAGACAATATCCATTGAATTGCAATGCACATCTTGATATATAACTAAACTTATCTTATAAATGGAACTTTGTGTATGTATGTATGTATGTATGTATGTATGTATGTGTGTGTGTGTCTGTGTGTGTGTCCGTTACCTATAGACTCCAAAACGGCTGAACCAATTTTCTTGAAAATTTACACAGTTGTACTATAAGCATCTGCGAGTGTTCTTATGTTCACATGAACCATATTCAGAGAGGTTGTTTAGACTGAAATATTATAACATCCACCATCACCGACGATTTTATTTTGTGTTGACATAAAACTCCGCTTGGCAACGGCAATAGTTACCAAAAATAATAAACGCAGTTCTTAAATTTGCGATGCGGTTTTATGATGTCACACCGCGTGATAGCACGAAATGACAACAAAACCATGTATTCAAATGCAATGTAACGTATCATGTCCAGATTTAAAGATGATTTTATTGAGTGTTGGTTGTTTAGATTTGATGTACATATCTGCAGGTTCCTCTTACTGTGTGTATAAGTAAGGATCACCGTATTGTTGACCAAAATCTGTCTGATATTACTTACATGTTTATGTTTTTCAGAGAAATGTTGTTTAATAGTACTCTGAAGATGGCTCATGTGAGCCGAAAGCTTAGAAGAAAATCAATCAATAATTATCCAAATGTTGGAGAATTTTTGTCTTTATTTTCAACTGAAATTAAAGCAAAAATACAACATTTAGAACGGCTCATGATTAAACATAATAGACATTCATTGTCTCTTATATTTAACAGCATATGTTTAGAAAATTACTTGCTGCCTCAATCCACTAAATATATATATATATATGTGCATGATTTTCCTTGCATTTGTACATGTTTTATTTTCTAGACATAAGATGTGTGAAAACTTTTCAAATGCTCTATTTATCTCTTTAAGCTATTTTCTTAGCTGTTATCAAGAATGTTTTTTAATTGAATATGCAGATTTTCATATATGTCAGTCTATAGTGATGGGAATGTTTTTTTTTTATTTTCCAAACACGACCAGCACACATGGGGAATGTGATGCTTCAATGGGTTCTTCAGGTCTTTAGCACAAGCATTACTACCATCAGTAGTCAAGAATGAGAAAGTGAAACATATATGACCATGCTGACTGACAAGTTTTTTGCGAGCAATTGTCCTTAAATTACATTTGTGAAGGTGAAACAGGTAGAAATAGAGAGCTGTGGGTATTTTTAACAGAGTCTCATCTGCATGGTTATGCACTTCCTTTATCAAAACCTGTTTCCAGGTAACATATATTTGGCTGTGATGCATGTGCCTGGTATACCTTTGTTAGACTGGGTATCATTATGGGTATATTGAACTTGAAGCATGGCAATGGAAGAGTGTTCCACAAGTGTGATGTACAAGAAAAGAGACTGTTGGTATAGACCTTATGGTTATCTCTTGCCAACTCAACTGTAATTTGATGAGATCTTGTCATTCATTTGGTACTGCACCTGTATTCATTAAGTCTTGATACCTTAGCAATGAGCTCATCAGAACAACTGCTGTGAAAATTTTTATAAAAATGTACAGGAAGGTAACTTTATGGTGGTGGAAAAGGTAAATGAAGCCAAGTCACCAGATCAGGATTTGCATACTCAAATACATGCAGCTAAGGATTTGTAGGCCAAACATAGCAATCAGAGGGTCAAGATCTAATTCCAGTCAAATTCATTACATTCACTTACATGATAATACCACTGGGAAAGATACAAATCCATCATTTCTCACCTTAGACATGGGTAAATAGCAGGACAGACTTGGTTCTATAGACTTGATTGGCAATCAGTCTACTGCAGTAAAAATTAACAACTTACTGCGGGAAAATCTCTGTATCACATATGATTGAGGGCCACTCATGGAGCCAAAAAGAAACTTCTTCTAGGGAAGCATTCACCCAGAGTGAATGCTGTCACAGATAGTTAGAAAGACAAACACTCAAATACATTGAAATCTATCCATCATCTGTCTTTTGGCTTTCTTCTTTGAATGCCTTGTCTCTCTTACCTATATATATATGTGTATATGTGTGTGTATACACACACACACACACACACACACACACACACACATATATATATATGTATGCATACACACACACACATACACACACACACACACACACACACACACACATATATATATATGTATGCATACACACACACACATACACACACACATACACACACACACACACACACACACACACACACACACACACATATATATATATGTATGCATACACACACACACATACACACACACACACACACACACACACACACACACACACACACACACACATATATATATATATATATAAAGCAAGTGACTCATCAGGAAGTTTCATATTTTAAACTAATCTAAGCATAAATCCCCATCAAACAATAAATACTCACTTTTTTATATTTATGTCAAGAAAACAAATATTGGGGATGCTAACATGGGAAAGGGTCGATACCTGTGATGTATCGTAGCCATTTTATCAGCATTGTTTTATTCTATCTCTTATTCAAAATATTAAACAAAATATTTCAAGGGTGATATTCCTTTATTCTATATCTGTATTTATGTCATTTTTTTAAATTCACTTATCTCAGGTTTGGGTGGAGAGATTTTATTTGTATCATCTTTCATGTTTATTGAGTTTTTCTGAATCTTTTTCAATGGAGAGACTTTTTTTAGGGGAAGAAAAGAATGAATGAAAAATAGGAAAAGATGAAATGGTGAGGAAAAGATTAGGATTTGGATTTCTTTTTGCAGTCCATTACAGTGTGTTTTTTTTAATATAAATACATGGATTGATAAGGCACTAAATATATGCAATCATAATAATTTTTATTAGATTAAATTATGGGAAAATAGTATAAAAAATACTATTTTCTAAAAGTAATAGTAAATCATTCAATTACAGTAGTGGCTGAATATATTCAACATTGAGTGAATCAAGGCAGCTTTCAATTTTCACCACTAATTCAGTTCTCAACCAAATTTCAAACAGTTAGATAGGAAACCTCCTGAGCTACATTTTGAAAAAATATTTGAATTTCGGTTCAGTAGAAAAAAGTTACATCAAAATATGTGAAGTCCAAAAAAGGAGACTAACTCCATAAGTACATAAGTGAGTGACTAATGCTTCTAATAATAAATCTTATTCTTTATAACTTTTTTCTGTTTAAGATTTTTGCATGCAGTTTTCAACATTGAAATTCTGATGATATCTTTTATCATTTTCATCAATCAAACTTTGGTTATCACTTATCATTTTATCAGAATTGATTATCAGAATGAATTAGAAATAATCAATTCTTTTATTGTTTTTCTTTAATCAAATTGCATATAAATTTTTTTAATTTTAATATTTTTGAATGTGGTTTTCAGCAATAAATTCACATTAAATTAATAAAAATGACTGGAATTACACGGAAAAATGCGTGCATGAAAAATAATATTCTTAAGATTATATTAAACCTGGAAAAGAACAGGACAAGATATTCTAGTGAAGTAAAAACTAAGAATTTTTTTACTTAAAATATTGCAGCTAAAAATAAAATTTTACCATGTAACAAATAATATTTTCATATGATAAAATCATACGTACAATGTATATAGTATAAATATATTATAAATGCTACAATTTAATTTGTTATAAACACCCATAGATTCTATATATATTATACAATTTTGATATTCTTGTAAATACTTGTTAATAAATAGAGTAAATATTTGTTATGTGTACTGGTTCTCAAGTTTATTTTGTGTAATGATTTGGTTAATAATGTTTGGATTCCTTAAACTTTTATGTAACATGCCAAACATTTATAAAATATGTATGTATATATAAACATAAATCAATCTTTCCATTGATCTGTTTACAGAGTTAGATAGGACACCTCTTTAGCTATATTTTGAAAAAAAATGTTATATCAAAATATGTGAAGAGAAAAAGTTACATCAAAATATGTGAAGTCCAAAAAAGGAGACTAACTCCATAAGTACATAAGTGAGTGACTAATGCTTCTAATAATAAATCTTATTCTTTATAATTTTTTTCTGTTTAATATTTTTGCATGCAGTTTTCAACATTTAAATTCTGATGATATCTTTTATCATTTTCATCAATCAAACTTTGGTTATCACTTATCATTTTATCAGAATTGATTATCAGAATGAATTAGAAATAATCAATTTTTTATTGTTTTTTTTAATCAATTGCATATAAATTTTTTTAATTTTAATATTTTGAAATGCACTTTTCATCATTAAATTTATATTAAATTAATCGCAATGACTGGAAAAATCATGGATTACATGGAAATTATTCACGTGTGAAAAGTAACATTCTTAAGATTATATTAAACCTGGAAAATAACAGGACAAGTTATTAAACCTCGAAAAGTAAAGGACAAGATATTCTAGTGAAGTAAAAAATAAGAAATTTCTTACTTAAAATATTGCAGCTAAAAATAAAATTTAAATTATTTTTAAATAATCTTAAGAATATTATTTTTCATGCACACATTTTTCCATGTAATGCATATATTCTATTTATTCTATAAGCTACTGTACTATTTTTTATTCATTTCTTCCCAAGCAAGGTAATAAAGCCACTAAGGTGCAAGAGGTTACTGAGTATTAGAGAATGGGAGGAAGAACAAAAAAATCTATTAAGAATCGAGAACAATAAAAGACAGAAGATAACAATTGACATTGCTTTTAAATTTTTGAAGATCAAAATTTACCAAGAAGCAAGAAGTCAAACTATTATGAAATCTATTATTTAGAATGATTTGAAAGATGACCATTACATCCTAAGCAATAATCATTAGGATAATACAATAAATCAGCAATACCTGACCATGCTACCCATAATGCACTATTAATCATCATTTAGAAATAATCAAGCCAGTACACAACACTCAAGGTCTAAAGATGGTGTTCAAGCATGAAAGAAACTTGCTGTTGACCACAGTATACACTTTTATACTCTTATATATATATATATATATATATATATATATATATGCTATTAAATATAAGAGACAATGAATGTCTATTATGTTTAATCATGAGCCGTTCTAAACGTCATATTTTTGCTTTAATTTCAGTTGAAAATAAAGACAAAAATTCTCCAACATTTCGATAATTATTTATTGGTTTTCTTCTAAGCTTTCGGCTCACATGAGCCATCTTCAGAGAGGTAGTTTAAACTGAAATATTATAAAATCCACCATCACCGACGATTTTGTTTTGTGTTGACATAAAACTCCGCTTGGCAACGACAATAGTTACCAAAAATAATAAACGCAGTTCTTAAGTTTGCGATGCGGTTTTATGACGTCACACCGCGGGATAGCGCGAAATGACAACAAAACCATCTAGTCAAATGCAATGTAATATGTTATTTCCTGTTTTAAAGTTGATTTTATTGAGTGTTGGTTGTTTAGATTTGATGTACATGGCCTCCAATATCTGCAGGTTCCTCTTACTGTGTGTATGAGTAAGGATCACCGTATTGTTGACCAAAATCTGTCTGATATTACCTACATGTTTATGTTTTTCAGAGAAATGTTGTTTAACAGTACTCTGATCAGAAAGATGACATGTAAGTCTACGGGAGAGCGTGGTTGTGGTAAAACCAATATATGTACTAGGTTTTTGAGTAGTATCAGAGATGCAATCTCTGAATGGGCATGTAAATTGGTACACTACATTGGTTTTTTGTAAAGAATTTAGTTTAGTGCCTGTTGGGTTATTATAGACTATGAGGTCAATTGTTTTAAACTTTTTATAATATATAATGAGTTTATTTTGATTATTACTTTCGACTGGTTTAACATTTCTACGTATTATGTTTTTGAGAGTTTTTTCATCTTGTTTATAATTATTATGTATTTGGTTGCAATAGTATAAGTTAATAGTGTTATGTTTATTTTGATGTAAACCATTATTACTAATATTATCATTATTGTTAGAGCTATTGTTAAGTTTGTTGAGATACATTTTAATTTGTTGATCAATAACGGAGTTAGGAAATCCACATTGACTAGTGTTTGCTTAATGTTGTGTAATTCTTTATAAAATATAGATTTTGAAGAAGATATCATTTGTTTAACAAGTTTAACAATAGCTCTAACAATAATGATAATATTAATAATAATGGTTTACATCAAAATAAACATAACACTATTAACTTATACTATTGCAACCAAATACATAATAATTATAAACAAGATGAAAAAACTCTCAAAAACATAATACGTAGAAATGTTAAACCAGTCGAAAGTAATAATCAAATTAAACTCATTATATATTATAAAAAGTTTAAAACAATTGATCTCATAGTCTATAATAACCCAACAGGCACTAAACTAAATTCTTTACAAAAATCCAATGTAGTGTACCAATTTACATGCCCATTCAGAGATTGCATCTCTGATACTACTCAAAAACCTAGTACATATATTGGTTTTACCACAACCACGCTCTCCCGTAGACTTACATGTCATCTTTCTGATCAGAGTACTGTTAAACAACATTTCTCTGAAAAACATAAACATGTAGGTAATATCAGACAGATTTTGGTCAACAATACGGTGATCCTTACTCATACACACAGTAAGAGGAACCTGCAGATATTGGAGGCCATGTACATCAAATCTAAACAACCAACACTCAATAAAATCAACTTTAAAACAGGAAATAACATATTACATTGCATTTGACTAGATGGTTTTGTTGTCATTTCGCGCTATCCCGCGGTGTGACGTCATAAAACCGCATCGCAAACTTAAGAACTGCGTTTATTATTTTTGGTAACTATTGCCGTTGCCAAGCGGAGTTTTATGTCAACACAAAATAAAATCGTCGGTGATGGTGGATTTTATAATATTTCAGTTTAAACTACCTCTCTGAAGATGGCTCATGTGAGCCGAAAGCTTAGAAGAAAACCAATAAATAATTATCGAAATGTTGGAGAATTTTTGTCTTTATTTTCAACTGAAATTAAAGCAAAAATACGACGTTTAGAACGGCTCATGATTAAACATAATAGACATTCATTGTCTCTTATATTTAATAGCATATGTCTAGAAAATTACTTGTTGCCTCGATATACTAAATATATATATATATATATATATATATATATATATATGTGTGTGTGTGTGTGTGTGTATATATATATATATATATATATATATATATATATATATGTGTGTGTGTGTGTTATATATATATATATATATATATATATTCCTGCATCTTGATAATATTCTTTATAATTAAAAATTTGAATTTTTTTATCTCCATGTCATTTTTGTTTTGTTTATATAAATTTTACTCTTGGTAAATAAAAAAATATTACCCTAACATTATAAGATTTAACCTCCATGAACACCATGTCAACTTAAATTCAAATCTCTTAGATGTTCAGTTCATAGTATGCACCTGATGATTGTGTAACATATGAAACTCCGAGTTGTGCCACTGAGATTGGATAATATGTATATTTATTACGATATATAACAGCTCTATTGAGCACTGTTTTATTAACGCCTGAATAATATTTTTATATATATGTGCATTTATATATGTATATTTATTAATTCTCATATAGTGTTAAATTGTAATGATGCTTAGTGCCAAAATTGCTGTTCTACCATGTGCATTCTTGTGCAGTGGATATTGGCTCAGAATGAAAAGTCGGAGAGCCAAGTTCAAATTCCAGTCAAATTCGTTGTATTCATTTATGCGCAAATACCCTTGGGAAAGATATTAATCCATCACTTCTCTCCAGCTATCGGTCAACTAACAAGACAGATTGGGTTCTATAGCCTTGATTAGCAACTAGTCTACCGCAGAAAGTAATAGCAATCTACTGCGGGAAAATCTTCTGCCCAGTCAGATATGTCTCTTTCAAGACATGATCACCTAATTGTGTATCACCAATGGCACTTAACTGACCGACTGGTAGAAATGCATTTTAAGCAAGTAGGTATTTTGTGATAAAGTTCTCAATATCAAGATAGCTATAGAGTCGTAATAAAATTAATGTGGAGAGTTTTTTCACTTGGCTGTGCAATGTTATTTCAGTCATGCTGACTTTGAAGTTTCATGAAGCCATTATTGTGATGTTTTTCTGCAGAAAAACAAAAACCCTGAAGAATGAAAACATCACAATAATGCCCTGCTGTAGCCTGGTATTGAACTCACACTTCTTTGGGTCAAGTCACTGGAACAAACCAACGTCTATATAGACGATATAGACGTAAATTGACCAACGTCTATCTAGACGATATATAGCAACAAAGATGAGAACAATAGTCCGAATAATGTAAATACTGTAAATACTACCTCATCTCAGAAATATAGACAAATACAGTAAATCATCATGAGAAATAGTACTAAATTAATGATCTGAAATAATGTCCAGATGTATACATATTAGAATTTAAATTTTGTTTTTCTACAAACCTGGATAAAAGTAAGTACAATACTAATTTGCTAGTCTTGATTCATTCCTTCATATATTTTAATCTTTCTGTTATGCTTTTTCAACTTATTGTTTTATATTGAAAATATAGCATTAGGAAATCAGTTAATCTATAATGCCTGATGACACCAAAAGGTTAAAACCATAATCGTCTAATTGACTGATTCAAAAGCACTGCATGTTACATCTCTCTATTTTTTTTTTTTAAATGTGCACTGAGCACTTTTTAATGTAACAGTTTACTGTTCTAAATTAACTCTGACCTATAACTGCTTAATAACTATATATATATATAAATATATATACAAGAAATCTAGAAGCGAGCCACCACCTACCACAATTTCACACTACGGATCTTCATGGTTAAAGGCTAACAACTAAGATTGAAACAGCAAACATATAGTACTCAACTAAAGAAGAAACCAAAACAAGAAGGGTAGAACAACCTTTATTACAACTAAAAACAAAAAAACAAACACTAATTGAGTAAGCAATTTTTTACGTGTTTACATTTATTCAGAATTTCAGTTTTAGAATTTAGCAAGTTCCACGTGAGTTCAAACAATGCTATGGCTAATTTTTCTTCCCTGCATAATTTGCAGAACTTACTACCTACTTTGTAGTTTGAACATTTTTTTAATATCTCCCATTTAAGGATAGGATCTTTTTTAATGATATTTTTAACTTTCCATACATGCGATGCTAACACAGTACTGTGGCTATATTTTTCGTACCTAAAAGAACTTTTATGGTTATAAAACCTAAGTTTAAAAGAGTCATGTGTAGTTCCAATATAAGTTTTAGGTTGCAGGTCATGTTCATCAGTATAGACTTTAACACCATACACTACACAAGACTGCTGGCAATTACCATTAATGGGACAATCAGTTTTTAATCTACAATTACACTTGTTTTTAGTACTACTATTGTTTCTCATTTTACTTTTGTTAATGCCGCTTATTATTTTACCTATGTTATGTCATCACGGTACAACCCATGATTGTAGAAATCCAGGAGTTTGTTCAGCTTGTATAAGCAAAGGCATCCTACCAACTCAGCTACCTCTGCACCATCATATGCTCTCATAGGATTATCGAATCCCTCAGCATCAGATATCCACAAATCATCATCGTAGTACAGAAGTGTTTTGCCACAATGCCTAATTGACTCTAGTTCAGTAGTCGAAATTTCATTAAACTTCTTAGCTAAATTATTATTATACTAATATTACGAACATATAAACACACTTTCTTCTCATACACATAATTTTAAAATTTGTTTATCGTTTAACTACGCTTGCTACATGCATTATTTTTGCATACATACATTTAAACAGACATTTATACACACTTACATTTAATATAAACATCTACTGCTTTTATTATACGTGACACATGCATAAAATGGGCATTTGTTTCCTGCATTTAAATATGATCATCTATTGCTTTATCAGATGTAACATGTATCTGACCAATGAAATCAAACCTCAATCAACATACTGTCTACTTGTATTTTTAAAAATTAAAAGAAAATTTCTGTCATTATCTTATTAATACATCTCTGAAAAAGCTTGATAAAGTGGAACATCTTAGATTAAAGACACTTTTCCTACCTGTTCTTTACTTAATCTACTTGTCAGATTAGCCTATATACAAATCACTCATATATATATATATATATATATATATATATATATATATATTCTTCTACCAAGTGCCCATAGCCCAGAGGTAGAATCGCCAACTGACGCCAATTCAGTCTAACCGTACTGAGCTGTGATGCAGTGAAACAGATCTGTCTGCAGATGACTATTTATGCTATTTATCTAGAGGAATGGTAGACTTTGTAAAACATTAGCTACTCTGGCATGTACGCATTGCTCATTTCGTAATGAATTAGAGCACTCTGGCTGTTGGGTGTATATAATGATAATGTATATGCTAAAAAGTATGCCTTCTTCTACCGAGTGCCCATAGCCCAGAGGTAGAATTGCTGACTGACACCAATTCGGTCTGGTTTCAATCCTGGGTTAAAAGCAATCCGAGTCTAACCATACTGATGAGCTGTGATACAGCCAAACAGATCTATCTGCAAATGACTATATATATATATATATGTGTGTGTGTGTGTGTGTGTGTGTGTGTGTGTGTGTGTATTTAGGCAGCAAATTTTGTTTTAGGCATGACAGTAATTTTTAGCAATACAGTTTTGCAGTTATTTTTTGTTACAACTCACACCCCTGAAGATGATCTTATCAGTCAAAGTTACAGCTCATTTCTTACATCTTTCAATTAGAATACGCGAAAGATTATCCGGGAGTATGACCAAATTTTTTATTAAAAATAAGCAGACACAATATTTACTGTATATATATATATATATATATATATATATATATATTATAAGGAAGTGGAAGAACAGATACAATAAAACCTGCTGTTCATGTTCTTTTATAAAGAGTGCTCAATAAAATGTAGAAATTTCTCTCTAAAATTTAATTGAATTAATTATATTTGTTTGTTTATAACTTTATGCTCTAGTATTACTTAAAAATTCTTTTGCTAAGATAAATGACCCACACAATACTTATTTGGTTTTCATAACTCCAATATACCTTACTGTACCATAATTACTTAATTCTAATTCTAACCTCAACAATCCAACCCCTTTAACAGATGAGGTAGTACAAAATCAAATTAAAAAAAAAATACCTAAAATCAATTAAAAATGCAAATTATTGCCTACCCATTTAAATTATGTATATTCCTAGTATGTATCTTACCCAGACACAATGTTTTGACATTATGCTACAATGTTCTCTTTCATGACCTAAATTTTTAACTCCACTTTAATTCTCGCTTTTGATAGAGCAATATTGACATACCTAAAAGCATATTGTTTTATTCTTTTCTACAACTACCCTCCCTTATTTTTCTAAACAACCATGAATTCATCTTATATTTTTGAAATGACCATGAATTCATCTTATATTTTCTAAATAAATAATTTTCCTCATTCATTTTCAAAATATCACCTGAAGAAGAACAGTATTGTTTTGAAACGAAAATTTTATGTAACAATATAATGCATTTATAAATCATTGTAATAACAAAATTACAATATATATATATATATATATATATATTCAAATATGGATGAAAGGAATATGAAATAGTAGACAAAGAACATTGAGAAGAATGGTAAAAATGCAGATTGTAATATTAGTCTTATTAAAAATGGCTCATCTTTTTCTGATCATGTTAGTTCATCTGCAAAACAAGACAAAGTAGACTTTCCAGATTTTCATATATATTTACCATATATATATATATATATATATATATATATATATGTTTTTTTTTAATCATATCACCCCGAGCAAGGCGGTAATGTCACTGACGCACAGGGGGCTACATAAGAGAAAAAAGATTGGAAAAGAGAAAGCCGGAAACCACATCCTAAACAAGGAAGAAGGGATGAACCTCACCTGTTCAATAGACGTGGGTGGAATGTGAACTGGACGATAGTTTAGTCTATCTTCTCCAATTGAAAAAAAAAAAGAAAAGAGTGAAAAGATTGGAAAAGAGAAAGCCGGAAACCACATCCTAAAGAGGGAACAAGGGATGAGCCGCTACATCTGTTCAATAGACGTGGGTGGAGTGTGAACCGGGCAATAGTTTATATATATATATGATGATGATATTGATTTCAATGTATGACAATCCAGTAACTGCTTTTATACTTGTGTCAGATGTGGTACTTCAGTCCTACTAATGACCTGTATACAAGTCCACATATTATGCAACAGAAAGGACCTCAGGACATAACAAAAGGAATATTTGGTGACTCTTTTCATTATTGTTTTTCATCTATTAGCCAGTCAATACAAGTGATTTTAAAACTTCTGATACCAATCTTGCACAAATATCTCCAGTAAACTCTATCCAGTGCAACTCATTCAGATTTAGTTTGAGGCATTTTGACAGCTGAGAGGTTACTCTTTAATTTGTCTTTATACTTGAGTCATGACAGTCTAACAGTCCTTTGTCTGCTGTGAAGCTGGCTATACATGATGATCTTAAGCATTTTGTAGTCGCTGATGAGAATTTAATTTTTCTATTTCTTTCTTTTTTTCTTATATTTCTCTAACAAAAAGTCTGAGGTATGAAGATTTCTAATTCTCATGAACACTCTGTATCTTAGGGTAAGGCAAAATTATTTGCTTTTTTACAGACTTTCACAGCAAATATTATTTCAAGTTCACATTAAATGTAGATCTGTGGCACCACAATATTATTTCTTTTTATAGTATATCAAAATTATTTCCATCTATTCTTACAGGCCTTCACTAAAAGCATATTCCATACACATCTAAATACAATCTATAATTCTCCTATATTATTACATTTATTGTTATAGAGTAGGGTATGTGAAAAATAGAAATGTGTTACTACAGAAGGATGCTGAGAACATCATGGCCAGAACATGTGAACAATGAAGAAATTTTATGCAAAAGAGGAACAAAAACACTTCTGCATAAAATCAGAAAGAGAAATTGAAATTTATACAGTATATAATGAGGAAAGTGGGCTTAGAAAATTTGATACCCACAGGATATACTGAAGGCAAGGAAAGTGAAAAACAGTGCATAACCTACATAATGAGCATGTGAGGAGGGTAAGCAGCACAAGGTTTAGGACAGATAACAAATCAACAACATTTACTAGCAGCTACAAAAAACAGGAAATTGTGGGAGGCCATGATCAGCAAAATGGACACAGCACATTGAAGAAGATGTGTTTGGCTGACATTCTAAAAACTCTAGAAAGCACTAATAACTTGTGTTCCAAATTATAAACATAATTTATAGATTCTTTACTGGATTTGCATTTGGTGTGGTAGGCTGATGTTTCTAAATTTCTTGAAAGTATGGATGCTCCAAGGATTTTACATAGATCATCATTAACCTCTGTTGTCCAAATTATTTTGCTTACTTTTTTAAGTGACCTTCAGTGTTAAGGTTCATTGATGTAATCTTCCTTTCCATAATATTCTATAGATTCCCAAATAGATTAACATTCAGTCGTTTTGGCAGATCAAAATCAAGACACAGAAAATATTTTTGACATATTTTTTACATAGACCATTATTTTCTACATGGGCCATCATTTATACATGGATTGCCATTTTTTACATGGGCCACTACTTGTTACATGGAACAGATAAATTTTTGTTTTAGGTCCCGAAGTCTTTACCTCATCAAATTTATCCAAAATAGCATTATTTCTGTGCAAATGTATATGCTGAACACAAATCAACAATTAGTTAGTGAAGAAACCTATCTTTATTGATCTGAACATCCAGAAAAAAATCGAACTACATCTTGCTCATTTTATCTCCCATAACTCTAACACAGTCATGTAATTAACTGCTGAATGACTTTTTGTGTAAGCAGCAAATTTTGGCTTATTTTCGGCCTATTTACTTCCTTTACTGAAATTTCTGCCTATTTACTTCCTGTAATGAAAGTAATACGCGATCTTTTTTCTACACATATTACACTCATTACAGAAAGTAAATAGGCAGAAATTTCAGTAAAGGAAGTAAATAGGCTGAAATTTGTTGCCTATGCCAAAAGTCATTCTGCAGTTAATTACATGACTTTGTGAGAGTTACGGGAGACAAAAAGTGTGAGATGAAGTTCGATTTTTTTCTGGTCGTTAAGATCAATAAAGGTAAATTTCTTCAATAACTAATTGTTGATTTGAGTTCAGCATATACATTTGCACAGAAATAATGCTATTTTGGGTAAATTTGAAGAGGGAAAAGCCTTCGGGACCTAAAAAGGAAATTTGCCATGGAACACTATATGTTATATAGATCACTGCTTGTTACATGGAAAACTACTTTTTATATGGCACACCACATTTTACATAGGCACCACTTGTTGCATGGATCACCATTTGTTACATGGACCACTACTTTTTAGATGGAATACCATTTTTACATGGTCCACATTTTACTATATGGCTCACCATTTGTTACACAGATCACCATTTGTTACATAGAACACTACTTTTTATATAGACCATCATTTTTTTAAAAGGAGCAACATTTGTTGCATAGAACACCATTTGTTACGTAGATCACCATTTATTACATGGATTATTACTTCTTACTTGGAACACCATTTTTTACATGGTGACATGGGTCACCATTTCTTATATGGATCACCATTTATTACATAGAACATTACTTTTTATATGGATTACCATTTTTTACATGGAATACTATTTATTATATAGATTAACATTTGTTACATGGATCACTATTTTTTACATATTCCAATATTTGTTATACAGATCACCAGTTATTACATAAATCAACACTTGTTACATGGAACTCTACTTTTTACATGAACCACCATATTTTAAATGGGCCACCACTTATTACATGGATCACCATTTGTTACATAAACACTATTTGTTGCATAAATTACTATTTGTTACATGAATCACTACTTTTTACATAGACTACCATTTTTAGATGGTCTACTATTTGTTACAGGGGGGTCATCATTTGCTTATATAGAATATAGTGATCATCATTTTTACATAGATCGCTACTTTATATGGATCACCATATTTATCAAGTTTTTCATTTTTTTTCGGTTGCTGAGTGCAAGAAGTTGAAAGCTTTAATTTAATCTATGGAAATTTAATGTTCATGCTTTTCTTTTGCCTCAGGATTTTTTCATTTTGTACTTCTATTTTATCTAAATGGAAATTAAATTTTTTGAGGAACAAAATGATAAGATAATAAGAAACAAAAAATAATGTTAAATGACTTTTAATCAATATTCAGAAAGTAAGTAAAACATTTTCTCCCCAAATAAAAAAGAAAAAAACAAAATTAAAACAGTTAATGCTCTTCCATTTTAGTGTTAGGTTTTCAAATTGGTGGATCTGATGAATAAAATGTAACAAATATGGAACACCATTTTTACATGGATTTTTTTCTTTGCTCAGTTTCACCATTTTTTTCATTTGTCAGCATCCTGCTTACAAATATTTCTTTTACCTATAAGCAAATCCATTTTTGCAAATACAAAATTTTCACTATAGGTCAAGGTATATTTCTTGGATTTTTTCTGTTAATTCATCCCAAAATATTAATTTACATAAACTTGGAGCCAATTTTCTTTACTTTGCCACTTTTCTTTATAGCAATCACTGAGATGGCAACACTATCTATCATGTTGATTTCTTAAGCGCAAACTTATATCATATCCTTTAGACCATTTCATTGATGTAGGAAGAATATTTACTTTCTGTAAGAAGCAAGCACCACTTGTCTTGTCATTGCATTCTTGTATGCAGAAACATCATGGCAAAATAAAGACATTTTGATTTAATATTTAATTTCGAAAGAGTGCTAAAAATTTAATAAAGAAACATTTTGCTTTAAAAATTATAATTTCAAGAGTGCCAAAAATTTAATAAGAAACAAAATTTGAATTGAAACATATAATTCCAAAAGAATGCCAAAAATTTAATCAAAAACAAAGAAATTTTTATTTAAAATATACAATTTCAAAAGAGTCCAAATATTTGATAAAAAAACAAACAAATTTTGCTTTCAAATTTATAATTTTAAAAGAGTGCTAAAAATTTAATAAAAAAACTAACTTTGATTTAAAATTTATAATTTCTTGAGGTGAATTAATATTTGCAATATGTAACTTTTCATTGTTTGGGAAAATTAACAGAAACGATACTATTTTTTATCTGAGGACAATGAAAAAAATCATTTTTTTAATTGAAAAAGTCCTTATTTTCAGTTTCCTTGTGTAAGTTTTCCAAACTTTTATAAGATGATGTATGCACCAAATTCATAGCAAAAAAACAACAGAGATACAAGTTTTGCATAAATCTAAAACTGTTTGATGTTCACAAAGTGTTTCCTTTTTTATTTCTTTTCCATTTTTTTTTTTTTTTTTTTTTTTTTTTTTTGCCAAGACAACAATTTTTCCTGTGCAGCATATGGAAAAAATGAATTGTACAATGGAAAGATCAACACACAACATGGATAATTTTGTTAGGCACCACTCTTGGGAATCTGGGTATTTAGAAACTATCCACCTGCTTCCAAGATGAAATGGTTAACTTCTGCTAGTTTCTTGTTCTAGCTTTTGTAGAAAGGTTTTTCATCTTTTTTTGGTTGCTGAGTGTGGGGAGTCGAAAGCTTTAATTTAGTCCATGGAAATCCAACATTCATGCTTTTATTTTCGCCTTAGGATTTTTTTCATTTTGTACTTCTTTTTTCTTTTTAACTGGAAATTAAATTGTTTAAGGAATGAAATGATAAAATAATTATAAACAAAAGATAATGCTAAAAGACTTTTAATCAATATTCAAAAAGTAAGTAAAAACATTTTCTACTCAAATAAAAAAAGAAAATTAAAAGCAGTTAATGTCCTTCCATTTTGGTGTTAGATTTTCAACTTAATGGATCTGATAGACAAGATGTAACACATATGTTCCATCAGCCCAGTGGTTCCCAAATGGTGTTGTGTGACAGAAAAATATAGTAGGTGAGGCCAAATGATTGAAAGACAATCAAAGATTGAGAAACAGTTTAAAAACTTCAGATGCCAAAAATAAATATGATTTCAAAATTTTAAATATTATTATGGATTACTTGTAATTTCATGCATGAGTTCCAGTATAAATCACTATTTACATAGTTCAGACTATTGTCCTCATTGTTATTCCCATTGTTAAAACATTTTGACCATTGTATGCTCCAGCCTTCTTCAGGTGCTAGGAATTTCAAACTGAACCCTTTATTAAAATCACTGGGGCATATATAGCCATTTAGTTGTCTCCCTTTAACTTAAGTCTCTAATTTATTCATGTAATTCATGGAATGAGAATGATATACCCTAGGGATCGGAATAAAGAGTTTGGTTTTAAATTCCTAGCACCTGAAGAAAGTCAGAGCATACAACAACTGAAACATTGTAATAATGGCAATAAAGATAAGAAGAATAGTCCAAACAATATAAATAGTGTAAATACTACCTCATCTCAGAAATGTAGAAAAATATCCCTGTATAAATAATTATAAATAATTATAGATGGATTTTACCATTGTGATATTTTGCGTTATATCAAGTATTAAGAATATAGTAATTAGGGTCCGCAAATTTGAGAAGAGAGTTATCATTGATAGAGTTCTAACTGCAAATCTATGGTTATCTTTCCCTTTAAACCTCTCTCTGTTTTTTTATTTTTGAATGTATTTTTTATCACATAAAATTTGGTGAGGTTCAAGAAAATTTTCATTTCTAAATAGTGAGCCAGAGAAAAATAAAGTTTGAAAATCACTGCATTAGCTGATCAATCATAAGTGGTT
Organism: Ascarosepion bandense; assembly: GCA_037127315.1. Taxonomy (NCBI): domain Eukaryota; kingdom Metazoa; phylum Mollusca; class Cephalopoda; order Sepiida; family Sepiidae; genus Ascarosepion; species Ascarosepion bandense. Next base: position 591,536 of record JBBBDQ010001461.1, on the reverse strand, counting down.
TGAAAATTAATGAAAAATATTTCTGAAACTTGAAGTTAATTCAACAGCACAGACATTCAATTATTTTTCCTATTTAAGTTTGTGTAAAATGAGAAAGTTGGGTGACAGTTTTGTGACAAGGATCTTGAAAAGAACTGTTTTACTTAACTAAATTGCAAAAGTACAAGAAGTTGCAGGCATTTTTACAATATATATATATATATATATATTAGTCATCCAAATACAAGCCTGTTTTGCTGTATCACAGCTCATCAGTGTGGCTAGACACATCCACTTGCTTCTGGGCGGGATCGAAACTCGACTAATAAATTTCCCTTCTCTGATTCCATGCACCTATGGCTTAGGGAGTAGCAACTCTGACTGACACCAAATCGGTTGAGTTTCGATCCCAGCCAGAAGCAAGTGGATGTGCCACACTGATGAGCTGTGATACAGCAAAACAGGCTAATATATTATGCTCTCATTACGATATATAGCTATGAAATATTTGTACATTGTGACACGGAAGTTTCTATGTTTCGAGATAGATTCTCATCATCAAGGCAATTATGGACAGTGCTCAATATAATGAGTATTATAGAGCTTAATATAATTATATAGTTATGAATTAATTGCCTGATGATGTGAATCTATCTCAAAACATAGAAATTTCTGTGTCGCAATGTACAATTAATTCATAACTATATAATTATATTAAGCTCTATAATACTTATTATATTGAGCACTGTTCATAATAAAATAAATGCCAGGGCATTCAAAATAATAAAACCTTTTTCACCTGGAATTATATATATATATATATATATATATATATATATGAGAGTGAGGGAGAGAGAGAGAGAGAGAGTAGCACCATACTAGTATAATTTTGAAAATTTGATTAAACTGTGAAAATTTTGTCTATTTTTATGTTTATCAATTTAATATTAGCAGTACTTCATTTTCTTGCTTAAATTGTTTATTTTTACAGATATTATCTAAATAAGTTTCTTAAAATCAACAGTCAGGACTATTTAAGAATTTTAAATGAACAACTTTATCTTCTGATTCAGGTACTGTTTCCAGAAGGACATGCCATTTTTCAGGATGATAATACACACATTCACACTGATAAAGTTGCAGCTGAATATCACAGGAAACATTCTAGTGAACTAGAAAACCTTATCTGGCCATCACAGTCCCCAGATATCAACATCATTGAACATTTGTGGTTTATATTAGAAAGAAAATAGGGAAATATTTATGAATATTTTATGAACATTTTTTTCTCGTAACCAACATTTTGTTTATAGATACCTTATTTAAAATAGAATTCATTTTATTTCTTTGCTTTGATAAAGTCCAATAGTGGACAAAATGTGAAGCTTAAAGTATAGTTCTCCTCTTGTTTTCTTCTTTTTCACTCATGTATATATATATATATATATATATATATATATATATATATATATAATGTGTGTGTGTCTGTGTGTTGATATATACATATATATATAATCACTGATATGAAATGGAAAGATTATTTATATTGAATCAATTGCTAGGTTTGCTAGGAAAGTGGGTTTACCTGACAATTTTTCTTGCGAGAGTCTTTTAAGTCAAACATTCATCTATGTTATCAATTCTGACCTGGCATCTTGGCTTCAATAATTTCCCCCCACCACGACCATAATATAGCTTTTCTATAAGTATTTACATGACAATTGAGGCTCTCCTCCTTCAACACTTTGATATTAGCAGTTAGCCAGCTTGTCTGCTCACTGAATCTATTCAACCTGTACAGCAAAACACTTCTGAGAGAACTAGAAGTGCTATCAGGATTTGTCATTGGTGACCACAATCTCAACAGTATGAGATATACAGATGACACAGGGTTGATAGCAGACACTGAAAGGAAAATGCAGAAACTCTTACGGGAGCTAGCAAGGGAAAGTGATAAGAAAGAACAGAGCATAAACTTCAAGAAAACTAAATGCAAGGTGGTCAGCAAAAAGAGGACCCCAAAATGCCAACTGCAGGTCGGGGATACTAAAATCAAACAGGTGCAGAAATTTAAATACCTGGAAAATGTTCGGACAGAGGATGAGAAGTGCGACACTGGATCTGAATATTGCATGGCAAAGGATATATTTCAAATTAATAATATTAATTTAAATTTAAAGGTAATTATTTACCGGCTGGATACTTGAATTAGCATTCAAGTATCCAGCCGGTATCAAGTATCCAGTAAAAGGTATTCCATTGTATAATTCTGGGCTTTTGGTGATTTAATCAGGTTGACTCTTTTTCAGTTTGACACTTTGATACTTAATCCGTTCGACACTTTGAGTGTTTGATATTTTGTCAATTTGTCATTTTTGCCTTTCGACACTTTGGAATTCGACACTTTGGAATTCGACACTGTCTGCACGCAAGTTTGTTTTCATTTCGCTGACCATGTTTAAGGATATCTCGTTGACTATTTTTTAATATTGGCCAGTTTTTCGTCGCCTCGTTTCCACTAAGACTAAGTTACACACTGTCTGACCCTGGGATTAAATTCGCAATTACTATATTGATTTTTATGAAAAATATGCTGGCCTGGAATCCAAATATTAGATTATTTATAAAATCCTTCTCTAACATAAAACTGTTTCGTTTCTATAATTTATTTTTAAATTATTTATTTTGTAACGCATCGAATTTTGTACGGAACTCAAGTCATAATTTGACCGAGTGCTCCAAAATGCTAATTACAGGTCGGGGATACTAAAATCAAACAGTTGCAGAAATTTAAATACCTGGAAAGTGTTCGGACAGAGGATGAGAAATGTGGCACCGAGATCCGAAGGCGCACTGGCATGACCAAGAACTCATTTCAAAAGCGAGAGACAGGAAGATTTCGTTAGAAACAAAGAAAAGAGTACTTGATTGTTATGTGATATATGTCCTCCTATATGGCAGCGAATGCTGGACAATCTTTTTAAAGATAAAGGAGAGACTCGAAGCAACAGAAATTTGGCTCTACAGAAGAATGCTAAGGATTCCTTATATCTACAAAAGTTAGCAAAGGAAAGCGAAAAGAAAGGACTAAACATAAAATACAAGAAAACTGAATGCTTGGTCGTCAGCAAAAAGAGGGACCCCCAAAATGCCAACATAGGTCGGGGATACTAAAATCAAACAGGTGCAGAAATTTAAATTACCTGGGAAGTGTTCGGACAGAGGATGAGAAATGCGACACTGAGATCTGAATATTGCATGGCAAAGGATATATTTCAAAAGCTAAGCAGAGTATTGAGAGACAGGAAAATTTTGTTGGAAACAAAAAATAGAGTACTTCACTGTTATGTGATATCTGTGCTCCTATATGGCAGCAAATGCTGGACAATTTCCTCAAAGATGAAGGAGTGACTCAAAGCAACAGAAATGTGGTTCTACAGAAGAATACTAAGGATTCCTTGGTTCAAGCATGTGGGCAATGACAAAGTTTTGAAGAGAATGGAGACAAAAAGGATGGATAGAGGGAAAGAGAGACAGGGAAAAGGCAATGTGAGACATACTTGATGGGCTTGAGCAAGTGGATAGTTGAACATGATTGCCTTTGTCCTGAAAGAACATGGCACATAAAAAAGAAGAAGTGAGTTTGATGTAAGCTGCATGAATTTAATTGCAGTAATAGTTTGGCAATTAGGTCCCATCATTTTACAATTGAAATGGCTAGAGATAATTGTCAGTGAAACTCTTGCCTTATTTTGAAATTTTGGTTATTTTAAACTTCCAGTTATACCCCTTCGATTTCATCTGCCTGGAGTTTAATAATTTTTTTAAATATAAATTTTAATCTAAAATTTATTTTTCTTATTTTCTTAGATATTATGGTAAACTGAACTGACAAAGTCCTAAAACTAAGTATTCATCACAAATCTAAACTTATTTATAAATGGAAATTTGTCTGTGTGTGTGTGTGTTTGTGTCTGTTACCTATAGACTCTGAAATGGCTGAATTGTTTTCTTGAAAATTTACACAGTTGTACTATAAGCGTCTGCGAGTGTTCTTAGCTAGGTTTTTTTGTCGAGGTACCCACGATAAATATCAAAAATCAATAATTGAAAATATCGAGTTATAGAAGGAGTAGTCTGATTTTAATCAAATTTGAGATACTCATAGACAAAGACATAAGAAATGATATTCAGAAGTATCAAGGTTGCAGTTCTTACAATAGTGCAGAAAATCGATAATATATATATATATAAAAGGCAAGATGTTTGTGTGTGTGTGTCTGTTTATCTGTCTGTATGTCTTTTTTTCAGCCCTTTTATTTTAATTTTTGCTTTGGGTTTGGCTCTAAGTAGGTATAATTGTAGTTCTTAGTCTCAGCCATGATACTATTTACTCAGAGGACTTATTTAGCCTTCAAAATTCAGTTTACAACAAAAAGAACTTATTTGATATCAATACCAGGAAATCAAAATTTGACTTACATCCATTCATTTTTCTTTCAGTGTACAGTTTCGCTTTAACTGGAAACAACTATTGCTTTTTAGTCTTTTGTGCCAGCGTCCAAAGAGTCTGAGCTCCAGGACCATGGATTAGTTTTAAAGTTTTCATTACACCCGAGCAACACCAGGTTATACTGCTAGTCAACTAATAAAAATGATTTCAATTTCTATTTTCTGTTTTCACCATAACAACAGAATAAAATCTAAAATAATCATCACATTCTATTTAAGTCAGTCAGTTAAGTGCCATGCGCGATACATGCTTGGGTGATCATGTCTCGAAAGAGACATGACTGACTGGGCAGAAGATTATCCCGCAGTAGGTTGTCATTGCTTTCTGCGGTAGACTGGTTGCCGACCAAGGCTATAGAACCCAATCTGTCCTTATTATTTAACCCATAACTGGAAGGAAGAGACAGATTAATACCTTTCCCAAGGGTATTTGCACGTAAGTGAATGCAAGGAATTCAACTGGAATTTGAACTCGGTTCCCCGATTTCTCGTTCCTAGCCAATATCCACTGCGCCACAACGCACATCTATTTAAGAGAACTCAGAATTTGCAAACTTAGGTATTTATATGAAGAGGAACAATACATTAAACTTTTAAGCTCTTCCAATGCCTAAATTATTTCATATTGAATACGAAACAAAAGGCTCATAAAATATTTAAAAATAGAAGAGCAGACTATTCTGACGAAACCAAAATATATTGTTCTACCCAACAATTCTATCAAACTACAACTGAAAGCAGTTTATATAAGCTTAACACAAAATTTGTTACAACTACTTCTAAAACAATAAAAGATATAACTAATATAAACCAAATAATAATAAGCTAAAATCTGAATGAGAATTTTACTCTGTCGCCTGTAATAATTCCCACAAGGAATACATAGGATAAACTTCAAGGCATTTACATAATATATTATACAAACACAAAAGGGATCTATTACAAAACAACACACTGAATGCATTATTTACTTGCCATAATGAAACTGAATATAATTTTGCTTTCCAAAATACTACTCTAGTAAAAAAAAAACTCAAATTGCTAAGACAAAAGTGTATAGAAAGTGTTTTAATTGCTAGATCATTTGCATTAATTTACATCTTGGTTCTTGCAAAATTTCACCTTTCTTGGCAGATCTTTTATCACAATGTACGATATGTAATAAGAAAGGTAATATAAACACAAGCAAAAAGAAAAAGAAACTAAATTAAATTGGCTAGACTACATAACCAAAACATGTAATTAAAAAAAAATAAATTTAAGAATTTAATACTTAAGCATCCTTTCCCCTTTGTGCAGTTACATGGATGTAAACATCAGTCTGATGAAGTTCTAAAAGATGGTGTGCATCATGCAAAATTTTTTCTACTTTGTCATTATTTTCCATATATATATATATATATATATATATATATATATAGTGACGTGAATTAATAAATATACATATCAGTATATGTATAGTATTATTATTCAGGTGTTAATAAAACAGTGCTCAATGTATGAACAGAGCTGTATTATATATACATTAATAAATACACATATTGTCCTACATCTATGGCATTATGAAGTAGGACAATATGTTTATTGATTAATATATATATTTATGAATATATATATATATATATATATATATATATATATATATTATATGAATATTTTTAATATATATATTATATATATTATATTATTAATATATTAATTAATATTATTATTATTTATTATCATTATTATTATTCATATAAATATTATATATATATTTATTAATATATATATATATTCACATGCACTCACATTATATATATTATATTATTAATATATTAATTAATATTATTATTGTTATTTATTATCATTATTATTATTCATATAAATATTATATATATATTTATATTAATATATATATATATTCACATACACTCACATTATATATATTATATTATTAATATATTAATTAATATTATTATTATATATATTATTAATACATATATTATATATATTTATTAATATATATGTTTATTGATACATATATATATATATATATATATATATACACACACACACTCACACGAAGAGTAAATAAATGTTTTTGCAATTGTCACTCCGATGGTATCTTTGTGTGTAAGAATATTCATGTAAATACAGACTTGTTTTTTTTTACATGATATAAGATAATGCATATTGCATTGTTCTATAGAAAATAAAATAGCTTTTATTGTGTTTTGTCTTTTGCCCATTATAATGTTGTTCATTCTTATTCTCCTCAATATTCTTTTGGCAAAAAAAAACTTTTTTTATGTCCACAAGAACAGTGTAAATATCTAATATTGAAAAAAATATTTACATGTGAATAACTAATGCCAAATTGTTACATCTTTATTTTTTTTCATAATCAGCCATGTCTTTCGTATTGTTATATTGTACGGCATTTTCCTTTGTACAGTGTTTTACAATGTTTTATTTTCTGGTTTACAACATTTTCATTCTTACAATATTTTAAACAGATTTCATTTTCGACTGTTTTACTATACTTTTTGGAATATTTTACAACATTTTCAAATGTTTTACAACATTTCAATTCTTTTCCAACCTCTTCCACTTGATTACAATTTTTTTTTTATTGATTTACAACATTTTTCTTTTTATCATAATTTGTAACATTTTATTTCATTCTAAAATGCCTGAAAATATTTTTGTTTTTGCAATGTTTTACAATATTTAGTTTTATCTTTTTGCAATGTTTTACAACATTAATTGCATTTTCAATTATTTATATCTTTTTTTATTTTTACAGTGTTTGACAACATTTTACAGTGTTTTACATTTGACAATGTTTTGTAACATTCTCTCTTGTCTGCAGATTTTCATAGTTTTCCTTTTTACAATGTGTTACATTGTAACTATAGGAACAGTAAAAAATTGCAGTGAAAGATGAGACAATGAAATCAGTGAATATTCTAAACAAGAAAAAACACTGGAAAGTTAGATGTTTGAAAGTATCAGAGCATATTCTAGGTTATGGAGACCTTCTTAGTAGGCCTAGCATAGAAATAAACACTATATAGGAGATGAGAATGATAATCTGGATTTAAGTAGTGTAAATAATGTTAACTTTTCTTCCCTGAAATTCAGATAGAAAATTTGTCTTTAATATTAAAAAGAAATACCATCAAAGAGAATAGTATTGTCCATCTGTATTACAAATGTCACATTTCTTAAAGAGCTTGGATGTGGTAAGCCTCTCACTGCTGTATCACTATTTCTATGGAGAGTGCTCGGATGAACTGTATTTCTTGGTTCCACTAGTTAGAACCTTCATGATGAACCTGCCATGCCACACACATTATAACAACCTAAATACATTCACTCTGTATGCATTAGTCACAAGTAAGTTCTACTGAAACAGCTTTACCCACAAAACACTGCTCTGTGGAGCTGACTCCAAAAGGAATGTTTCTCAAGCACTACAATCACTCCTATTTACATAAACTCCCCTTTACTTACTAACCCTCTAGCTTGATTAGCCCCTGGGCCTTATACTAGGCTAGTGGGTATGGAGTTCTAGTGAAAGAAAAAACAAGGTACAGGGGATGTTGAAGAAAGGACAAGAGATGGATGGGAATCAAGGAGATAGAAGATGGCAATTGACATTGCATTAAAACTTTATGAGTTTGTGGCTATCAGGGAAGCAAGCAAATGGAAAGGAGTTCAACAAATGGGAAGTGTAAGTAAAGAAACTGTTAGAGCAGAAGAGGAATTTTGACAATAAAAGATGCCAATCTAGAAGAACATGTAAATACATATAGTTAGGGAACCAGGGGAAAAAGCTCATCAGAGCAATTGCCATGAAAATACTTGTAGAAAAAACAGAGGGAAGCCACATCACATGAGTGAGAAAGTGACTGAAGGTAGACTGCTAAGTCAGGATTTAATATTTTGCAGATCCTCCTTTGGATTTGTTGAACATCATGGTTCCTCACCATAAAAAGAAAAATTTTATTTTTTCTTACAAATTCTTCTTTTACATGCACTTCTGAGCAGGTGTCAGCATTTTTCTTCTGTAATAGTTGAAGTAAAATCTTCCTGCTTCATTCATTATTCATAACTTTGGATTTGGACATCAAATGATAGAGTAAAACAGTGTGTCTGAAACAGCAAAACAGATGGTATATTTCTTATATAATCACTTGTATTACTTGCTGGGAAGACATTGCTTTACTTCAAAATTTTTCAAATACCAAAATCTTCAAAAGTTCTAAACAAGAATTAGTATAAGTGAAAAGGAAACTGAACATAGAATAGATTGTCTTAAAGGCAGTGAATATGACAACAAAGGTGATTACAACAGTCCAACCAATGTAAATAGTTGGTTGATTGATTCAATAGTGACTTGTCCCAATGGGTAGCAAGTTCAATGTTCTGAATGTGGCAAGAAATATAAGGACAACAGTCCAAGCAATGTAAATAGTGTAAATAGTTACAATACCTCATCTCAGAAATATAGACAGATCCTAAAGGAGGCTGGGACATAAAATAGCTGAAAAATTGTGAGTGTGGCAATAAATATAAGGACAACAGTCCAAATAATATAAATTGTGTAAATAGTTACAATAGCTCATCTCAGAAATATAGACAAGTATATGTGCATGTATATTTGATCAGTAAAATCTTTGAAAGTATTATCACACAGAATAGATTTTGTTTTAAAAATTATCCTATTTGTAGAAATGAATATCCTTTGCCTTATCCTATTTGTAGAAATTGATATCTTTTGCCTTATCCTATTTGTAGAAACTGATATCTTTTGCTTTATATTATTTAAAGAAATTGATATCCTTTGCTTTATCTGATTTAAAGAAATTGATAATTTCTTGTTTTATCCCATTTGTAGAAATGGATATTCCTTGCCTTCTCCGATTCACAATCCATTCATAAAATTTATTTTTATTGTTTTGCTAATTTCCTTAGATCTTGCATTTATTATTTTTATTCATATGTTTGGTATATAAACCATAAGCAGATTTATAAATCATACTAATTAACCCATAGATGTGAAGAGAAAAGGTGGAGTCATTCCTTTCCCAGGTGTATTTGTGACTAAGTGAATATAAAATACCTGATTTGGAATTGAAACTCAGTTTTCCAAATTTCCTTTCCAAGCAGTCATCCATTACATGATCTATACATCTGAGCTTATAACACCTTGTATTCCCAAATAGTAACCTATCTAGGTAGTCAACTAGTAATCATACAAGGACCAGTGTTTCAGCATAATAAGTCAAGAAAATATCTGAGATGAGAAAATATCATTATTATTCATGAAACTATCTGAACTGGTGTCTTCATCTTGGTTGTAATTCACTGCAATGTTTTTTAAGGTTGTACCCTCTGGCCATCTTTGAATGTTTGCCAAGAACAGATTAACAAAAAAGAATTAACAACATATCTCCTGGCATGGATATTGGAATTAGAATCTACTCCTGTGGTTTGAATAAAATGTTTGATTTGAAAGCAAAAACCTTGTGATTATAACTGACGATATGAGGACATTAGTCTGAATAGATGAGTGCATAAATGGGTAGCTGTTGACTGACTAGATGGAAAATTGACAGGATTTGAATAATGGACATGAAAAGGCAAAGATTAATAGAAAAGGTTACAATTACAGCTATTTGACTAGTTTTCTTTCATCTATTTCTTTCTTTTTTCTTCTTGTCAGTTTTTATTCTTTGAAGTTTTGCTTTTTGCTGAGAGTTGATGGAAAAATAGTCAAAATATTTGTAATTGCGAAAATGCCTCATTTACAAAACAACTTCAGAGGATAAACAGGTTATTTTAGATATAAACAAACTTGATAAGATAGATAGAGAGATATGCAAAGACTGAGATAAATATGAAGAGATTGAGATAGATTGATAGATTGATAGATAAATAGATAGGTAGATAGATATACAGAGACTGATATATATATATATATATATATATATATATATATATATATATATATATGAATGAGATTATAACTATACTTGTGTTGAAAAACCTGCCACAATTCTGCAAAGAAGGGAAAAACGGTTTTAAAAAAGAAAGAACATCATGTATTTAGAGCCAGTGTTCCCTGACAATCCATTTAAGTAAAACCTAGGTAGGTCCGTCTGTCTCACGAAGTATTTTTTATATATATATATATATATATATATATATATATATATAAAAGATATAAAGAGACATATATGTATGTATCTATGTATATATATATATATATACACACACATAGGTAGATAGTTAATTAAATAATAAATGTGTGTGTGTGTGTGTGTGTGTGTGTGTGTGTGTGTGTGTGTGTGTGCATGAACACGTGTGTGTGTGGAGGTGCAATTTTGCATATCTCTATAAGTTTGTGTGTGAATATTCCGCCACACACATGCATATATATATATATATATATATATATATATATATATATATTCCCACACAAGTGTTCATAGATAAATAAACCCAAAGACACATGTATACAGACACACACACAAACACACAGAAAGCAAGTTGACACATGCGTATCTATATCTGTGTAACTATATAGATATATATGTATGTGTATATGTGTTTGTGCTTAGTGTTATGTATAGACTTGTGTACAAATATTTAACCTAACACATACTAGCAATATTTAGTCAAACTTAGAAAAGTACATTAGCACTTATATATATATATATATATATATATATATATATATATATATATATATATATATATATATATATGGCCACCTCGGCGTGGTGTAATGGTTAGCAAGCTTGTCTTGCTAGAATCATTATCACTGACTAGTGAGTTTGATCCTCACTGGGTATCCCCTAATTTCAGCCATATGGTACGTCTAAGCTACGCTTAGAAAATCACCTTCCTCCAGGTTTGGGGGTTGGGCGCAGGGCTAACAACTCTGCCCCATAAAAAACAGTTTGTTACGAAAACAACAAAAACGCTGCCCTACACACTGTTAGGTGTAAGGGAAAGTTTATTTTATTTATATATATATATATAATGGAAAAGTTTCAGAGATTAACAAATTAGCATTAACAACTGATATTTTTAATTTATTTGTTTGAACAATGTGCTTAATTGATATTCATATCTGAGTAGATATTGTATTTTTAATTAAATAGTATATTTATATGTATATCTCTGCCAACCTTAATATTTATCAGAAATTTTGTTAGAAAAATTTGTGTCATACTGCAGGATTTTTACCTACGATCCCAGGTTAAGTGGTCTAAGATGCATCAGATCAATTGGTGGTTTTCTTTATGTTATTAGGAGTGACAAGGTTTAAATCCTAATCTATTAACCATTCTCAAGAATGAATGTAGTTCCAAGCACTTTTGGCTAATCCCTGAAGAATGGATTGGATTCAAGCACTATTTTTAGTCATTATCAAGGATGAGTTTTATTTTAATTTTAACTGAATATATAGATTATTTTATGTATGTATCTATGTAATAGGAATGTTTTATTTTCCAAACACTGTCAGCAAATTGTGGCCATTTTCATAGTTGATATAAATGAGTGTTGTTTTTTCTTTTTTGTTAATAATTCCATTAAAAATAAACAGACAAGGTGCTGTGGTTAATGAAACTTACCTAAAAGACTGATTGCTGCCTAAATACACACACAATATATATATATATATATATATATATTGATTGATTGCTTAACACTTACTTTTTGGTCCTAATAGGGTTAGACCAGTACACATTTGTATTAAAAAGTGTTCAATACAATTATATTGTAGAACTTTTGAATATTTTTCATTTTTAAACAAGTTATTTCACTACCTTGGTTTCCACCATGAGTGGTTTCTTCAGGCAATTTTTAATAACTTATTAAAAATTTTTAATAACTTATTAAATTATTAAAAAGAGTTATTAAAAATTGCCTGAAGAAATCACTCATGGTGGAAACCAAGGTTGCAAAATAACATTTTTTAAAAATGAAAAAAAAAAAATATATATATATATATATATATATATATATAATGTATTTTCTGGTACAGGCTAAGAAAAATATATTTATAGAATAATAGATAAAAAAGATAAAATGGCCATCAATAATTGAATTTGTTGTTTTTATGCTGTTGTAAAAGACAATGGTAATATTTTGCAAGCAATTTTTCTTGATGACCAACTAAAAATATTTTTGTTTTGAATGTGAATCTTATTATCCATCTTTATCTCCTTTCTTTTACTTGTGCCCTAAAAAAAGTTGCGAAGAGATGAAAACTGAAGAAGTAAAACAAGTCCTTCCATTGTGCTTGTTGCTTTGAAAGAAATATAATCTTAACAAAATAAATTTCTGCCTAGTATTTATTTTCTTTACTTTTCCTGTCAGAATTTTTTTTATTGGCTTTAGTTATCTCCCTTGATTGTCAATAAAAACTCAGAAAAGGTTAAAATTTAATCTGTACTTAAACCACATTTGAGCAGAATTTGCCAATTCATTAAAACTTCTTCTATGTGTCTTGTCCTTTCAGGACGTAGGCGATTATGGCTTCCACGTCTCCCTATTCTGGTGGCTCTGAGCAGACTTTCTCCTGTTACAAAACACAACTCCTGTTCTGTTATCAACCTGCTCAAGCACTTCAAATATGTTATCCGCTGCTTTCCTCTGTCTCTTTTTCCCACTATCTGGCCTGTTAGTATCAGATTCTCCAAGTCCTCCTTCATTATTGCATGTTTCAGGAATATCAGTTGTCTCTTCCTGATGCTCAATATTAATTTCCTTTTCATTTCCATTCTTTCCAACACCTTGTCATTACTCACATGATCGGTCCACGATATCCACGGTATCCTTCTGTAGAACCACATTTCAGCTTCTTCATATTCTCCCTTCATCTTTGTTGATATTGTCCAACATTCGTTGCCATATTGAAGAACTGACATCACATAGCAATCTAGTAATCTCTTTGTTTCTAGTGAAAGTTTCCTGTGTCTTAATGCTTTACTCAGCTTCTGGAACACGTCTTTCGCCTTTGGATCCCTGTGTTGCACTTTGGTTAGTACACTTCCCAGATATTTAAATTTTTTTTTAAACTAATTGAATTAAAAAACAAAGATTTTAAAACAGGTACAAGTATTTGGCTAAATTTCAAATGAAAAAATTCACACTTTATCTAAAAGTGAAAAGAAAATTAATAATTGCCTTAACCCTAAACCTAACCCTCTCTCTTTAATGTTTTCTGCTGACATGAAGGGGAAAGATTTTATTGAATTAATTGGGTTTTCTGACAGAAAAGTTGATTCAATGTGTTGTGCTAGACAATTTTTCTCACCCGAATCTTATTTATTTATAAGTCTACTCTTCATTTGTCCTTCAAATATTGTTGCCATAAAATGGTTGGGGCTTCTGCTATACATTTAGAAACCCTTGATAAAATCCAAGGAAGAATCTGCAGTGCCATTGGTCATGATCTGGTATTTTGGCTTCAGTCACTTTCCCAGTGTCATCATGTATAAAACAATTTACTAAGACAAAAATGTCCAGAGTGTGCATTGATTGCAAGGTCATCCACATTAGATTTGCACCCTGGCTTTTACAGCATTTCACCATTCCTGGCAGATCTTCTATTATCACAGTGTCGGATATCCAATGACAAAAGTGATGGAAAGAAAAAGAAAAAGAATCTAAATGAAATATACATTTATATATATATATTGATCACAAGGTCATCCACGTTACATTTTCACCCAGGCTCTTACAACATTTCCTGATTCCTGGCAGATCTTCTATTATCACAGTGTGGGATACTTAATGACGAAAGTGATCAAAAGAAAAAGAGAAGGAATCTAAATGAGATATACGTATATATACATATATATTGATCACAAGGTCATCCACATTAGATTTTCACCCGAGCTCTTGCACCATTTAACCATTCCTGGCAGATCTTCTATTATCACAGTGTCGGATATTTAATAACAAAAGAGATGGAAAGAAAAAAAAAGGAATCTAAATTATATATATATATATATATATATATATATTGATTGCACCCTGGCTTTTACAACATTTCACGATTCCTGGCAGATCTTCTATTATCACAGTGTCGGATATTTAATGACAAAAGTGATGGAAAGAAAAAGAGAAGGAATCTAAATTATATATATATATATATATATATATATATATATATATATATATTGATTGATTGCAAAGAAAAAAGAAAAGGAATCTAAATGAAATCAGCTAGATTCAGTCAGTTAAGTGCCATACATGATACACGCTTGGGCGATCATGTCTTGAAAGAGACATAACTGACTGGGCAGAAGATTATCCCGCAGTAGGTTGCCATTGCTCTCTGCGGTAGACTGGTTGTCAACCAAGGCTATAGAACCCAATCTATCCTGCTATTTAACCCATAACTGGAAGGAAGAGACGGATTAATACCTTTTCTAAGGGTATTTGCATGTAAGTGAATACAATGGATTCAACTGGAATTTCGAACTCGGCTCCCCGGTTTCTCATTCCAAGCCGATATCCACTGTACCACAACGCACATCAGCTAGATTATGTATCCCAAAACAGAAAAAATTTAAACTCCCAGCATTATTCATTTGTGCATATGCTTAGTTGCACCAACATAACAAATTTAGTCTGATTAATTTCTAAAGGATGAAACATCATGCAAAAGATTTTCCACTTTGTTATCCATTTTTTCCTCATATAATGAAATATAAATATATACATATATATATATATATATATATTGTGTTTATTTTGGCAGCATTCTTTCATTAATGCAGGTTTCATTGAATAATATAGACAAGTTTACCGTTCACTGTCTTCGGCCATCTGTCACGGTAGGGATGGACTTATATTTTCAATTTAATTCTCTTTATTGTTAATAACTTAAATGTTCTATGTTTACTGTGTGTTAATATTTATTCTTTGATAATGGCTTATGTGAGCTGAAAGCTTAGACCCGATAAAAAAATCAACAATTACTGTGATTTTTTGTTGTCTTTCAACGATATTACCATCAAGTATATCAGATAGTATGAACGGATCCTACACAAAATTAATAAACAAAACTTGTCTATATTATTCAATGAAACCTGCATTAATATATATATATATATATTTGTATATTTTTGCTCTGCATTTTTTCTTTAATTTATGTATTGAGAACTTTGGAACTCCCTTCCATATACTTGCTTCCCTGATAGCTACAATCACAAAGAGTTTAAATGCAACGTCAATTGCCATCACTTTTCTCCTTGACTCCCATATTTCTCTTATTCTTTCTCCAACACCCTCTGAATCATGTTCTTCTCCCTTATTCACTCTACTCTTATGCAACTCTCTTCACATCAGTATTGCCATCCTTCTCTTACCCATTCTCTGACACCCCCTTTAACCAGTTTCTTTTCAGTTCCTTTTTCTCTTCCACTCCTCCTCCATAAATTACACTCTTCTCTTATGTAGCCCCCTGTACACCAGTGACAATACAGAATTGCTTGGGGTGAAATGATTAAAAAAACTATATATATATATATATATACCATTTTTAAACAAGTTGTTGCATAATAACTCGTTTAAAAATGGAAAATCTTCAAAAGTTTTACAATATTGAACACTTTTTAATACAAATGTGCACTGATCTAACCCTATTGTGACCAAAAACTAAGTATTAAACAATCAATCTCTCTCTATATATATATATATATACAATTATTTAATTAGTTAGTTTTTGGTCATAATTAAATTAGACTAAGTATGCATTTTTATTAATAAGTGTTCAATACATTTTTAAATGAGTTATTTTGCAATCTAGTTTTCTACCTTTTGGTGTCTTCAGGTAATTTACACTTCACCTGAAGACACCTAAAGTTAGAAACCTGGCTCATAAAAATAACTTGTTTACAAATGAAAAAAATGTATATGTGTGTGTATGTGTGTGTACATACATAGATTTATATATATATATATATATATATATATATAGGTATGGAGGTAAATAAGTACATATATATGTGTATACACACAGGTATGCATCAATATATAAGTATTAATCTGGTGTTAAAAGAACAATGCTTAATGCAGTATAACAGAGCAAAAAGTATATATTAATAAATATAAAGTTTATAATATGCACCTGATGATCACATAATGCATGAAACTCTGAGTCATGTCTAAAATATGGACAATATGCATGTTTATATATATATATATATATATATAGACACACATATCTATCTATCTATCTATCTATCTATCTATCTATCTGTCTATCTATCTATCTATCTATCTATATATATATATATATATATATATAAAATAAAATAATATGTATAGATTTATAAGTAAAATACTTATACCCTTTTAATGATGATTGTGCCATTTGTGAGACAGTGGATGTTTATGAATTTATAGCGAGAAACTCATAATTAATACAAGATTTTAAAAACCTATAATTAATATCAGCATATTATTTCAATTTTTAATTATTAGCAGATTTTATGCTAGCAATTTCCCTCTGTTTAAATCTAGACTAATTTGAAACAAGATGGGCAATGATTGAGTTGTTAAAAAAAGAAGGATGACATATTCATAGACATTGGCAGGAGAATGATGACTGAAATTTACCTATATCAACAGGTTCCTGAAGAAGGCAAGAGAATGGCTGAAGCATTTTGATAATAACACCAAAAATGATGACATATATCTGACTTTAAATACTGTAAATAATGGTAACAGTTCCTGTCTTTCTTACTTTACAGGTCTTGTTGATATCCATGGTTTTGCGGGATCTTTCCTGTGAAAATTGTATGTTATCATCAGCTTCAAACTCATCTCTAATTGATGAGATTTGAAAGAAACTCTTTTTGATACGGTCTCTGAACACCGACTGCATTTTTATACTTTTAGTAGAATTTCAAGATGAACTTTCTTAGTTCAAATCTAAGCCTGGATGACATGTAATAATAACACATAAATCTGAAAAAGAAAGTAAGTTGACTTGAGCTCTACCCTGTCAGTAAGTTAAGTGTCATATGTGATACATGCTTTGGGCAATTATGTCTCAAAAATGACATGACTGACTGGGCAGAAGATTATCCGACAGTAAGTTGCCATTACTTTCTGTCATAGATTGGTTGCCAACCAAGGCTAAAGAAACCAATCTCTCCTGTTATTTAACCCATAACTGGGGGGAAGAGATGGAATAATACCTTTTCTAAGAGTATTTGCGCATAAGTAAATTCAAGGAATTCAACTGGAATTCGAACTCAGTTCCCCGAGTTCTTGTTCTGAACCCTATATCCTGTAATGATGTGTAAACCTCTTTTTGAGATAACCTGAATCTTACAATATTTCAGCATTGCTGGCAGAACTTCTGTATCACAGTAGTTGGATTTTGGCAAATGAGTGTGATGGATAGAAAAAGAAAATGAATCCGAATGAAATCAGCTTTATTAAAAAACATTTAAATTTAAAATTCCCAGCATCCACCCTTTTACAGTGAAACCAATAAATGCAACCGCAACTTCTACTCCAACAGTTTCTTTTCTTGTACTTCCCGACTGTGGAATTCCCTTCCACATGACTGCTTCCCCGACGGCTACAATCTCCAGGTGTTTAAATGTAAGGTTAATAGACACCTCCTAACACACTAACTCGCTTCCATTCTTTCAAACACTCTTCCCATCCTCCAAACTATCTATCACCCCCGCTTCTGACATTTCCTATATCTAACCACTCTTTCTATTTATCTTCCCCTATGTAGCCCCAAGCGCAATAGTGGCAGTGGAATGCCTTGCTTGGGGTGAAACGATTAAAAAAAAAAAATCCCTCATTCATGTGCATGTCTAGTCACACTAACATAACAAATTTAGTCTGATGAAGTCTTAAACAATGAAACACATTGCACAAAAACCTGTTTCACATTATTATACATTTTTCCCCAAACAGATTATTAGAATTAACAGATATTTATTGCTAGAGTATTTGCTCCCTAAATAAGTTAAAATTTACACTAAGTGCTTTAAAAAGATTTATCTTGAATGAAAACAAGGGAGATTACATTTAAGGAATTTTTTTTTTTTTTAATCGTATCACCCCAAGCAAGGCGGTAACACCACTGATGTGCAGGAGGCTACATAGGAGTGAAAAGATTGGAAAAGAAAAAGCCGGAAACCACATCCTAAACAGGGAACAAGGGATGAGCCTCTTCACCTGTTCAATAGACGTGGGTGGAGTGTGAACAAAGTATTCCTTGTCTTTTCCACTAATATATATATATATATATATATATATATATATATATATATATATATATTGCCCAGTCTACACACCTCCCCAATCTTTTGAACGAGATTTGATCTTTATTTCTTGTTTCCTATTTAGGATTGAATTTTCAGATTCTTCAAAGGTTTTTCATTCTCCTTACATTCCATTATGTTCTTGCTCCTTGTGTCTTAGTGGCATTATCACCTTCCTTTGATTTAATTAATAAGAAAAAAAAATTAAGTGAGAGTGGGGCATTCTGCAAATTCTGTTAGTCTTTAACATTATGTCTTTTTTCAGCTGAAGTAAAGAGAACCATTTTCTTATAAAGGAGAGGCAGTGGACCCTGAAAATTTTTTTCTCAGGTGAAGAGGAAACTTGATGTAAAAGAAAAGTGGTTCTACAGAAGGATGCTGAGAATCCAAGAGGCAGACCATGCTAACAATAAATATGTTTTAAGGAAAATGAGAACAAAAATGAATCAGAAAAAAAATACTTGAAATTTCTGTGACACATAATGAGAAAAGATGGCTTGAAAAATATGATGCACATAGGATATACTGAAGACAAGGGAGAAACATTGAGTAGCATATCAAACAAATGACAGAACAGGGAGGGATAGTAATGACATAAATATTGCTTAGATCTACAAAGAATAGGAAGTTGTGGAGAGACATGATCACCTATGTCCTGAACTATATAAAAGAACAATCCTAAAAATACTTTTTCTATTAGAGGAAATGAGGGAAACATTCTATAAAGTAATTTAATTTTTACTAAAACTTATTTCATGTCTTAATCAAGATTAAGACATGAAATGAAACAAATTATTATATAATGTATTCAGTCCCTAGCAAAATATGCCTCAAATGAAAGTGAATGTGAAAATTATCCCTTTACTAAATCTATAAAAACTCTTGATTCAGTAAAGTGTAGTGAACTTTGTATAAGCTTTATAAAATTCACAGTCAACGATAACAATTCTATAAACAGTTTTAGATTTAATAACTTGTGCCTGCACAACCTTCTGACATTGGAATGCATAAAAACACAACTAAGGTTAGTTCAATAGACACAAAATTCATATTTTAACAGCAAGAAAATGGGTCACTGAAAACAATGAAAATCCATTTTCTATACAAGTCTGCTTGAAATTTTTTCTGAATCTTTTAAAAAAAAACTTTTTTTTCAGGATGCTTACATTGTTCTTAAGGATACATGCAAAACACTTCTCATTTTCCCCGAAATGTCAGTTTTAAAAAAAAAAGAAACAACAAAAGAAAGCAAGATGCTAAATTTCTGACAGATTTTTTTGATTTCTTTTTTTGTTTTACTTTGCTATTGTCTTCCTATCTGTACACAACTTAAAGGTAAAGAGTAAGAACATTTAGGGAAGAGGATAAGCAGCAAAATTTGCTTCATCATCGTCATCATCATCATCCTTCATCATCACCATCATCATCATTATACTTTATCATCATCATCATCATCATCTATCATTACCACCACCATCATCATTATCATCATTGTCATCATCATTGATATCTTAATCATTAGTATCACTCTCATCATCATCATCATCAATATCATTATCATCACCATCATCACCACCTATATCATTATCATCACCATCATCATAATCATCATTGTCATCATCATTGATGCGTAGCCATTAGTAACACACTCATCATTATTATCATCACCACCACCAATTTTACCATCATCATCATCATCATCATCGTCATCTTGATAATTCGTATCACAATCATCAGCATTATCATATGATAAACATCATTACTGCCACCATCATCATCCTCTTAATCCCTAAATCACTATCATCATCATCATCATCATCATTATCACCATCAGCCCACCAATATTATTATCACCAATACCATCACTGTCATCTTAACCATTAGTATCACAATGATTATCATTATCTTAATCACTATCATCATCACATCCATCGTCATTGTCATCATCATCATTGTTGTCTTAATTAGTATCACAGTCATCATCATAATTATCATCATCATCTGTGATCACTATCATCCTCAGCAACAACAGCATCATCATCACCACTAATGTTATCATCACCACCATCATTGGCATCTTAATCATTAGTATTGCAGTCATCACCCCACCATAATGATCACCAATATCATCATCACCACCACCATCAACCTCATCTTAATCATTATTATCACTATCATCATCTGCAGCATTATCATGGTCACTATCTCTGCCAATATCATTATCATCACCATCATTATTGCCTTCTGAAACATTAGTATCACAATCATCAGTGTCATCATTATGACAAACATCATCATCACTACTATCATCCTCATCTTAATCACTATCATCATCCTCAGCATCAACAGCATCATCGCCACAAATATCATTATCATCACCATTATCACCAGCATAATCATTAGTACCACAATCATCGTATCATCCTATTCACCACCATAATCAGCATTGTCAACTTAATTATTAGTATCCCAATCATCATAATCATCATTATCATCACCACCACCACCACCATTACTTATATGTATACACCTATTCCATCTGTCAGTAATGTTTGCATTAATTATTGGTCATTGGCAATCTATGTTTTCTCATTTGCAATGTATTTCTACAATAGATCAGTATCCATTATATATATAAATGCTCTTTTCCTAGTAATACTTATATTAAATACTAATAAACATTTCTTTTTTGATTTCAGATGCATTTCTTTTGCAAATGATAATACTTAGTATATGTTTTGCATCATGTTTACTATGGATGAAACTTCTGACCCTGTGGGACTCATTTTCATAACTAATTATCATATTTCATAGCACAGGTCCTGAATGAGAGCGGATTATATGAAATACCTCCACAAAATGGTCTTAGGAGATTTTTTGGACTCTTCAACTCTGCATTTTCCATTTTCACTGCTGTTGCTGTCAATTACTAAATATTTATAATAGTTTAAAGTTGACAAAGACTTTGCATTGTACTATATATATGTGTGTGTGTGTGTGTGTGTGTGTGTGTGTGTGTGTGTGTGTAAAATTTATGCACATAGAGTCATGTGTATGTTATGTTCTAAACACGGTAAGCACATTGTATTTAAAATATAACATACACATGATTCTATGTGCATAAATTTTATACATTTAGTTAGAAGTTAAACAAAATTCATTCTTGGTAATGGCTAAAAGTATAGACGAAAGCACTCAAAAATATAAAAAGAGATTGCTACCCAAATACACAATATATATATATATATATATATATATATTTCATTGCTAATTTCTGTTGTAGGGTATAGCAAGAAGAGTCACATAATTTCTGAAGCATTTCAAGGAAGTATTTTTTTAAAAAGTATACTACCAACAGATAAACAGGCTAAACTTACTTTCTGCTTGAGATAACTGCCTGTTTCTGATTAACGTGATTTTATTTAAGACCTGGGAAAATGCCAATTTTCAAAGCGGGCAACTTTGAAAGGCTTGGTTTTCATAAATAAACGGTTGGCCAATTGTACCTGAGGATGCCATTCTACGAGGGTAGCTAACTAATCCCTATTGTTCACGCCTGCTAAGGCACTATTTTGTTTGTGTAACACTCAAAGAGCCCACCTCTGGCTTAAAAGGAAACTATACTGAGTGGACCCTAGTGACAACTTCTGGGAGAGACAGCCTATTATCTAGAGTCCATTATCTAGAGTCTGAACAAGGCTCGCACGCTCAAACCCTCGGTCAAACCCTCGGACAAAACCTTGGTGATTTTATGCTAGCACAACCAAAGGGTTTTATCTACCAAGTTTCACTCACAACGCTCGGGTTAACCCATGTTTTTCAGGCACTTTCCAAAGGTTCCATGCACTGCAATCACTTCCTCCAGACTGATACTAATTTTTATAACAGAAAATAATGCTAGGACTTCTATAATTGGAAACATTAAATTTGAGAATTCTTTGAAAGAAATTTAAAATTTGCTCATCAACTGCTCTTTGGGATTGACTGGATAAAAGATAAAGTTTTATTTTTAGTCTGTGAAAAGCACAGTTGCTGTTTAGAATCTCCAGGATTTAAGAATTGGTGCAGGTTTTAATAGATTTAATAGATTTGGAAAGAAAGCTGTTTTGCAGTATTTTCATTTAGGAATTGAAATGAGCTTTCTGTACCCAAAAGACAGTATAAACTATAAATTAGATCCTTACTACTTGAATCTTATTACAAAGGCTTTTATTAAAAAGAGAAATTGATGGGCCCTTTTCACAATAAATACATCCTTCTGTTATCAGCCTCATCATCATCTTCATAGTCTCCCATTTTTTTACTTGTTTTTTCCGGGTTTTTTTCTAATTTGCTCCCATTTTTTGCATTTGTTTTTTTCCTTTCTTTCTCTTTCTTTTTTTCTACTACTTTTATTTATTGTTCTATTTCTTATTCCCTTCCATACATTTTTTATTTGCTTTCTTCTTTGCTGATCTCTCTTCATTTTATTCATTGCTTATTTCTTGCCCTTTGCTTATTTTTGTCTTTCTTTTCTTATCTCTTTTCTTATTTTTAATTTCAGTTTTCTTCTTTGCTGATTTCTTTCACTTGCACTGTATTTTTTCTGCTTTGTTTACTTTTTTGTCCTCATGTTTCTCTACTCTTTCTTCATCATTTTTTTCGCTTATTTTTTGGCATTATTATTGTTGTTCGACTGTTTTTCCTTTCCTTCTTCTTCTTTCTTTCTTTTTATCATTTTTTATTTCTATTCTTTCTCATTTTCAATTTTCTCTTTTCATGCCTTTTTTCTTTTTTCTTTTTCTTCTTCTTATTAAATTTTATTAATTTACCTTATTCTTCATTTTCTTTTCTTAAGCTTAATTTTTTCCTATCTTCTTTTTTTTCTCATTGTATCTTTTTCTTTTTTTCACTTTCTTTTTCCTTTGCTTTTTTCTTTCTTCTTTTCCTATTCTTCCTCTTTTTTATTGCAGCCTTTCTTATTATTCTACATTCATTTTTGATTGCTTTGTTTTTTCTTTGTTTTTTCTTTTCCTTCTTTTCTTTCTCTTTTTTCATTTTAATCTTTTTTTCTTTCTCTACAATTTTTATTGTCATTTTCTTGATTTTGTTAATCTTGTTCTTTTTCTTTATCCTCTTCTTCTATTTCTTTTTCAATCCTTCTTTTGCTTTCCTTCTTTCTATTCTTTTCCATCAAAACCCCCTCTCTTCTTTTGTATATCTAACTTTCCTTCTTTTTTAAATAAACTCCTTCAATATTTTCTCTTGTTAGAATTCTTGTGCTTTCATTCATTTTTTCTTCTCATCCTTCTCTGTCTCATTTTTTGACTTCCTTCAATGAACATTCTTTTCTTTGCCATCTCATTTGTATTCATTTTTTTTTTCACAGTCTTTTTCCCTTCCTCACTATTTTCTGCCTCACCCTCCTACATTTGACATTTGACATATAAACCAAAAAAATTCAAATGTACAAAAAGATTTACTTTCTGCTTCACCCGAAATTTTTCATTCCAGTAAAGTCTATGTCTTTCTTGTTTGCTGCCATTTTGGCCAATATCTCTGACAACCAGTAATTGCAAATGAATACTCACACTGAAAAACAATCTTCTGATTCTCCACTATCAATTATAACATTATGCTCGGTTCTTTATAACTATCTTTTCTGTTTCGTTTAATTCCCTTGTCAATATGAAAGTACATTTTTGGCATCAATCATTTTAGTTCACCACCTGATTGACTCAACAATATATATATATACATATATAAAGACTTTATGTTTGAGGGCATTTGTATTTGTATTGCATATGCAAGTAGGTTTATATATGTTTATATATGCTGAACGAAATATGGATGATATTCATTCCAAAGTTCTTTTCCTGACTAGACATGGAGTCACACAGCTATCGGGAATCACCATAACTCAAGTGGAAAAAAAAAAAACCAGTCATGTGGACATGTGCAAAATAAAGGGTATTTTGATCAAAGCAATGAATGCCTGACTAAAAAATTGGGAAATATGACTACTGAATATCACAAGACAAAATTAGTGCTAATATTTTAAGGTTAAACTTATTAAAATAAAGTCCACAAGCCAATAGAAGACATATACATGCTTCTATCAAGTATTGAGCTACAGTTTCATGACACTCATTTTTTCCCTAGTCTGGTTGCCAACCCAGTCTGCTCTACTATTTAACCCATAGTTGTGAGAGAAGAAGTGGATTTGGGCTTTGTATTCATTTTTTATGATTTGTATTAAAATAAATGTAACAAACTTGTCAAAAATTTGAACGTGGCTTTTAATTTCCCAGGAGGAGAATCTGACTTGGCCGTTAACAAAAGAAGAAAGAAGAAAGGAAAGGTTATTTTATCTACTGGCCAGAGGAATGGGTTTGTGGGTAGGTTGGAAGTTCAACTAGCTAAAAAGAATACATAGGAACAAGGAATTTAACAGGACTTAAGTCCAATCAAAAAAAAAAAATGTTTTAGAAAAAAAAAAACAACAAAACACTCTTAAAATTAAGCATAAATAAATACAAAATCATGACTTACTAAAATTTCCAAAAATCTAACCAATACGATCGCATGTGCTTCAATGGCCGTTAACAAAAGTTTTCATATTTGCTTAATTTTGGTATTTCCAATCTGTAGATCACATCATGAGCTCTTCCTCTTGCTAATAACTATAAATTGGATTTCTTCTTATAATTGATGGTTAGTCCTTTCTTCCTGCTTTCCTTTACTACAGTTCTGCAGTTCCTAGTCTGCATCTTCTGCCAACACTCTATCATCTGAATATGTTACGTTGTTAAGATCGTGTCTACCAATAATAAATCCTGGTAGAACTTCTAGTTCTCTTAGGATTACTAAAGAAAACAGAATCTGTGAAGGGCTACATCCTGAATGGACATGCCATTAAAAACAATTAATCTCAGCTCAAATTACGGAACGTTTAGAGTTAAAGTATTTTAGAATAGCCTGAAAGCAGTTACTCTGGTACTACACCAAAGCAGAGTAGTTCATAGCTGAGAGGTTAGAATGATACCATTCCAACCAAGAAACCCTTTTTTGAATCTTCCTATTTTGAATTTATAATAATATTAATCCAGAATGAAGAAAGACTTGTACCTATGCTTCATTGATTACGCAAAAGCATTCGACAAAATACGACACAAAGAATTGATGGAGATGCTAGGCAACCTCGACATTTTCGGCAAAGACATAAGAATAATCAAGAATCTCTACTGGCAGCAAATGGCCTGCATACGGACAGGTAACGACCTCAGTAGATACACAAAGATAGAAAAAGGCATAAGACAAGGATGTGTCTTTTCACCAGATTTGTTCAACCTATACAACGAGAATATTTTGAGGACCCTAGATGACACGCCAGGATTTGTTATTGGAGGCCACAACCTGAACAACATAAGGATATGCGGACAATACAGTGCTGATTGTGGACACGGAAAGGAAACTACAAGACCTCATACAGAAAGTTGCAGTGGAGAGTGACAAGAAGGGACTACAAATAAACTTTAAGAAAACTGAGTGCATGGTCATCAGCAAAAGATACAACCCAAAATGCCAAATACAGGTGAGGGATAACAGAATCAAACAAATACAAGAATTTAAATACCTAGGAAGTGTTCTAACAGGAGATGGAAAGTGCGACACGGAGATCCGAAGACGAATTGGCATGGCAAAGAACGCATTCCAGAAGATGAGCAAAATACTAACACACAGGAAAATCTCAATAGAAATGAAGAAAAGAGTGCTAGACTGCTACGTGATGTCAGTTCTTCAATACGGCTGTGAATTCTGGACAATATCATCGAAAATGAGGACAAAACTGGAAGCGGCCGAAATGTGGATCTACAGAAGGATGCTACGGATATCGTGGATTGAGCATACAAGCAACGACGAGGTGTTAGAAAGAATGTCAACAAAAAGGAAATTGATGCTGAGCATCAGGAAGAGACAACTGAAGTTCCTGGGACATGCAATGAGGAAGGAGAGCCTGGAGAACCTGATACTGACTGGACAGATAGAAGGAAGGAGAGACAGAGGAAGGCAGTGGATAACATATTTGCTGGGTCTGATCAGGTGGATGACGGAACCGGGGTTGCCAGGAGCAACAGGAGCAAACATACTAAGAGCCACAAGGGATAGGGAAATGTGGATAGCCATGATCGCCTACGTCCTGAAGGGACAGGGCACATAGAAGAAGAAGAATCCAGGGAGAAGATCCTAACATGACTCACCATTTAGTAGTAACTGACAGCTATATCACACTATTGAACATGAGTAGATCCTTTGTTTCCTGTTTAGGATTAGGTTTATGGTTATTTCTCATAAATTCTACTCATTTTCTTTTAATCCCAGTAGCATTTTGCATCATGAAATGGGGAAAAGGATAAAAAAAAAAAAAACTAGCCTTATGAGTGAAACAGGGTAGATGAAACTGTCTGGGAGCCATTGATGTTTATGCAAACACAAAGTCACAAGTCTTTGTGACTGAGGCTTTGAATGTGTTGGCTATTTCTTAACTCCTGATCATGCCAAATTATGTTCTCTATTGCAGAAACTTGCCTTGCTTGGGATGAAATGATTTAATAAACAAACTAGACTTGTGAATGAAATTGGGTAGATGAAACTGTTTGGAAGCCATTGATGTCTGCACTAGCACAAAATCACAAGTCATTGTGACTGAGGGCTTGACCATGCTGACTTTTTTTAAAACTCATGCCAGATCCAAGAAACTCTGACTAATATCTGCTCAGCATAGTTGCAACACAATCTCAGTTCCACTCTGTGGGTATTGAACAAGTACAAAGTGGCTTGGACAAACATTTGCAAGAGGAATTAGCCACTCTAAGTAGACTCCATCATATCCTAAGACTCACAGATTCTAAGTACCCCAATCAAGGTACATCTTTTACCAATTTTGCATTGAGCTTAACCATGTACTTTATAAGTTCTAGATTTGTTTTATACACATTTTAGTCCTTCTCTTTCTGTCTGTTTTTCTCTCTTCATCTTGGGTATCAGTGAATGGTGGATGGAGGCATTTAAATAATCATTTACATTGGTGTAAAATCATATTTTGACATTTGCTTCTTTCCCATTTTGTTTTTTTTTTAATTTTTATCCCATGAGAAAAATGAATGGCTCTTGGTTCTTGGAAATACTTTGGATAGACACAATATGTAAACAGTCCTGTGTACAAATTTAGGAGAATAGATTAAAGCTGTTTGGACGTTATAATTGTGGTTGGAAGAGCAGGTGGGAAGGAAAAGCAGCTGCACCTTCCTTTGGGGAAGGAGTTTGAGTCTTTCATTATTTTATTCTTTTTACTCTTTGATTCATTCTTTGTCTTTATTGTCTTTTATTCTTTCAATGTTTCCCAAAGTTTTATTCTTCCGTTCGTGCTCTGTGGATTCCGTATAGTGTTTTTCTCTCTCTTCATCTTTTTCTTCACAACATCATCATCATATTCTTCTTCTTCGTTGTTGTTTCCTTCTTCTGCACTTATTTCTTGTTCTTGTTTTTGTCTTGTATTTTTCTTCCTCTTTGTTTACTTCTTCTTCTTCTTCTTCTTTTTCTTTTTCTTCTTCTCTTTTTTCCTTCTACTCCTCTTCTTTTTCTTCCTCTTCTTTTTCTTCTTCATCCTCTTTTTCTTTCCCCTCCGAGTTTTTTCTTCTTCCTTTTCTTCTTCCTCCTTCCCTTCATTTTCTTCTTCTTCTTCTTCTTCTTCTTCTTCTTCTTCCTCTTCTTTTTTCTTCTTCTTTTTATTTATTCTCCTCCTCTTCTTTTTCTTTTTTTATTCTTCCTCCTCCACTCCTTCCTTTTCTTGTTTTTCTCTTTTTCTTCTTATTCTTCCTCCTTTTCTTTTCTTCTTCTTTTTTCTTTGCTTTCCTTTTTTCTATGCTTAACTCTTACTCTTTTTTCTTTCTTTCAAATTTGTTTCATAGCTCATTTCTTGTTCTTTTTCTTCTTATTTTCACATTTTTCATTTTCCTCTTTATTTTCTTCTCTTTTCTTTTGCTTATAGCCAGTCCTTGTTTTTCTACTTCTTCTTTAAACTTTCTTCTTTTTCTTCTTCTTCTTTTTTCTTCTTCATTATCTCTTTCTTCTTTTCATTTCAATTCTTTTATTTCGTTTATCCACTTCACTTCTTTCTTTTATTTCTCACCTTTTTCTTTCCTATTTTTCTCTGTTTCCTTTTCTTTCTTTCTTTCTTTCTTTCTTTCTTTCTTTTGACCTGTTTTTCATAATCATTTTTATAGTTTTATTCTTTTTCTTTTGCTCCTTTTTTAATTCTTTTCCTGTCTCTCTCTTTTTTATTTTTCATTCTCTATTTTCTTTCATATTATATCTTTCATTTTCTTTTGCCTGTCCCATTTTTATTCATTTTTAAAAATATTTTCCCATGATTCTTTACGTCTCTCTCTCTCTCTCTCTTTCTCTGTCTTGCTCTCTACTTCTGTTCCTCACTCTCATTTTCAGTATCCACATCCTTAGATAAAAAATAAAATATAAAAGTTCTATTCCATTTTTATCATTTTTCTCTTTCTTTCTCTCTTTTCTAGTCCTTTCCTCCTTCAGCTCATGTCATTTTTTCTTTTTTCATTTGTTTCTTTATTTTTTGGATTTGGATTTGAGTTTTGTTTAACGGCATATCAACCTATGTGGGTTATTTAATGCCGAAAAAGAGTTTAAAGATATTTTTTTAATGTTCGGTTATAGTAAGAAAGTTGATTTAGTCATATTTTGACAAAATTTTTTTTATTTCAGAAAACTGAAGATGTCTTCTACTTTCATATTCAAAAATGTATTGCTGGCAATCATTTTTTTCTTAAGAAAATATTGTTTGTAATATTTTTCTTTCAAAAGTGTATATTTTTCTATAAATGTCTATTTTTATATATATTATATTACTATAAAAGTATTTTCATACTTTCATAGTGTTTTGACCCTAGTTTGGGGGTTAGCTATTTTCCCATAGCTGGGATGCTAACAGGTGCTACGACTCCGGGTCAGAGTGAACCTGGGAACAACATCAATTAAGAGGTGGTTCCATGCTCCTCACAACCTCCCAATCAGAGGCCTTGCTGCTGGATGCAGTTTACCGTCATACCCAGGACCGTTTCTTTATTGCTTAGATCTTTAACTTAGTCTTTCATTTTTCATTAGCTTTTTCTTCTTCCTTCTTTTCTTTTTATTTATTGTACAATACCTTCCTTTTCTATTATCTTTATTCTTTATTCTCTTTTTAGTCCACCTCTTTACATTTTTCTTTCTGTTTTCATCCACTTATTTTTTTTATTTTTTCAGACCTCTATTTTTACATTATCATTTTTTCTTTATTTCAATTATATATTCGATTTGTGTCATTGTTTTTCTGCCATTTGTAAATTTGTTAACTTGACCTTTCATTTATTCATTTTTTCATTTTTTAGTTTGTTCCCTTTTACTTTTCTTTTTCTTCTTTTCTTTTCCTTCTTTTCTTTTTTAGTATCTTTCTTTTATATTCTCTTTATTCTTTTTTAATCCCACTCTCAAAAGTATTTTTCTTTCTGTCTCCATCAACTTGTCATTTTTTCAGGCCTGTTTTTACCTCATCCGTTTTTTCTTTCTTGCTTGCCTACTTTTATTCTTTTTCATTTACATGCTTACATTTTCCTTTTTCTTTCCTTCTTTCTTGCATGTTTGCTTTCATTCTTTCCCTCTTTCTTGCTGGCTTACTTTATTTCTTTCTTCCTTTCATTCATTTTTTCTTGCTTCCTTGCTTTCTTTCTTTCTCAGTTATTTGCTTTCATTCTCTCTTTCCTTTTTCTTTCCTTCAGTCTTTCTTTCTCTTCATATACTATCGGCCATAATTATTAGGTCACCCCAGTGTTTTAAAAAATGATGTATTTCATACTATTTTTTTAGTATTTATCATCAAGTGAATAATTGTAAATGAAAATAGAATGGTTCTTTTGTTAATACTGCACAATAGCATGTGCACCAAATGAATTTATAAATATTTAATAATTAACTATATTGAAGTTTCATTAATGAAAGAATGAAGAAAATTTAGGGTGATTCGGATGAGTTCATCTTTGCTTTTTTGCCTTGTAAAATTTTGCAAAGTAATAATAACAAAAGAACCATTCTATTTTCATTTAGAATTATCCACTAAAAATAGTATGAAATACTTTAAAAAAACTGGGGTGGCCTAATAATTATGGCCGGTAGTGTATATCTGATTTACAGCTTTGTATTAGACATCTCTCTTTCTTTCTTGCTTTCCTTCTTTCTTTCATTATTTCTTTGTTTTGTCTTGCCTCTTTCTTTCTTTCTTGTTTGTTTGCTTACATCCTTTCTTTCTTTCATTCTTCCTTTCTCCTTATATATCTGATCTAGGTCTTTGTATTGGAAATTGAAGAATTTGAACCTGTCCCTACGTACTTGAACTAAAAATAATTCTTTATGTAACACTAACACAAAATAGTCTTCCACTTAAAAGAATCATGAGCAATGTTCAATGTACAACACTGAGCACAAGCTCTGCTAGAATTTTTAATCGTTACAGCCATGGCAACTTAGCAGAGTAGAGTTCTGCAAACAATCTTTTGTGCCTGGCAATAACGAAACTATTAATTTGAAGAGACATTTCACTGCTGTTTGTCAATGGCAACTTTCATTCCTGCTTGATGCCATCAGACAAACATTCAAAACAAATATTTGTTCATGGCTGTCAAGAAGCCGTCTTTACCAAAAAGTTATGGAAAAAGAAAAATATAACTAATTTTTTTGTTTTATTTATTGTTTTAAACCTGATTTTTTTTTTGTAATTGTTTTCTTTGAGAGGGGTGGAGAGGTGTTGTGATTGATGTGTCTCAATCAGGTATGCTATTAGTATTTGTTTTCTTCAACTGATAAGTGCCAGAACTTTATTTAAACCCCACCCACCTTCCCAACAGGTCTGGCAGAAATTTCATGGTGCATGTTGATAATTTAGATATATTAGGTTATACAGAAAGTAACATGTCGTTCTGGAAATGAAATTAAAAATTGCAAAATTCTTCTTTTTTTATGTGTCATGTTCCTTCTAGACTTCAGGAAATAAGCAATCACGGCTCTCCACAATATCCTGTCTTTTGCAATGCTTGTCTGTTTGCTATCCCTCCCATTTTCTACCCTGCCATCCATTTACACATGCTTGCTTGTTTGGTTACTTGCAGTTTTTCTCTATCCTTCTTGCATTCAGTATGTCCTGTGAGTGTCAAATTCTACAAGCCTTCTTTCTTTATTATTTACCCAAGAAATTTACACAACCACATTACATAGCAAACTGTTTTTTTTTTGTCTCTCTTGCTTTCAACATGCCCTGTGAGTGTAAAATTTTTCAAGCGCTTGTTCTTCATTATGCATCCTGGAAGTTACAACTATCTGATTCTATATGTAATTTTCTGTTTTGTTTCCATTTTCTTTAAAACTTCCTTGTTGCTATCATGTTCCTCCCATGGTATTCTCAACATCCTCAACTGTGTTGCTTTGAGTCTCATCTGTGTGGTAACATTTATTGTCTAGCAGCCATTGGCCGAGATAGAACTCACTACACCCCTCCAGTATTCCCTGTACATTTGGAACCCTGGTGCAGTTTTGTCGCGAAATTCATAATCTTGCCAAACAGCTGAATACTTGATGCTTCGCCAGGGCTACCAAGGGTGTTTTTATTATGACACTAATACTAGATGCGTTGCCTCCAGGCCCCATCCTTTTATTTAAGCCATAACTGGAGGGAAGGGACAGATTAATACCTTTCCCAAGGGTACCAGTGCTTAAGTGAATGCAGGGTACTTCAACTGGAATTCAAACTCAGCTCACTGATTTCCCCATCCTGTTATTTAAACCATAACTGGAGGGAAGGAACAGATTAATACCTTTCCCAAGGGTACCAGTGCTTAAGTGAATGCAGGGTACTTCAACTGGAATTCAAACTCAGCTCACTGATTTCTCTTTCCAAGCCAATATCCACTACACCACAATGCAAACCCGTCACTGAACGCTTACAGCACCTGATATTCCCAAGCGGTCTCCCATCTAAGTACTGACCAGGCTCAAAGTTGCTTAACTTCGGTGATCAAACAAGAACTGGTGTATTCAACTAGATATGTCGTAAGCTTCAATGACTTAAATATGTATACATCTCATTAAAAATGATTGTCTGCTTGTTAACTTTATTCTGCAGGTACAAAATATATCAAAAAACCAAAAAATCAAATTTGGAAAAATGTTTATCTATATAAACTGCAGTCATTATTTTCCTTAAAACAACTTAAGGTTGTTTAATCCTTCTTTATCCATGTGCCCTGTTCTGTCAGGATGTTGGCAATAATGGCTCTCCACAACTTCTAATCCTCTGCATTTCTTAATAATTTTTGTCCTTTTACCATCTATTCCAAACCCTGCTCCTCCATCCATTCACTCAAGCTCACCTGGTAGGTTATGTCTTATTTTCCTCTGTCTGTTTGGCCTTCAATCCTTACCCTGTGAGTAACAGATTTTCCAAGTCCTTCTTTCATCATTATGCGCCCAAGAAATTTTTAACTATCTCTTCCTTTTCGTTTTCATTGTCTCTAGAACTTTGCTCACATGTTCAGTCCATGGTATTCTTAGCATTCTTTGCAGAATAATATTTCTGTTGCTTAAAGTATCTTCTTCAACTGTGAGGAGATTATGCAGAATTCACTGCCATATGGGGGGATTGATATTACATAACAGTTCAATACACTTTTCTTTGTTTCTAATTAATTTTTTTTTTTGTGTAAACTAAATATTAGTGTTAAATTATGAGATTTGATCAAAAAACAAGGTCTCCTGCTATATTGCATTGCTAATAACAGAGATAGAAGCATTAATGCAAAAGATCTTCTTCCTTATATGTTGTTCCTACTGAATGTTGGCAATCATGCCTCTCTACAATTTCCTGTTCTATGTAACTCTTAGTAAATTTTGTCTTGTTGCTATTTCTCCTAAATTCTGTTCTGCCCACCACTTATACAAGTTCATTAGGTAGGATATATGTTGCTTTCCTCTGCCCCTTTTACTTTCAATCTCTCCTATGAGTATCAAATTTTTCAAGCCCTCTTTTCTAATTATGTGCCCTAGAAATTTCCACTGTCTCTTCCTGATGTTAAGTATAAGTGACCTTTTTGTTTCTATTTTCTCTAAAACTTTTTTTTTGCTCACATGTTCAGTCCATGTTATTCTCAACAAAAAATATACATGTGAGAAAATGATTTGAGAAGCTGAATAAATCCAGCTTAGTCGCACGTTCTGACACATCTGATGCCATAAATTCAAAACTTACAGTTTAGCATCCCTTACATTTTCAGCATCCATCTTGATGTACAATTGTAACCAATATATTTGTGCATATTTTAGCCCCCAACTCCTCCATATATATCAGGGGTAGAAAAACTTGCTTAATGTAAGATGTTTGAGAGATGCAAGTCATGAACAAAATTTTCAAATACAATTTTGTTACATGCATATTTTGTTACAAAATTTTTATATAAATAATTAAGAAATGCATGTTTGCAATAATATTTGTTCACATATGCAATTTTTTAAACTATCAATTTATTTTGGTTTCATTAATCACTAAGATGATACAGTGCTGACCACAGACACAGAAAGTAAACTACATGACTTCCTACAGGAACTAGTTACAGAAAGTGGAAAGAAAGAACTACATATAAACTACAAGAAAACTGAATGCATGGTAAAAAGAGTAGTCCAAAAAAAGGGGAGACTAAAATCAAGCAGGTACAAAAATTAAAAAACCCGGGAAATGTTCTAACAGAAGTGTGACACTGAGATCTGAAGGCATATTGGTATAGCCAAGGATGAATTTCAGAAAATGAATGAAGTATTGAAAGTCACTAAAGTTTCACTAGAAACAAAGAAAACAGTGCTGCAGTGTTATATGATGTTGGTCCTTCAATATGGCAGTGAATGCTAGAAAATCTCATCAAAGAAGTAAGGACTTCAAGCAACCAAAATGTGGTTCTACAGAAAGATGCTGAGGATACCATGGACAGAACAAGTGTGCAACAATGAGGTTTTGGAAAGGATGAACATGAAAAGGAAACTGATACTTAAAATCAGAAAAAAACAAATGAAGTTTCTGGAACATGTAGTGAGGAAGGAGGGCTTGGAGAATCTGATGCTCACAGGACAGATAGAGGGAAAGAGAGACAAAGAGTAGGTAGATGACAAAGTGAGGTTTGAGTAGTATAACAGGCTCAAAGTTGCTTAACTTTGGTGATCAAACGAGAACTGGTGTATTCAACTAGATATAGAAACGGAACAAGGAACATGAAGAAGTAGAGGGCCATGATCACCTGTGTTCTGAAGGGACATGGCACATAGAAGAAGAAGAATCACTAAGTATGCATATAACACACCACTCAATAAGTCCTGGGCCTGACATATAGATGGTACCACTAATAAAAAATCCATATGATTTTTATGAAGTACTAACCTTCAAATGGCACTTGACACAATTTGTGTTCAATTGAATTATTAGTTTACAAATTACAGTTATTTAAGTGAAGCTACTGTTCCAAATTTTCAAAACAATAGAAAAATCTGAATTTCATGTATTGATAAAGCATTGCTTTCTGATGGGAAAAAATATTGTTCAAGCAAAGCAATTGCTTGATAAGTATTATTTGATGTCTGCTCTGTTGGAAACAATAGTTAAGAGGTGGTATGCTAACTTTAAATGCAGTTGTACAGACACAAATGATGCTGAACATTCAGGTAGCTCAAAATTGGTAGCTGTCCCAGAAAACACCAAAAGCAATCCACAAACTCGTTTTGGCTGCTCATAAAATAAAATTGTGTGAGATAGCAGAGAAGTTAAACATATCAGAAGGCAGTATATTCACCATTTTGCATGACATTTGTCAATTAGAAAGCTGTGTTCAAAGTGAGTGCCGCATTTACTCACAGTCGATCCAAAACAACAATGTGTTGCCAATTAAGAGGGTTGTTTGCAACTGTTTCAATGCAACAAGAAAAAGTTTTTGCATAAATATATGACAATAGATGAAACATGGATCCACCACTTCACTTCAGAGTCAAATCGGCAGTCATATGAGTGGACAGCAGCAGGTGAAATCTATCCAAAGAGACCAAAGACGCAAATATCAGTAGGCAAGGTTTTGGTCTCCATATTTTGGGATGTGCAAAGTATTTTGTTCATAAATTACCTTGAGAAGGGATGACCCATTAATAGTGAGTATTATATAGCATTATTGGTATGTTTGAAGGAAGAAATCAAGAACAAATGGTCACAAAAAAAGTAGAAAAAGTGATCTTTCATCAAGACAACATACTGTGTCAAAAGTCGATTGCAACAATGGCAAAACTACGTGAATTACACCTTGAATTACTTCTGCATCAACCCTATTTTCCAAATCTGGCCCCCTGCAACTACTGGTTGTTTTAAGACCTCAAAAGAATGCTTCAGGGAAAGAGATCTGTCTCCAATGAAGAAGTGATATCAGAACCTAAGGCATATTTTGAGGCCAAAGACAAACCTTTCTACAAAAAAGCATCGAATTGTTAGAGAAGCATTGGAATCAATGTATCACTCTAGAAGGAGACTATGTTGATGAATAAAGTCAAATTTTGCCCAAAGGTTATTGTTTTATTAGTTAATCCTTGGATTTACTGAGTGACGTGTTATACCAAATCAATAGCTGCAACTACTGCTTGGAAGGTTGGGCCACTGTGTCAGGCCAGAAACTTTTTCTTGTCAGAATTGATCTTGCACATTTATAAATCTACCATTTGTCAATGCACTGAATACTCTTTCTATGTCTGGTCAGATGCTTCTGCTATTCATCTTGAGGTTCTTGACAAAATCCAAAGAAGAATCTTCAATGTAAACAATCCTTACTTGGCATGTTGATTTCAGTCAGTTTCTCAATAATGTGACCTGGCTTCCTTCTGTTTTTCTACAAATATTTCTATTCCAATTGTACTGACAATTTTTTTTTCCCTGGTGCTTTGACCACATGAGTTTAAGCTTTGACCACATGAATTTAAGCTTTGACCACATGAGTTTAAGCATGCTACTAAATTAGCATTTAGTTTCCACCCCTTTTACCATTGAAATACTCTTTCATGTGTTATAATGGAGAAATGTGAGAAAAGCACTATAACTTTTAAACTAAAAAGAATCAGCTACAAATAATGTAGTAATGTTATAACAAGAACAGTTTTTTTGTGCTTTAATATATGCATCACCATGACATTACAACACAAAAATTTCCATAGTGGATAATTTTCACATTCTAATGAATGCTAAGCATAACTGTTAGCTGTTTCCTTTAAAGCATAAAAAATTTCCATAGTGGATAATTTTCACATTCTAATGAATGCTAAGCATAACTGTTAGCTGTTTCCTTTAAAGCATAAAAAATTTCCATAGTGGATAATTTTCATATTCTAATGAATGCTAAGCATAACTGTTAGCTGTTTCCTTTAAAGCATAAAAAAATTAGTAATATAGCAACACACTTTTGTGGTTATTTTTTGTTACTATTACTTGCACTCCTGAAGATGATCTTGGAAGAAGATTGAAAGTATTTGGGAACTTGGGAAATGGAAAATAAAATCAATTTTACAACTTACAGCACCTTTCTTAAAAATAAGCAGACATAATGTTTGTAATTTACTGCATCTAGCATGTCTAAAAGTGAATTTGCTGCCTAAATACACAAGCACAAATATATATATATATATATATAAATTTACATTCGTTGAACGGCAATGTCAACATGCAGATATTGACATTGCCTTTAAATTTTTGCAATTTAAGATTGGCTGCGTACTGACTTCCTTATTACTCATACGTCTTCCCACTCACTATTAATGTTTCTGTTCCTAATTCTTCCATACCCTTTAACCCTTTGTGTTTTA
Source organism: Ascarosepion bandense (assembly GCA_037127315.1). Taxonomy (NCBI): domain Eukaryota; kingdom Metazoa; phylum Mollusca; class Cephalopoda; order Sepiida; family Sepiidae; genus Ascarosepion; species Ascarosepion bandense. The sequence goes on along the minus strand of JBBBDQ010001461.1, from coordinate 553,773 downwards.
GCGGCATTACTGCCTTTCATAGGATAATACTAATTAGAAATCTAGGAGGTTGCTGTTATTATTTTCCTTTAAGGCAGACATGATTAGTGAATAACCCTTTAGAAAGACAATCATGCAGTAACCATTAACTTTTTAGGGTGCAGATAATATTTCGGGTGTAGATTATGGTTTTGGTTATTATTTTGATGATTCATTTGCATCTAACCAATGGACTACTCTTTTAATGTTGTCAAAGAGTATTCATTTCTCATCATATGTAACAATTTGTTACAAAAATGCTTCTTTTTCCAATCAGGATAGCATATAGTATGATCAGTCAAAGTTGTTTCATTGTAATCATTTTTATTGCACTTATGAGTGCATTAGAAGAAAAATTATCTGGAAAGAAAAAGAGTCAGGAATAAGTCAAGATGTTTTATATATTAAGGGGGTTACTTCATTAGATGACTAGATCAACAATCAACTAAAAAATGCATCATTTTCATCTTTGACAACATAATATAATACTAAGAAGTTACAGAAAGTTGGGCATATAAAATACCTGAGACTTTAATGACTGAAGAGTTCTGATATAGAAAAACCATAAAGAAATTACCAAAAAAAAAACTATTTGCAATATAAACAATAGCAGCATTTCAGATATTCAGAACAAAGGTCAGAGGTTAAAGCAGCCAAATTATCATAAAATTATCAACAAAGTTGCAGGAACTAAAAAAAATCAATGTTTTTTTTTTCTTCATGTGCTGTGTCCCTTCAGGACGTAGGCGATCATGGACTTGGTTCTGTCTCTTGTTTCTCTCAAAATTCTTCCTTTTGGTATCTCTCCCAAATCCTGCTCTGCCATCCATTTGCTCAGACCTATTAGGTAGGTAGGTCTAACACTGCTTTCCCCTGTCTCTCTTTCCCTATATCCATCCTGGGAGTATTAAATTCACCAGGCCCTCCTTCCTCATTACATGTCTCAGAAACCTCATCTGTCTTTTCCTTATGTTAAATATGAGTTTTCTCCTTGTTTCCATCCTCTCCAACATCTCATTGTTAGTCACATGCCTAATCCATGGTATCCTCAGCATCCTTCTGTAAAACCACATTTCTGCTGCTTCAAGCCCCTGCTTCATCCTTGAGGAGATTGTCCAACATTCACTGCCATACAGAAGAGCAGACATCATATAGCAATCCAGCACTGTCTTCTTTGTTTCCAATGGAATTTTCCTGTCTTTCAGTATTCTGGTTAGCTTTTGAAATGCACCTTGTCTATGCCAATGCATCTTTGGATCTCAACATTGCACTTTCCATCCTCTGTCAGAATGCTTCCTAGGTATTTAAATTGCTTTATGTGTTGTATTTTAGTTTCTCCAACCTGTAGTTGGCATTTTGGGTTTTTTTTTTTTTTGGCTGATGACCATACATTCAGTTTTTTGGGGGTTTATACTTAGTCCTTTCTTCTTGCTTTCTCTTGCTACCTTCTGTAGGCAGTCTGACAATGATGATTCCTGGCAAGGGTTTTCTTTCTCTCAGAATTGTTTCACTATATAAGTTCAATAGAAAACACATGTGAGAAAACACATCCTTGTCTGACACCCCTTTTCTATTTTTGTATACCTGCTGAATTCACTTCCTATCAGTATGCAAGCAGTTTGCTGCCAATATATATTCTTGATTATCTTAACATCTTTTCAAAAATGTTGAGGTTGTTAAGCATCTTTATCAAGTTTTTATGATGTACTTTTTCAAATGCCTTTGCATAGTATATTAAACACAGAGGTCCTTCTGAATTTCTATTTCTCTTTCAAATAGCATTCTGAGCATGAATATTGCATTCCTTGTTCTGGTATCTTTAACAAAGTTACTCTGTTCTTGTCCTATCTCTGGGTCAATTTTATTGTGCACTCTGTTCATCAGAATCCAGAATTAGTGTTCCTTTTTTAGTCTTATGGCTCCTGCATATTCCTTTCCCACCTTCAAATCTCATCACTTTCTATTGCATTCCCTTTGAACTGCTTTTACACTGGGACACTAATTAATACATCTCTTCTACCCCCAGCAATGCCTAAAATATTAGTGTAGACTATACTCTCTAAACTTGGTTGATAGCCAGTTTAGGAAAAAGAAAAGTCTGAATTCAGAACTGTAGCAAAGTCAACAGAAAAACACTTCACTATCTTTAACAAGAAATCAGAGCACTTCACTGGTAAAAAAGCAAAGGAACCTGTAGAGAACCATGACTGCCTACACCCTGAAACGAGAATGAAAAAACTGAATTTCAGACTATATAAAGGACAATAAGAAATCACTCCACTTTCTTTCTCAAGACATCATGGTAATTTATATAGAATAATTCGCAAATAACACTGGTCAACAAAACAAAAAAAAAATTGAAATGGTGTCGAGACACAAAACATCTTTCTTAGCTTATTTGATTGTGCTGAATCTGAAAATGACCTTACTTTTTCTTAGTTTTTGCTGTACAGAAATGCCTCATTTTTGGAAAAAAAAAGCATTTCTTTCATTTGTTTTCTGTATATATATTAACCAATGGCAATATTTCTCAAAGTAAAATTGTAGAAACCTCTCAATGCATATTTAAACCAACAACTATTGGTTTACACTATTTACATTATTTGAATTATTGTCCTCACCTTTATTGCCATGTTTATGATGTTTTGATCATTGTATGCTCCAGCCTTCTTTAGGTGCTAGGAATTTTGAACTGAACCTTTTATTATTATCACTGGGGTATATCATTCTCATTCCATGTGTGATGCCACTTCTGGTAGCCATGTATTTATCTTCCTTTAACTTAACTCTCTAAGTTATTTCTTCACCAATGCTGTAGACTGGAATTGAAATCACAGCTCTTTGGGTCAAGTCCCTGGAACTAACCAACGTCTATATCCACTGGTTCATGTGCCGTTGAGAACATCAGCATGTAAATTTCTGTGATTATAAACCTTATGCCTTAGTAACCATTTTTTTACCAGAACTCATACTGCAATCTTTGATGCTAATGATTTTCTCTATCACTTTTTACCGAGACTCATATTGTAATCTTTGACACGAATGATTTTCTCTGGCACTTTGTATTACTGCATCCCATATTGTATTCATTTCTATGCTTAGTCAGCTTAGAAGTTTTTGTGGTTTAGCATATGCACTGATTCTTTAAGTTTACATATTTTCTAATGCTGTTCTCTATTCATTATTTCAATTTCAGTTGTAAACATATGTCAACATCAGCTGAGTGCCTCTGAAGAGTCAGTGCTGAACAAGGGTTTCAACTTTGTAATGACCATCAGGCAGATGCCATACTTTGACATCATCATGAAATGCTTAAAAGAAATCACTGAAAATAGTTCTATGTGGATATGGAAGAAAAGAAATATTCCATGGAGTGTTTCAGCGAACCTGACGGCATGACATGATTGATCATGAATGTGTAATGAGGTCCACATTGCATTCTCAGAACGCATGGTTTGCCAGTTTTCGTTTTTCATAAATTTAATTTTGCTATTAGATATTTGAACAAGTATAACTACACATGTATATGGTTATAATAGAGTCTCACACCAGCGAGGGGGGCCAGTGTGCAAGTGAAACTGCTGGTGAGAAAGATCCCAAAACGGTGCACATTCTCTCCTGATGACTCCAATATAAATATAAATTTGAAAGGATCAAAAGCAGTTCAATGAAATCATATGCCATAGAGAAGCTTGGTGGAAATGTTATTAGTATGAGGAGCATTTTATATTCAGCTCACTTCAGGTGAGTGTCAATTACTTTCCAGTAATTTCTTTCTTCATTGCCCATATTGAGGAAATAGCCTTGAATATTCCTCAGGCTCACGTGGATGAGGTAAGATTATTTGAATTATTGTCCTCACCTTTATTGCCATGTTTATGATGTTTTGATCATTGTATGCTCCAGCCTTCTTTAGGTGCTAGGAATTTTGAACTGAACCTTTTATTATTATCACTGGGGCATATCATTCTCATTCCACCTCATCCATGTGAGCCTGAGGTAAGATGGAAAGTGAGACAGGGATTGGTGAAAACCAAGTGACCAAAACCAAACATCACAAAAGAACCCTACAGAGAAATGAGAACATAAACGTACAACCAGCTGACAAAAGCAATGCAATTGTAGTGATGGACAAAAAAAAAAAAATTAGTTAAAATGAAAATAGTTCTAGAAAAGTTGCTGGGAAGATATCTTATAGCAATGGAAAAGTGTCTGATGCCAAGATACCAGATCAGGGCAAATAACATTGCAGATTCTTTAAATTTTATCAAAAATCTCTAAATACATAGCAGAAGCACCAGACAAGATGTGACAATGATATTCAATGCACAGATGTGGGACTATTAATTGCATTCTTTGCTCCCTGTCCAGTCTTAGAAAATCTTTGTTCAAAGATGTCTTGGATATACTGGTAATAGTTCAATTTCTTTGACAAATTTATGCTGATTAGCCAGTCAAAACTCACTATGGTTACTTTCTTGGTTGAAATCCCCACTAAAAAGAATCTTAGAACCACTTCACATGGATTTGCCTTTATAATTTGGTTCTAGAGGCCATGAAGTAAGGAGGTGCTTAAAAATATAACAGTGCATAAAAAGTAGTTATGAATTCTTATAAATCTTAATCAAGGCAAGATAATTATTTAATTATCACCACGTTGTATCTTTCAATGATCCTGGCTCTTCTGAAAAACTCTGACTCTATTCTACATGACATTTTAAAACATCATAATCAGTTCCAGTTCAATTCATTATGTTCCCTTTTGCGCAAATACCCTTGAGAAAGGTATTAATCCATCTCTCCTCCCCACCGTTATAGGTTAAATAGCAGGACAGATTGGGTTCTATAGACTTAGTTAGCAACCAGAAAGAAATGGAAACCTACTTTTGTTCAGTCAGTCATCTCTCTTTCAAGATATGATTGCCCAAGTGTGTATCACATATGGCACTTAACTGACTGACTGAATCAACACTACCTTTTGAACAGATATGACACATTGACATGGTGACAAGACTTTTAATTGCCAAGAAAGATCCAAGCATTTTTTACAGTAAGGTTCACCTTGTACAAAGCTTGTGAGCCATTCACAGTAGAGGGTTACATGAAAGTATAGTTCATATGGATAGAAGAAGAAGATAACTGTTAACTCTAGACTTGTACAGGTTAAACTAAGCCAAGCACTTTCAACAAATTGTTCTTTGTATTTTGCAAAGAATCTGTACAGCAGGACCATCTAACCAGTTATAACATCAGTATTCAATGCATGAAGGAATGATCTGTTTATAAATATGCAATATTGTACTTGAAGAAGCAACACAAATATAATTATGGACACTTACTGTATCATACAAAAGATAATATCTAAACTTATTTACAAATGGAACTTTGTCTGTGTGTGTGTGTGTGTGTGTGTGTGTGTGTCCGTTACCTATAGACTCCAAAATGGCGGAAAAGATTTTCTTGAAAATTTACACAGTTGTACTATAAGTGTCTGCAAGTGTTCTTAGCTAGGTTTTGTCTTGAGGTACCCCCGATAAATATTGAAAATCGATAAGCAAAAAATCAAGTTATAGAAGGAGTGGTCTGATTTTAATCAAATTTCATACACTCATAGACAAAGACATAAGGAACGATATTCAGAAGTTTCAAGGTTGCATATATAAAAGGCAAGATTTTTGTGCATGTGTCTTTTTATCTGCCTGTATGTCTGTATTTTTTTCAGCCCTTTTATTTTCGTTTTTGCTTTAGGTTTGGCTCTAAGTAGGTATAATTGCAGTTCTTAGTCTCAGCCATGATACCATTTACTCAGAGGACTTATTTAGCTTTCAAAATTCAGTTTATGACAAAAAAACTTATTTGATATCAATTCCAGGAAATCAAAATTTGACTTACATCCATTCATTTTTCTTTCAGTCTACGGTTTCGCTTTAACTGGAAACAACTATTGCTTTTTAGTCTTTCGTGCCAACGTCTAAAGAGTCTGAGCTCCAGGACCATAGATTAGTTTTAAAGCTTTCATTACACCCAAACAACGCTGGGCTATACTGCTAGTTAATAATAATAATAATAATTACAATAAATCTACACTTCAAACAAAGCATTCACTTCTCACACTTTTTTCACCTATACCAACTTTTCTTGTTAAAACAACCTCTATTTCTGTTTTGAAAAAAAAAAAAAATATATATATATATATATATATTGTCATCTCACAGACAGATCTGTTTCACTGTATCACAGCTCATCAGTACGGTTAGACTCCGATTGCTACACAACCCAGGCTCGAAACCCGACCGATTTGGCGTCAGTCGGCGACTCTACCCCTGGGCTATGAGGCGTTCGGTGGAAGAAGGCAGTCTTTTTAGTGCATATCATATTACACACCCAATAGCTAGAGTGCTCAAATTTCACTTTTACTGAAATTAGCGATGCGTACACGCTAGAGTGGCTACTGTTTTTCAAAGTCTACCTTTCTTCTAGAGTGCTCAATCAGGGTGTGAGAGCATATTGGGTAGCAGTCTCTATTTTATGCAGGTTTATTAAAAAAGATAGACAAGATATTATGGTTAAGTTTTTTCTATACACAGTGTTTGTTACTTGATACGCATAATAAATTTTTTTTCATTGCATTAATGAGTACAGCTCAGTCAGTTAACTGCCATACACGGCACATACTTGGACAATCGTGTCTCTTCCGAGACATGACTGACAAGGCAGAAGACTTTCACATAGTAGGTTGCTATTACTTTCTGTGGTAAACCTGTTGCCAACCAAAACTATAGAACTCAATCTGTCCTGCTATTCAACCCATAGTTGGATGGAGAAGAGATGCATTATCATCATTGCCAAAGGCATTTGCAAATAAGTGGATGAAACAAATTCAATTAGAATTCAAACTCGACTTTGTGAATTCTCATTTCAAGCTGATATCCATTCCACTAATATGCACATCCATTACACATAGTGCTCATGTACTTAGAAAACACTTTTAATAACTTCTTTATAAAAACCTTCATTTAAGTTGGGTCGCAGGTGAACGATTTGGTAAATTATCAATTTGCCTAAAGCAATAAATAAATAAACAGCAATAATGATAATAATAAAAATAGAGTTATTATATAAATAAAAAAGTAATTATATATTTTTAAAATTAGTAACATATCTCATATGTGCTTGTATGTGTGTGTGTGTGTGTGTGTGTGTGTGTGTGTGTGGCTCCAAAATAAATTGTATGTGGGATTTTATGAATCAAATGACAGAGGTTTTATAAAAGTAATACATATTTACTTATCTACAAAGATTTGCAGTCGTTTCATTTTTTGGGCAAGACAAAAAATCTGGTGAAGTGACTCTGAACATCCTGCTTATTGTGCAAATGCCATCAAGAAGATGCAACAAAGAATGCTGTCAAAGAGTAGATTTCTTTGAACAAAAATGAGTGAACAAGTACAAAGACTCTGAGCAGCCCCAGAGTGTCTTCTCTTGGTTTTTCTTTGTTTTTGTTTTTTTGTCCTTAGTTGTAATAGAAAACTTTTTTTTTTAAAGAAATTCAAGGAGAAGGATGTGGTTGATATGTAAGCAAAAACTTTCTGGATTTCAAGATTCTTGATCAAGAAAAGAACCAATTGTTATCTCATTTGAACAAGAGAGAGAATACATATTATATTTTCTTTAAGAGCAAAAGAAATCCTGGAAAAATGTACAGTATTTGCCTTAACTACAAGAGATATGGTCGAGCTGAATGCTTAAGACTGTACCAAACTGATTCAGAAAAACAACAGATTGTACCAAACTCATTCTAAAAAAACAAAAAATTGATTTAAAAAAACAACAAATTGTACAAAACCGATTCCAAAAAACAAAAGATTGTACCAAATTGATTCCAAAAACAACGGATTTTAACAAACTGATTTAAAAAAACAACAGATTGTACCAAACTGATTCCAAGAAACAAAAGATTGTACCAAATTGAATCAGAAAACAACAGATTGTAACAAACAACACACACACACACACACACACACACACACACACACGTGTATGTCTGTGTGTGTGGGTGGGTGGGTGTGTAAAAATCAAGTATACATAAAATATATCTACAAAGACATCATAAATAAAAAACAAAAAGAAAAAAAACTTCTTTACCATTGCTTTTCATCCCTTGAGGGATGAAAAGCAATGGTAAATATGGAGATTTTAGGTAAATATGGAGATTTTATTTCATAACTTGTATTTATAAATGGAAATAAAGTAGGGGGAAGAATTTTTCAGATCAATGATTAAAAATGACTTCAAGTGGATGAATCTGTTATGTCTTGTAGAAGACAATCTTTCATCAGATCTTATAGAATGGTGTTATGGAATCACAAAGAATGCTACCAAATAACAAAAGCCACTTAAAAACTTCCAACAGCAATAGGCATTAAAATAGATTGCACATGTAATTTGATGAGAAAATGATTGTCTAATAAAGATGGTAACTTTCTACATAACCTTAAACAAAAATTTAGGAAGAAAACTTTTATCATTATTAGAAAGAGCTATAACCATTAGCATGGGACAGGCTAGCCTCCCAGAGAGTAAAATACTATGCCTCCTTGGCCTTACACTTTCGACGGACCTCAAATGGATTGACTATATCGAATCCATTGCCAAATATGCTGCTATGAAAGTCGGCTCTCTGTTCAGGGCCCGGAAGTTTTGCCCACCTGAATCTATTCTGCACATATACAAATCCACCATCCGCCCGTGTATTGAATATTGCTGCCATTACTGGTTGGGTGCCCCTGCTGCTCTCCTTGGGCTTCTTGACAAAATACAAAGGAGGATCTCTAACGTAATTGATACTGACTTGGCAGACCGGCTGCAACCACTCTTTCACCGGCGTGATGTGGCTTCCCTGTGCCTCTTCTACAAGTACTTTCATGGCTTCTGCTCCGATGAGCTTAGATCACTGGTGCTGCCTAAGCACAAATTTACACGAGATACTAGATTGGTAACTAGGTCCCACCCTTTTACAGTTAAACAAATAAGATGTAACCGTAAATTCTACTCCAACAACTTCTTTTCTCGCGCTTCCCACCTGTGTAACTCCCTTCCACAACTCTGCTTTCCTGACAGCTTCAATCTCCAGGTGTTTAAATGTAGGGTCAATAGACACCTCCTATCACACTAACTCCCAATTATTCTCAGAACACTCTCATCTACCCAACCCTCATTCTCGGTATCCTTACCCGCCTATCACCCACCCTCTGACATTTCCTATATTTAATCATCCTTTCTCCACTCTATATAGCCCCCTGCGCAGTAGTGGCAGTGACATGCCTTGCTCCGGGTGAAACGCTTATAAAAAAAAAAAAATCATTTAGCAGATTTGGGAAGTCTAACAGAAGGAGGCTGAGAATACCATGCTCCAAAGAAGTGAGCAACAACAAAGATCTAGAGACAATGGCAACAAAAAAGACACATATTTAACACCAAGAAGAGACAGTTGAAATTTCTAGAGCGCATAATGAGGAAAGAGGGCTTGGAAAATTTGTTACTCACAGGACATAGTGAAAGTAAGAGAGACAGAAGAAAGAAATGGCCAGTTTGAGTGAATGTATGGTGGAGCAGTGTTTAGGAGAGGTGGCATAAAAACAAAATTTATTAACAGGTCCAAAGATCAGGAAATTGTGGAGAGTCTGCAGCTAGTTCACAAAACTGCAAGATACGATAAAAACAAAATATTAACCTAAAAACTTGAGTCATGTTCTTAAATAACCTTGTCAAATATGATGTAATTCAATTGCTAATAGACAAATGTGAGTATATATGGTTGTCAACTTAGTATCTTCCATAGTTAACCGTTCCAAACACAGTAAGTAAAGTTTGTTGTCATAGTAGGCTTATTGATATTACTGCTACTAAAAATTAAGAAAAAAATGATTTTTTTTAAGTGCTATGTTCTTTCAGAAAATAATCAGTCATAATTCTCCACAACTTTCTGTCTTTTGTTGCTTTAAGTAAATTTAACTCTTTACCCTCCCTCTTTGATTTTCCATCTGTTTACTCAAACTCATTTAATAAGTTACTCATTGTTTACTGCTGCTTCTCTTATCATTTATTATATCCTGTGGGTGTTGATTTCTCCAAGCCATCTTGCCTCGTTATGTAATCATAAAGCTTTTCAATTAATAAAAGCATTTTAGAGTTTCTATTTGACATGTTCTAATTGCCAGTATTATGACTATTGTGTCCTTAGTAGAAAGTTGAACATAGAATAGGGTGTGCTAGAGGTAGTTTTGCCAAACACCGCAAACGGCTATCAAACCAAAACATTAGCTTCTAAACTCGGGTCATGTTCTTAGCATCATCAGATCACCATTTTATATATAGATCTCATGCATGATGCTAACCCTGTTCAGAAATATCCAAAATGTCAGCTATACAAATGTCAATCCTTAAAAATGGCTTAGAGCAAGTGAAGCATATGTGTCTTCAAACCCTGTGGACTGGTGCTAGAAAATCATGAACAAAGAACTGCAGCAAATACCTGAAATCACATCACTACCAACAACAGCAACAACTAAAATGGATAGCACATGTAATTCAATGAGAAAATAATGATGTAATAAATAATGATGTAATGTTGAAATTCCACATGACTTCAAACAAAAGTTTAGAGAGGAAACTACCATCAATACTGGAAAGTGTAATAGCAGCTACAAGACTTGAGAAACTTATTTTCCTGAAAAAATTTTCAAGAGAGATAGAAAGTTTGATTGAGAACAGTATTGGCAGCTTGGTCAATGAATGCCGAATGTTTCCTTATAAGGAAACAGCTAATATTGCAAATACCAGATTGACTGTAAATATTATGAAATACTGAAAGAGATCAGCATATAAAGAGGGACAATTCTATTCTGAAAGATGTTTTTTCTATTGCTTTCATAATAATAGTAATGGTAATAGAGAGATGTTTTGTTTTTGTTTTTTTATAGTAATAGTAATGGTAATAGGGAAATTAATTGATTTTTTATTGCCTTCGTGGTAACAGTAATAATAATAGAGACAAATTGTTTTTATTACTTTCATGGTAATAGTAATGGTAATAGAGAGATGAATTGTTACCACAGAAAAAAACAATTTGCATTCATAGACCAAGTCCAAAAAGTAAATTTTTTCTCTTAAAGAGTTTTTTGTTATGTCGCCAAGTATAAATGAATAACTCAACAACAGAATCAGAATATAAGCTGTATTCCGCGGAAAGACGGTTAGTATGTACAGAAGTGATTAGTAATATTTGCAATAGAAAGATACAAGAGTCCAATCCGTCATAAGACGTGTGTATACGTGATTACTTCCAGTATGCCACTGGAAGTGTGACTAACTCTTCCCTGACTCGCACTGACTCTTCAGTAACTCATTAGATACTCTCAAGTGACTCTCTACGACTCCCTTGTAGAGAATCCACCATTGCTATATATAGGGAACAGTCCATTTGTAGTCAAATAGGAGCGGCACCCTAACACTTTTCAGCAAAATAGTTTTCTCACATCCAATATTATTGCTCTTTCTAATATTGGATGTACACATTTTCTTGGGGAAGATATTAATCTATCCCTTGACTGCAGCTATGGGTTAAATTGTAGGAATTTTATTGGAAATAAATCATTGTTATTCTCAAAAAGTGTTAATGCAATATTCACTCACAATTTAATATACTTTGGTTTTAAATAACACGCAAATGTTTGATAAACCATAAACATCAAAATAATCAATCAAACATTCTAGTGTTGATGCGGCTTTCTTTATTAATGTTTTGCTTAAAGTAGTGTGGGAAATCAACATAATGAATACTTTTGCTTTTAGTTGCATATGCAGGCCATTTTTGTTGGAGTTACTGTTGGAAGTCAATTGATATGTTTCTGATATTTGATAAAGATCTTTCTTTATAATTCTGTAGCATCAGTCTATAAGACCTGATGAAGGATAATTTCCTTTAAGACCAACAATGTTGGGTCACTAATATTTTTACATTTCTTTTGTTGTTTTCATGGGTCACTAATATATTTTCATTCTTTTTATTTCTTTTATGGTTCAGCAATACATTTTCAATTTTGTCATTGCTTACATGTGACACCAATATATTTTCATTATCTTTATTATGTTTAATGGGTCATCAATTTTATTTTCATTCTTTTTCTGGCTTTCATAGGACATAATATATTTTTATTATTTTCATCATGTTTAATGGGTAACCAAAATATTTTCATTTTCTTTATTGTTTTCATGGGATATCAATATACAGGGTGTCCATAAAATTTGTGTGTACTTTAAAAAAATTATAACTTTATTTGTATTTGCAATAGAAATAATTTGTAAAAAGGATTAGAAAGAAATAAATCTATATTTTTTAAGGCTTTATTGAAATTTTATTTAAGTTTCCACATGTCCTCCATCATTAGCAATACAAAGGGTAATACAATTTTGCAGTTCACAGAAAACATTTGCCAACTGATTAACAGTAATACCTGAAATCACATTAGTTATTTTGCATTCAAATCTTCTAATGAACTAGGTTTGGTTGCATACACAATTGTTTTCATATGTAAGTTAAAGCCATGGATCAAATTGATTTTGAAAAAAAGAATATATTTTTTTACTTATCTAACAATTGTTGCAAATTTTGTGGTAAAGAATTATTCAATAACTATACTTAAAACTAGGTACATTAAAATTTATAACATCTTTTACAGATTAATTTTATCACAAATACAAATAAAGTTATAGATTTTTTAAAGTACACATGAAAATTTTTAAACTGCACATGGATTTTTTATTGTTTTCATGGGTCACCAGTATATATTCATTAATTTATTGCCTTCATGGCTCACCAATATATTCTCATTTTTTTTTATTGTTTTCATGGGTCACCAGTATATATTCAATAATTTATTGCCTTCATGGCTCACCAATATATTTTCAGTTTTTTTATTGTTTTCATGGGTCACCAGTATATATTCATTAATTTATTGCCTTCATGGCTCACCAATATATATTTTTTTATTGTCTTAAAGGCTCACCAGTATATATTCATTAATTTATTGCCTTCATAGCTCACTAATACATTTTCATTTTTTTTAATGTTTTCATGGGTCAGCAGTATATATTCATTAATTTATGGCATTCATGGCTCAACAATATCTTTTCATTTTTTGTTATTGTTTTCATGGGTCAAGAGTATATATTCATTAATTTATTGCCTTCATGGCTCACCAATATATATTTTTTTATTGTCTTAAAGGCTCACCAGTATATATTCATTAATTTATTGCCTTCATAGCTCACCAATACATTTTCATTTTTTTTAATGTTTTCATGGGTCAGCAGTATATATTCATTAATTTATGGCATTCATGGCTCAACAATATCTTTTCATTTTTTTTTATTGTTTTCATGGGTCAAGAGTATATATTCATTAATTTATTGCCTTCATGGCTCACCAATATATTTTCATTTTTTTTTATTGTTTTCATTGGTCACCAGTATATATTCATTTATTTATTGCCTTCATGGCTCACCAATATATTTTCATTTTTTTTTATTGTTTTCATTGGTCACCAGTATATATTCATTTATTTATTGCCTTCATGGCTCACCAATATATTTTCATTTTTTTTATTGTTTTCATGGGTCACCAGTATATATTCATTAATTTATTGCCTTCATGGCTAATGAATAGATTTTCATTTTTTTTATTGTTTTCATGGTTCACCAGTATATATTCATTAATTTATTGCTTTCATGGCTTACAAATATATTTTCATTTTTTTTATTGTTTTGATGGGTCACCAGTATATATTCATTACTTTATGGCCTTCATGGCTCACAAATACATTTTCATTTTTTTTATTGTTTTCATGGGTCACCAGTATATATTCATTAATTTATTGCCTTCATGCCTCATGAATATGTATTTTCATTTTTTTTTATTGTTTTCATGGGTCACCAGTACATATTCATTAATTTATTGCCTTCATGGATCACCAATATATTTTCATTTTTGTTTATTGTTTTCAGGGGTCACCAGTATATATTCATTAATTTATTGCCTTCATAGCTCACCAACATCTATTCATTTTTTTTTATTGTTTTAAAGGGTCACCAGTATATATACATTAATTTATGGCCTTCATGGCTCACCAATACATTGTCATTTTTTTTATTGTTTTCATGTGTCACCAGTATATATTCATTAATTTATTGGCTTCATGGCTAACAAATATATTTTCATTTTTTTTAATTGTTTTCATGGGTCAAGAGTATATATTCATTAATTTATTGCCTTCATGGCTCACCAATATATTTTCATTTTTTTTTATTGTTTTCATGTGTCACAAGTATATATTCATTCATTTATTGCCTTCATGGCTCACCAATATATTTTCATGTTTTTTATTGTTTTAAAGGGTCACCAGTATATATTCATTAATTTATGGCCTTCATGGCTCACCAATATATTTTCATTTTTTTTTATTGTTTTCATGGATCACCAGTATATATTCATTAATTTATTGCTTCCATGGCTCAACAATATATTTTCATTTTTTTTATTGTTTTCATGGGTCACCAGTATATATTCTTTAATTTATTGCCTTCATGGCTCACCAATATATTTTCATATCTGTTTATTGTTTTCATGGGTCACCAGTATATATTCATTAATTTATTGCCTTCATGGCTCACCAATATATTTTCATTTTTTTTCTTGTTTTCATGTGTCACCAGTATAAATTCATGAATTTATTGCCTTCATGGCTCATGAATAGATTTTCATTTTTGTTTATTGTTTTCATGGGTCACCAGCATATATTCAGTAATTTATTGCCTTTATGGATCACCAATATATTTTCATTTTTTTTATTGTTTTCATGGATAACCAGTATATATTCATTAATTTATTGCTTTCCTGGGTCACCAATATATTTTCATTTTTTTTAATTGTTTTCATGGGTCACCAGTATATATTCATTAATTTATCACCTTCATGGCTCACCAATACATTTTCATTTTTGTTTATTCTTTCATGGGTCACCAGTATATATTCATTAATTTATTGCCTTCATGGTTCACCAATACATTCTCATTTTTTTTTATTGTTTTCTTGGGACACCAGTATATATTCATTAATTTATTGCCTACATGGCTCATGAATAGATTTTATTTTTGTTTATTGTTTTCATGGGTCACCAGTATATATTCATTAATTTATTGCCTTCATGGCTCACAAATATATTTTCATTTTTTGTTTTTCTTTTCATTGGTCACCAGTATATATTCATTATTTTATTGAACTTCATGGCTCACCAATATATTTACATTTTCTTTATTGTTTTCATGGGTCACCAGTATGTATTCATTAATTTATTGCCTTCATGTCTCATTTATATGTTGTCATTTTTTTTTATTGTTTTCATGGGTCACCAGTATATATTCATTAATTTATTGCCTTCATGGCTCACAAATATATTTTCATTTTTTTTTTTGTTTTCATGGGTCACCAGTATATATTCATTAATTTATTGCCTTCATGGCTCACCAATATATTTTCATTTTTTTTATTGTTTTCATGCATCACCAGTATATATTCATTAATTTATTGCCTTCATGGCTCACCAATATATTTTCATTTTTGTTTATTGTTTCATGGGTCACAAGTATATATTCATTAATTTATGGCCTTCATGGCTCACCAATATATTTTCATTTTTTTATTGTTTTGATGGGTCACCAGTATATATTCATTAATTTATTGCCTTCATGGCTCAACAATACATTTTCATTTTTGTTTATTGTTTCATGGGTCACCAGTATATATTCATTAATTTATTGCCTTCATGGCTCACCAATATATTTTCATTTTTGTTTATTGTTTCATGGGTCACCAGTATATATTCATTAATTTACGGCCTTCATGGATCACCAATATATTTCCAATTTTGTTTATTGTTTTCATGGGTCACCAGTATATATTCATTAATTCATTGCTTTCATGGTTCACCAATATATTTTCCTTTCTGGTTATTGTTTTCATGGGTCACCAGTATATATTCATTAATTTATTGCCTTCATGGATCACCAATATATTGTCATTTTTTTTATTGTTTTCATGTGTCACCAGTATATATTCATTAATTTATGGCCTATATGGCTCACCAATACATTTTCATTTTTTTTATTGTTTTCATGGGTCACCAGTATATATTCAATAATTTATTGTCATCATGCCTCATGAATATATGTTTTTTTATTTTTTTTATTGTTTTCATGGGTCACCAGTATATATTCTTTAATTTATTGCCTTCATTGCACCCCAATATGTTTTCATTTTTTTTATTGTTTTCATGGGTCACCAGTATATATTCATTAATTTATTGTCTTCATGGCTCACCAATATATTTTCATTTTTTTTTCTTGTTTTCATGGGTCTACAGTATATATTCATTAATTTATGGCCAGTACATTTTCATTTTTTTTATTGTTTTCATGGGTCACCAGTATATATTCAATAATTTATTGCCTTCATGCCTCCTGAATATATATTTTCATTTTTTTTTTTTTCATGGGTCACCAGTATATATTCATTAATTTATTGCCTTCATTGTTCACCAATATATTTTCATTTTTTTTATTGTTTTCATGGGTCACCAGTATATATTCATTAATTTATTGCCTTCATGGCTCACAAATATATTTTCATTTTTTTTTTGTTTTCATGGGTCACCTGTATATATTCATTAATTTATTGCCTTCATGGCTCACCAATATAATTTCATTTTTGTTTTGTTTTCATTGGTCACCAGTATATATTTATTAATTTATTGCCTTCATGGCTCACCAATATATTTTCATTTTTTTTATTGTTTTCATGTATCACCAGTATATATTCATTACTTTATGGCTTTCATGGCTCACCAACTCATTCTCATTTTTTTTATTGTTTTGAAGGGTCACTAGTATATATTCATTAATTTATGGCCTTCATGGCTCACCAGTACATTTTCATTTTTTTATTGTTTTCATGGGTCACCAGTATATATTCAATAATTTATTGCCTTCATGCCTCATGAATATATATTTTAATTTTTTTTTTCATGGGTCACCAGTAATTGCCTTCATGGATCACCATTATATTTTCATTTTTTTTTAATTGTTTTCATGGGTCACCAGTATATATTCATTAATTTATTGCCTTCATGGCTCACCAATATATTTTCATTTTTTTTATTGTTTTCATGGGTCACCAGTATATATTCATTACTTTATGGCCTTCATTGCTCACCAAAATATTTTCATTTTTTTTATTGTTTTAATCACCAGTATATATTCATTTAATTATGGCCTTCATGGCTCACCAATATATTTTCATTTTTTATTATTGTTTTAAAGTGTCACCAGTATATATTCATTAATTTATGGCCTTCATGGCTCACCAGTACATTTTCATTTTTTTTATTGTTTTCATGGTTCACCAGTATATATTCAATAATTTATTGCCTTCATGCCTCCTGAATATATATTTTCATTTTTTTTTTCATGGGTGACCAGTAATTGCCTTCATAGTTCACAAATATATTTTCATTTTTTTTTTATTGTTTTCATGGGTCACCAGTATATATTCATTAATTTATTGCCTTCATTGCTCACCAACATATTTTCATTTTTTTTATTGTTTTCATTGGTCACCAGTGTATATTCATTAATTTATTGCGTTCATGTCTCATGGATATATTTTCATTTTTCATTATTGTTTTCATGGGTCACCAGTATATATTCATTAATTTATTGACTTCATGGCTCACCAATATATTTTCATTTTTTCTTTTTATTGTTTTCATGGGTCACCAGTATATATTCATTAATTTATGGCCTTCATGGCTCACCAGTACATTTCATTTTTTTTATTGTTTTCATGGTTCACCAGTATATATTCAATAATTTATTGCCTTCATGCCTCCTGAATATATATTTTCATTTTTTTTTTCATGGGTCACCAGTAATTGCCTTCATAGATCAAAAATATATTTTCATTTTTTTTTTATTGTTTTCATGGGTCACCAGTATATTTTCATTAATTTATTGCCTTCATTGCTCACCAATATATTTTCATTTTTTTTATTGTTTTCATTGGTCACCAGTATATATTCATTAATTTATTGCCTTCATGTCTCATGGATATATTTTCATTTTTTATTATTGTTTTCATGGGTCACCAGTATATATTCATTAATTTATTGCCTTCATGGCTCACCAATATATTTTCATTTTTTTTTTATTGTTTTCATGTATCACCAGTATATATTCATTTATTTATTGCCTTCATGGCTCACCAATATATTTTCATTTTTTTTTATTCTTTTCATGTATCACCAGTATATATTCATTTATTTATTGCCTTCATGGCTCAACAATATATTTTCATTTTTTTTATTGTTTTCATAGGTCACCAGTATATATTCATTAATTTATTGCCTTCATGTCTCATGGATATATTTTCATTTTTTTTATTGTTTTCATGGGACACCAGTATATATTCATTAATTTATTGCCTTCATGGCTAACCAATATATTTTCATTTTTTTTTTATTGTTTTCATGTATCACCAGTATATATTCATTTATTTATTGCCTTCATGGCTCACCAATATATTTTCATTTTTTTTTATTCTTTTCATGTATCACCAGTATATATTCATTTATTTATTGCCTTCATGGCTCAACAATATATTTTCATTTTTTTTATTGTTTTCATAGGTCACCAGTATATATTCATTGATTTATTGCCTTCATGGCTCACCAATATATTTTCTTTTTGTTTTTTTATTGTTTTCATGTTTCACCAGTATATATTCATTTATTTATTGCCTTCATGGCTCACCAATATATTTTCATTTTTTTTTCTTGTTTTCATGGGTCACCAGTATATATTCAATAATTTATGGCCTTCATGGCTCACCAGTACATTTTCATTTTTTTTTTGTTTTCATGGGTCACCAGTATATATTCAATAAATTATTGCCTTCATGCCTCCTGAATATATATTTGAATTTTTTTTTTTCATGGGTCACCAGTAATTGCTTCATGGATCACCAATATATTTTCATTTTTTTTTTTGTTTTCATGGGTCACCAGTATATATTCATTAATTTTTTGCCTTCATTGCTCACCAATATATTTTCATTTTGTTTTTGTTTTCATGGGTCACCAGTACATATTCGTTAATTTATTGCCTTCATGGCTCACAAATATATTTTCATTTTTTTTTTGTTTTCATGGGTCACCATTATATATTCATTAATTTATTGCCTTCATGGCTCACCAATATATTTTCATTTTTGTTTTGTTTTCATTGGTCACCAGTATATATTTATTAATTTATTGCCTTCATGGCTCACCAATATATTTTCATTTTTTTTATTGTTTTCATGTGTCACCAGTATATATTCATTACTTTATGGCTTTCATGGCTCACCAACACATTCTCATTTTTTTTATTGTTTTAAAGGGTCACTAGTATATATTCATTAATTTATGGCCTTCATGGCTCACCAGTACATTTTCATTTTTTTATTGTTTTCAGGGGTCACCAGTATATATTCAATAATTTATTGCCCTTCATGCCTCATGAATATATATTTTAATTTTTTTTTTCATGGGTCACCAGTAATTGCCTTCATGGATCACCATTATATTTTCATTTTTTTTAATTGTTTTCATGGGTCACCAGTATATATTCAGAAATTTATTGCCTTCATGGCTCACCAATATATTTTCATTTTTTTATTGTTTTCATGGGTCACCAGTATATATTCATTACTTTATGGCCTTCATTGCTCACCAAAATATTTTCATTTTTTTTATTGTTTTAAATCACCAGTATATATTCATTTAATTATGGCCTTCATGGCTCACCAATATATTTTCATTTTTTTATTATTGTTTTAAATTGTCACCAGTATATATTCATTAATTTATGGCCTTCATGGCTCAACAATACATTTTCATTTTTTTTATTGTTTTCATGGGTCACCAGTATATGTTCAATAATTTATAGCGGTCATGCCTGATGAATATATGTTTTCATTTTTTTTTTATTTTTTTCATGGGTCACCAGTATATATTCATTAATTCATTGCCATCATTGCTCACCAATATATTTTCATTTTTGTCTATTTTTTTCATGTGTCACCAGTATATATTGATTAATTTATTGCCTTCATGGCTCACCAATATATTTTCATTTTTTTTTATTTTTTTCAAGGGTCACCAGTATATATTCATTAATTTATGGCCTTCATGGCTCACCAACACATTCTCATTTTTTTTATTGTTTTAAAGGGTCACTAGTATATATTCATTAATTTATGGCCTTCATGGCTCACCAGTACATTTTCATTTTTTTATTGTTTTCAGGGGTCACCAGTATATATTCAATAATTTATTGCCCTTCATGCCTCATGAATATATATTTTAATTTTTTTTTTCATGGGTCACCAGTAATTGCCTTCATGGATCACCATTATATTTTCATTTTTTTTAATTGTTTTCATGGGTCACCAGTATATATTCAGAAATTTATTGCCTTCATGGCTCACCAATATATTTTCATTTTTTTTATTGTTTTCATGGGTCACCAGTATATATTCATTACTTTATGGCCTTCATTGCTCACCAAAATATTTTCATTTTTTTTATTGTTTTAAATCACCAGTATATATTCATTTAATTATGGCCTTCATGGCTCACCAATATATTTTCATTTTTTTATTATTGTTTTAAATTGTCACCAGTATATATTCATTAATTTATGGCCTTCATGGCTCAACAATACATTTTCATTTTTTTTATTGTTTTCATGGGTCACCAGTATATGTTCAATAATTTATAGCGGTCATGCCTGATGAATATATGTTTTCATTTTTTTTTATTTTTTTCATGGGTCACCAGTATATATTCATTAATTCATTGCCATCATTGCTCACCAATATATTTTCATTTTTGTCTATTTTTTTCATGGGTCACCAGTATATATTGATTAATTTATTGCCTTCATGGCTCACCAATATATTTTCATTTTTTTTATTGTTTTCATGGGTCACCAGTATATGTTCAATAATTTATAGCGGTCATGCCTGATGAATATATGTTTTCATTTTTTTTTATTTTTTTCATGGGTCACCAGTATATATTCATTAATTCATTGCCATCATTGCTCACCAATATATTTTCATTTTTGTCTATTTTTTTCATGTGTCACCAGTATATATTGATTAATTTATTGCCTTCATGGCTCACCAATATATTTTCATTTTTTTTTATTTTTTTCAAGGGTCACCAGTATATATTCATTAATTTATGGCCTTCATGGCTCACCAACACATTCTCATTTTTTTTATTGTTTTAAAGGGTCACTAGTATATATTCATTAATTTATGGCCTTCATGGCTCACCAGTACATTTTCATTTTTTTATTGTTTTCAGGGGTCACCAGTATATATTCAATAATTTATTGCCCTTCATGCCTCATGAATATATATTTTAATTTTTTTTTTCATGGGTCACCAGTAATTGCCTTCATGGATCACCATTATATTTTCATTTTTTTTAATTGTTTTCATGGGTCACCAGTATATATTCAGAAATTTATTGCCTTCATGGCTCACCAATATATTTTCATTTTTTTTATTGTTTTCATGGGTCACCAGTATATATTCATTACTTTATGGCCTTCATTGCTCACCAAAATATTTTCATTTTTTTTATTGTTTTAAATCACCAGTATATATTCATTTAATTATGGCCTTCATGGCTCACCAATATATTTTCATTTTTTTATTATTGTTTTAAATTGTCACCAGTATATATTCATTAATTTATGGCCTTCATGGCTCAACAATACATTTTCATTTTTTTTATTGTTTTCATGGGTCACCAGTATATGTTCAATAATTTATAGCGGTCATGCCTGATGAATATATGTTTTCATTTTTTTTTATTTTTTTCATGGGTCACCAGTATATATTCATTAATTCATTGCCATCATTGCTCACCAATATATTTTCATTTTTGTCTATTTTTTTCATGGGTCACCAGTATATATTGATTAATTTATTGCCTTCATGGCTCACCAATATATTTTCATTTTTTTTTATTTTTTTCAATGGTCACCAGTATATATTCATTAATTTATGGCCTTCATGGCTCACCAGAACATTTCATTTTTTTTATTGTTTTCATGGTTCACCAGTATATATTCAATAATTTATTGCCTTCATGCCTCCTGAATATATATTTTCATTTTCTTTTTCATGGGTCACCAGTAATTGCCTTCATAGATCACAAATATATTTTCATTTTTTTTTTATTGTTTTCATGGGTCACCAGTATATATTCATTAATTTATTGCCTTCATTGCTCACCAACATATTTTCATTTTTTTTATTGTTTTCATTGGTCACCAGTATATATTCATTAATTTATTGCCTTCATGTCTCATGGATATATTTTCATTTTTTATTATTGTTTTCATGTATCACCAGTATATATTCATTATTTTATTGCCTTCATGGCTCACAAATATATTTTCATTTTTTTTTTTGTTTCGATGGGTCACCAGTATATATTCGTTAATTTATTGCCTTCATGGCTCACCAATATATTTTCATTTTTTCTTTTTATTATTTTCCTGGGTTACCAGTATATATTCATTAATTTATTGCCTTCATGTCTCACCAATATATTTTAATTTTTTTTATTGTTTTCATGCTTCACAAGTATATATTCATTACTTTATGGCCTTCATATCTCACCAACACATTCTCATTTTTTTTTGTTTTAAAGGTCACTAGTATATATTCATTAATTTATGGCCTTCATGGCTCACCAGTACATTTTCATTTTTTTTATTGTTTTCATGGGTCACCAGTATATATTCAATAATTTATTGCCTTCGTGCCTCATGAATATATATTTTAATTTTTTTTGGTTTTCATGGGTCACCATTAATTGCCTTCATGGATCACCATTATATTTTCATTTTCGTTAATTGTTTTCATGGTCACCAGTACATATTCATTAATTTATTGCCTTCATGGCTCACCAATATATTTTCATTTTTTTTTGTTTTCATGGGTCACCAGTATATATTCATTACTTTATGGCTTTCATTGCTCACCAATATATTTTCATTTTTTTTATTGTTTTAAAAGGTCACCAGTATATATTCATTAATTTATGTCCTTCATGGCTCACCAGTTCATTTTCATTTTTTTTATTGTCTTCATGGGTGAACAGTATATATTTAATAATTTATTGCCTTCATGCCTCATGATTATATATTTTCATTTTTTTTTAATTATATCATGGGTCACCAGTATATATTCATTAATTTATTGCCTTCAAAGCTCACCAATATATTTTCATTTTTTTTATTGTTTTCATGGATCAACAGTATATATTCAATAATTTATTCCCTTCATGGCTCACCAATATATTTTCATTTTTTTTTATTTTCATGGTTCACCTGCATATATTAATTAATTTATTCCCTTCATGGCTCATGAATACATTTTCATTTTTTTTATTGTTTCCATGGTTCAGCAGTATATATTCATTAATTTATTGCTTTCATGGCTCACCAATATATTTTCACTTTTTTTATTTTTTTCATGGGTCATCAGTATATATTCATTAATTTATTGCCTTCATAGCTCATGAATAGGTTTTCATTTTTGTTTATTGTTTTCATGGGTCACCAGTATATATTCATTAATTTATTGCCTTCATGGCTCATGAATATATTTTCATTTTTTTTATTGTTTTCATGGGTCACAAGTATACATTCATTAATTTATTGCCTTCATGGGTCACCAATATATTTTCATTTTTTTTAATTGTTTTCATTGGTCACCAGTACATATTCATTAATTTATTGCCTTCATGGCTCACCATTATATTTTCATTTTTTTTAATTGTTTTCATGTATCACCAGTATATATTCATTTATTTATTGCCTTCATGGCTCACCAATATATTTTCATTTTTTTTTTGTTCTAGTGTATCACCAGTATATATTCATTTAATTATTGCCTTCATGGCTCACTAATATATTTTCATTTTTTTTTATTGTTTTCATGTATCACCAGTATATATTCATTTATTTATTGCTTTCATGGCTCACCAATATATTTTCATTTTTTTTTATTGTTTTCATGTGTCACCAGTATATATTCATTAATTTATTGCCTTCATGGCTCATGAATATATTTTCATTTTTTTTATTGTTTTCACTGGTCACAAGCATACATTCATTAATTTATTGCCTTCATGGGTCACCAATGTATTTTCATTTTTTTAATTGTTTTATGTGTCACCAGTACATATTCATTAATTTATTGCTTTCATGGCTCACCACTATATTTTCATTTTTTTTTATTGTTTTCAAGGGAAACCTGTATATATTCATTGATTTCTTGCCTTCATGGCTCATGAATATATTTTCATTTTTTTATTGTTTTCATGGGTCACAAGTATACATTCATTAATTTATTGCCTTCATGGCTCACCAATATATTTTCATTTTTTTTTATTGTTTTCATGTATAACCAGTATATATTCCTTTATTTATT
Source organism: Ascarosepion bandense (assembly GCA_037127315.1). Taxonomy (NCBI): domain Eukaryota; kingdom Metazoa; phylum Mollusca; class Cephalopoda; order Sepiida; family Sepiidae; genus Ascarosepion; species Ascarosepion bandense. The sequence continues at coordinate 529,085 of JBBBDQ010001461.1, read as the reverse complement.
GCCTTCCAGGCTCACCAATATATTTTCATTTTTTTTAATTGTTTTCATGGGTCACCAGTACATATTCATTTATTTATTGCCTTCATGGCTCACCAATATATTTTCATTTTTTTTTATTGTTTTCATTGGTCACCAGTATATATTCATTAATTTATTGCCTTCATGGCTCACCAATATATTTTCATTTTTTTTTATTGTTTTCATGTAACACCAGTATATATTCATTTATTTATTGCCTTCATGGCTCTCCAATATATTTTCATTTTTTTTTATTGTTTTCATGTATCACCAGTATATATTCATTTATTTATTGCCTTCATGGCTCACCAATATAATTTCATTTTTTTTATTGTTTTCATGGGTCACCAGTATATATTAATTAATTTATTGCCTTCATAGCTCACCAATATATTTTCATTTTTTTTTATTGTTTTCATGTATCACCAGTATATATTCATTTATTTAGTGCCTTCATGGCTCACAGATATATTTTCATTTTTTTTTATTGTTTTCATGGGTAACCAGTATATATTCATTAATTTATTGCCTTCATGGCTCATGAATATATTTTCATTTCTTTTTTATTGTTTTCATGGGTCACAAGTATACATTCATTAATTTATTGCCTTCATGGGTCACCAATATATTTTCATTTTTTTTTAATTGTTTTATGGGTCACCAGTACATATTCATTAATTTCATGCCTTCATGGCTCACCAATATATTTTCATTTTTTTTTATTCTTTTCCTGTATAACCAGTATATATTCATTTATTTATTGCCTTCATGGCTCAACAATATATTTTCATTTTTTTTTATTCCTTTCATGTATCACCAGTATATATTCATTTATTTATTGCCTTCATGGCTCACCAATATATTTTCATTTTTTTTTATTGTTTTCATAGGTCACCAGTATATATTCATTGATTTATTGCCTTCATGGCTCACCAATATATTTTCTTTTTTTTTTTTATTATTTTCATGTTTCACCAGTATATATTCATTTATTTATTGCCTTCATGGCTCACCAATATATTTTCATTTTTTTTATTGTTTTCATTGGTCACCACTATATATTCATTTATTTATTGCCTTCATGGCTCACCTATAAATTTTTAATTTTTTTTATTATTGTTTTAAAGTGTCACCAGTATATATTCATTAATTTATGGCCTTCATGACTCACCAATACATTTTCATTTTTTTTATTGTTTTCATGTGTCACCAGTATATATTCATTAATTTATTGCCTTCATGTCTCACCAATATCTTTTCATTTTTTTTATTGTTTTCATGGGTCACCAGTATATATTCATTAATTTATTGCCTTCATGGCTCATGAATATATTTTCATTTTTTTTTATTGTTTTCATGGGTCACAAGTATACATTCATTAATTTATTGCCTTCATGGGTCACCAATATATTTTCATTTTTTTTTAATTGTTTTATGGGTCATCAGTACATATTCATTAATTTCTTGCCTTCATGGCTCACCAATATATTTTCATTTTTTTTTATTGTTTTCATGTATAACCAGTATATATTCAGTTAGTTATTGACTTCATGGCTCACCAATATATTTTCATTTTTTTTTTTGTTTTCATTGGTCACCAGTATATATTCATTAATTTATTGCCTTCATGGCTCACCAATATATTTTCATTTTTTTTTTATTGTTTTCATGTATCACCAGTATATATTCATTTATTTATTGCCTTCATGGCTCACCAATTTATTTTCATTTTTTTTTATTCTTTTCATGTATCACCAGTATATATTCATTTATTTATTGCCTTCATGGCTCACCAATATATTTTCATTTTTTTTTATTGTTTTCATAGGTCACCAGTATATATTCATTAATTTATTGCCTTCATGGCTCACCAATATATTTTCTTTTTTTTTTTTATTGTTTTCATGTTTCACCAGTATATATTCATTTATTTATTGCCTTCATGGCTCACCAATATATTTTCATTTTTTTTTATTGTTTTCATGGGTCACCAGTATATATTCATTAATTTATTGCCTTCATGGATCATGAATATATTTTAATTTTTGGTTTATTGTTTTCATGGGTCACCAGTATATGTTAATTAATTTATTGCCTTCATGGCTCACCAATATATTTTTATTTCTGTTTATTGTTCTCATGGGTCACCAGTATATATTCAATAATTTATTGCAGTCATGCCTCATGAATATATATTTTCATTTTTTTTTATTGTTTTCATTTGGTCACCAGTACATATTCATTAATTTATTGCCTTCATGTCTCACCAATATCTTTTCATTTTTTTTATTGTTTTCATGAGCCACCAGTATATATTCATTAATTTATTGCCTTCATGGCTCACCAATATATTTTCATTTTGTTTATTGTTTTCATGGGTTACCAGTATATATTCATTAATTAATTCCTTCATGGCTCACCAATATATTATCATGTTTTTTATTGTTTTCATGAGTCACCATTATATATTCATTTATTTATTGCCTTCATGGCTCACCAATATATTTTCATTTTTTTTATTGTTTTCATGGGACACCAGTATATATTCATTAATTCATTGCCTTCATGGCTCACCAATATATTTTCATTTTTTTTTATTGTTTTCATGGGTCACCAGTATATATTCATTAATTTATGGCCTTCATGGCTCGCCAATACATTTTCATTTTTTTTATTGTTTTCATGGGTCACCAGTAAATATTCATTAATTTGTTGCCTTCATGGCTCACCAATATATTTTCATTTTTGTTTATTGTTTTCAGGGGTCACCAGTATATATTCATTAATTTATTGCCTGCATGGCTCATGAATATATTTTCATCTTTGGTTTATTATTTTCATGGTTCACCAGTATATATTCATTAATTTATTGCCTACATGGCTCACCAATATATTTTTATTTCTATTTATTGTTCTCATGGGTCACCAGTATATATTCATTAATTTATTGCATTCATGGCTCACCAGTATATTTTCATTTTGTTCATTGTTTTCATGGGTTACCAGTATATATTCATTAATTTATTGCCTTCATGGCTCACCTATATATTATCATGTTTTTTATTGTTTTCATGAGTCACCAGTATATATTCATTAACTTATTGCCTTCATGGCTCACCAATATATTTTCATTTTTTTTATTGTTTTGATGGGTCACCAGTATATATTCATTATTTATTGCCTTCCTGGCTAACCAATATATTTTCTTTTTTTTTATTGTTTTGATGGGTCACCAGTATATATTCATTAATTCATTGCCTTCATGGCTCACCAATATATTTTCATTTTTTTATTATTGTTTTAAAGGGTCACCAGTATATATTCATTAATTTATGGCCTTCATGGCTCACCAATACATTTTCATTTTTTTCATTGTTTTCATGGGTCACCAGTATATATTCAATAATTCATTGCAGTCATGCCCCATGAATATATATTTTCATTTTTTTTATTGTTTTCATGTGTCACCAGTATATATGCATCAATTTATTGCCTTCATGTCTCACCAATATCTTTTCATTTTTTTTCTGTTTTCATGGGTCACCAGTGTATATTCATTAATTTATTGCTTTCATGGCTCATGAATATATTTTCATTTTTCGTTTATTGTTTTCATGTGTCACCAGTATATATTCATTAATTTATTACCTACATGGCTCACCAATATATTTTATATTTATGTTTATTGTTCTCATGGGTCACCAGTATATATTCATTAAGTTATTGCTTTCATGGCTCACCAATATATTTTCATTTTGTTTATTGTTTTCATGGGTTACCAGTATATATTCATTAATTTATTGCCTTCATGGCTCACCAATATATTATCATGTTTTTTATTGTTTTCATGAGTCACCAGTATATATTCATCAATTTATTGCCTTCATGGCTCACCAGTATATTTTCATTTTTTTTATTGTTTTCATGGGTCACCAGTATATATTCATTATTTATTGCCTTCCTGGCTCACCAATATCTTTTCATTTTTTTTTATTGTTTTGATGGGTCACCAGTATATATTCATTAATTTATTGCCTTCATGGCTAACCAATTTATTTTCATTTTTTTTTATTTTTTGATGGGTCACCAGTTTATATTCATTAATTTATTGCCTTCATGGCTAACCAATATATTTTCATTTTTTATTTATTGTTTTGATGGATCACCAGTATATATTCATAAATTTATTGCCTTCATGGCTCACCAATATATTTTCATTTTTTTTTATTGTTTTCATTGGTCACCAGTGTATATTCATTAATTTATTGCCTTCATGGCTCACCAATATATTTTCATTTTTTTTTATTGCCTTCATGGCTCACCAATATATATTCATTTTTTTTTATTGTTTTCATGGGTCACCAGGACATATTCATTAATTTATTGCCTTCATGGCTCACCAATAAATTTTTAATTTTTTTTATTATTGTTTTAAAGGGTCTCCAGCATATATTCATTAATTTATGGCCTTCATGGCTCACCAAGATATTTTCATTTTTTTTATTGTTTTCATGGGTCACCAGTATATATTCATTAATTTATTGCCTTCATGGCTCATGAATATATTTTCATTTTTTTTATTGTTTTCATGGGTCACAAGTATACATTCATTAATTTATTGCCTTCATGGGTCACCAATATATTTTCATTTTTTTAAATTGTTTTCATGGGTCACCAGTACATATTCATTAATTTATTGCCTTCATGGCTCACCATTATATTTTCATTTTTTTTTATTTTTTTTCACGTATCACCAGTATATATTCATTTATTTATTGCCTTCATGGCTCACCAATAAATTTTCATTTTTTTTTATTGTTCTCATGTATCACCAGTATATATTCATTTATTTATTGCCTTCATTGCTCACAAATATATTTTCATTTTTTTTTTATTGTTTTCATGTATCACCAGTATATATTCATTTATTTATTGCCTTCATGGCTCACCAATATATTTTCATTATTTTTTTATTGTTTTCATGTTTCACCAGTATATATTCATTAATTTATTGCCTTCATGGCTCATGAATATATTTTCATTTTTTTTATTGTTTTCACTGGTCACAAGCATACATTCATTACTTTATTGCCTTCATGGGTAACCAATGTATTTTCATTTTTTTAATTGTTTTATGGGTCACCAGTACATATTCATTAATTTATTGCCTTCATGGCTCACCACTATATTTTCATTTTTTTTTTGTTTTCATGTGTCACCAGTATATATTCATTTATTTATTTATGTAGCTCTAATATATTTTCAATTTTTTTAATTTTTTCATGGTTCACCAGTATATATTCTCATTAATTTATTGCCTTCATGTCTCACCAATATATTTTCATTTTTTATTGTTTTCTTATTATTCATAGTATATATTCATTAATTTATTGCCTTCTGTCATATTTTCATTTTTTTCATTTTTTTTCATTGGTCTGTATATATTCATTAATGTTTTGCCTTCATGGCTCACCAATATAATTTCTTTTATTGTTTTCATTTGGTGTGCTTATATTCATTGTTGTATGTATCTATAGCTAAATTTTTAGTTTTGCTATTATTGTTTTAAATGGTCTCTAGTATATATTCATTAATTTATGGCCTTCATGGCTGTAATATATTTTCATTTTTGTATTGTTTTCATGGGTCATAGTACATATTCTTTAATTTATTGCTTTCATGGCTAGCAATATATTTTCATTTTTTATAAATTTTTATTGAATTATAGTATATATTCATTAATTTTATTGCCTTCATGGCTCACTAATATTTTCATTTTTTTTATTGTTTTTTATTATCACCAGTATATAATAGTCGTATTAATGTATTACTTCTTTGAAATCACCAATATATTTTCATTTTTTTATTGTTTTTTATTTGGTCACATAAGTACTCTGTCTTTCATTAATTTATTGCCTTCATGGCTCACCAATACATTTTCATTTTTTTATTGTTTTCATGTGTACTTGGTATATATTCTTCATTAATTTATTTTGCTTGTATGTCTCATGAATATATTTCATTTTTATTTCTGTTTTCATGAGTGCAACATACATTCATTATTTATTGCCTTCATGGAATACCAATATTTTCATTTTTTAATTGTTTTGTAGGTCACCAGTACATATTCATTAATTTATTGCCTTCACCGGCTCACCACTTTATTTTCATTTTTTTTTTGTTTTTTCATGTGTCTGATATATATTCATTTATTTATTGCCTTCATGGCTCACCAATATATTTTCATTTTTTTTAATTTTTCGCTGGTTTCACCCAAATATGTATTCATTAATTTATTGCCTTCATGTCTCACCAATATATTTCATTTTTTTATTGTTTTCATGTGTCACCAGTATATATTCATTAATTTATTTATACTTCTGTGAAAGCACTCTCAATATATTTTCATTTTTCATTTTTTTCATTAGGTCACCAATGTATATATTCATTCAATGTTTTGCCTTCATAGCTCTACTGGCTTATAATTTTCATTTTTTTATTGTTTCATTGGTCACCGGTATATATTCATTTATTTATTGCCTTCATAAAACAATAAATTTTTAATTTTTTTATTATTGTTTTTAAAAATGGTCTCCCAATTTGTATTTCATTAATTTATGGCCTTCATGGCTCTACTTAATATATTTTCATTTTTTTATTGTTTTCATGGGTGTAATTTTGTCTTTAATTTTATTGCTTTCATGGCCTTATTATATTTTCATTTTTTAAATTTTTCATTGTACATGGTCACCAGTATATATTCATTAATTTATTGCCTTCCTTTGGCTCACTAATATATTTTCATTTTTTATTGTTTCAGCATCACCAGTATATAGTGTAATGTATTTGCCTTCATGGCTCTGTATATTTTCATTTTTTTATTGTTTCCATTTGGTCTTACAGAAGTATATATTCATTAATTTATTGCCTTCACTTGTCTGTCCCCATTTTTCATTTTTTTTATTTGTTTTCATGTGTCACAGTATATATTCATTAATTTATTGCCTTCATGTCTCATGAATATATTTTCATTTTTTTTATTTTTTTTTTTTTTCACTGGTCACAAGCATACATTCATTAATTTATTTACTTCATGGGTCACCAATGTATTTTCATTTTTTTAATTGTTTTATGGGTCACCAGTACATATTCATTAATTTATTGCCTTCATGGCTCACCACTTTATTTTCATTTTTTTTTTGTTTTCATGTGTCACCAGTATATATTCATTTATTTATTGCCTTCATGGCTCACCAATATATTTTCATTTTTTTTTAATTTTTTCATGGTTCACCAGTATATATTCATTAATTTATTGCCTTCATGTCTCACCAATATATTTTCATTTTTTTTTATTGTTTTCATGTGTCACCAGTATATATTCATTAATTTATTGCCTTCATGGCTCACCAATATATTTTCATTTTTTTTCATTTTTTTCATTGGTCACCAGTATATATTCATTAATGTTTTGCCTTCATGGCTCACCAATATAATTTCATTTTTTTTATTGTTTTCATTGGTCACCAGTATATATTCATTTATTTATTGCCTTCATGGCTCACCAATAAATTTTTAATTTTTTTTATTATTGTTTTAAATGGTCTCCAGTATATATTCATTAATTTATGGCCTTCATGGCTCACCAATATATTTTCATTTTTTTTATTGTTTTCATGGGTCACCAGTACATATTCTTTAATTTATTGCTTTCATGGCTAACCAATATATTTTCATTTTTTTAAATTTTTTTCATTGGTCACCAGTATATATTCATTAATTTATTGCCTTCATGGCTCACTAATATATTTTCATTTTTTTTTATTGTTTTCATGTATCACCAGTATATAGTCATTAATGTATTGCCTTCATGGCTCACCAATATATTTTCATTTTTTTTATTGTTTTCATTGGTCACCAGTATATATTCATTAATTTATTGCCTTCATGGCTCACCAATACATTTTCATTTTTTTTATTGTTTTCATGTGTCACCAGTATATATTCATTAATTTATTGCCTTCATGTCTCATGAATATATTTTCATTTTTTTTATTGTTTTCACTGGTCACAAGCATACATTCATTAATTTATTGCCTTCATGGGTCACCAATGTATTTTCATTTTTTTAATTGTTTTATGGGTCACCAGTACATATTCATTAATTTATTGCCTTCATGGCTCACCACTTTATTTTCATTTTTTTTTGTTTTCATGTGTCACCTGTATATATTCATTTATTTATTGCCTTCATGGCTCACCAATATATTTTCATTTTTTTTTATTGTTTTCATGGTTCACCAGTATATATTCATTAATTTATTGCCTTCATGTCTCACCAATATATTTTCATTTTTTTTTATTGTTTTCATGTATCACCAGTATATATTCATTTATTTATTGCCTTCATGGCTCACCAATATATTTTCATTTTTTTTTATTTTTTTCATTGGTCACCAGTATATATTCATTAATTTATTGCCTTCATGGCTCACTAATATATTTTCATTTTTTTTTTTATTGTTTTCATGTATCACCAGTATATATTCATTTATTTATTGCCTTCATGGCTCACCAGTATATTTTCATTTTTTTTATTGTTTTCATGGGTCCCCAGTATATATTGATTAATTTATTGCCTTCATGGCTAACCAATATATTTTCATTTTTTTTTATTGTTTTGATAGGTCACCAGTATATATTCATTAATTTATTGCCTTCATGGCTAACCAATATATTTTCATTTTTTTTAATTTTTTTGATGTGTCACCAGTATATATTCATTAATGTATTGCCTTCATGGCTCACCAATATAATTTCATTTTTTTTATTGTTTTCATTGGTCACCGGTATATATTCATTTATTTATTGCCTTCATGGCTCACCAATAAATTTTTAATTTTTTTTATTATTGTTTTAAAGTGTCTCCAGCATATATTCATTAATTTATGGCCTTCATGGCTCACCAATACATTTTCATTTTTTTTATTGTTTTCATGGGTCACCAGTATATATTCAATAATTTATTGCAGTCATGCCTCTTGAATATATATTTTCATTTTTTTTTTATTGTTTTCATGTGTCACCAGTACATATTCATTAATTTATTGCCTTCATGGCTAACCAATATATTTTCATTTTTTTTTAATTTTTTTCATTGGTCACCAGTATATACTCATTAATTTATTGCCTTCATGGCTCACCAATAAATTTTTAATTTTTTTTATTATTGTTTTAAAGGGTCACCAGTATATATTCATTAATTTATGGCCTTCATGGCTCACCAATACATTTTCATTTTTTTTATTGTTTTCATGGGTCACCAGTATATATTCATTAATTTATTGCCTTCATGTCTTACCAATATCTTTTAGTTTTTTTTATTGTTTTCATGGGTCACCAGTATATATTCATTAATTTATTGCCTTCATGGCTCATGAATATATTTTCATTTTTTGTTTATTGTTTTCATGGGTCACCAGTATATGTTCATTAATTTATTGCCTTCATGGCTCACCAATATATTTTTATTTCTGTTTATTGTTCTCATGGGTCACCAGTATATATTCATTAATTTATTGCCTTCATGGCTCACCAATATATTTTCATTTTGTTTATTGTTTTCATGGGTTACCAGTATATATTCATTAATTTATTGCCTTCATGGCTCACCAATATATTATCATTTTTTTTATTGTTTTCATGAGTCACCAGTATATATTCATTAATTTATTGCTTTCATGGCTCACCAATATATTTTCATTTTTTTTATTGTTTTCATGGGTCACCAGTATATATTCATTATTTATTGCCTTCCAGGCTCACCAATATCTTTTCATTTTGTTTTATTGTTTTGATGGGTCACCAGTATATATTCATTAATTTATTGCCTTCATGGCTAACCAATATATTTTCATTTTGTTTTTATTGTTTTGATGGGTCACCAGTATATATTCATTAATTTATTGCCTTCATGGCTAACCAATATATTTTCCTGTCTGTTTATTGTTTTCATGGGTCACCAGTATATATTCATTAATTTATTGCCTTCATGGCTCACCAATATATTTTCATTTTTGTTTATTGTTTTCATTGGGCACCAGTATATATTCATTAATTTATTGCCTTCATGGCTCACCAATATATTTTCCTGTCTGTTTATTGTTTTCATGGTTCACCAGTATATATTCATTATGTATTGCCTTCCTGGCTCACCAATATCTTTTCATTTTTTTTTATTGTTTTCATGGGTCACCAGTATATATTCGTTAATTTATTGCCTTCATGGCTCACCAATATACTCTCATTTTTTTTTATTCCTTTCATGGCTCACCAGTACATATTCATTAATTTATTGCCTTCATTCATCAACAATATCTTTTCATTGATTGTATTTCTTACATTGGTCACTGATACATTTTCATGGTAAAATGTTACAATTTTCTTCCTGTGTTTCTTTTCTGCAGAAGTAGATTATAAACTTAGAAAATCTTTTTTGAGATTTTGTACTGGTAGTGTTTTTTGTGCTGAGTTCAAATTGCTGCTTTGACTGTTACACCCACTATCACTAAATAGCCTGGAAAAAGTTATAAGTCTTCTTTCACTTATCCTATGGCTTAAATAGCAGGTTATAAACCAGATTAAAAGAAAAACTGCTAGGAATTCAAAACTGCTGATAAGGCAATTAGAAATCATGTCATTAAATATTACTGGAATTTGTGAAAATTCACACTTTAAAAAGAAACAGAATTGCAGAGCCATAGTCACCTATGTTCTGAATGGATATGGCATTCAAACAGTGAAAAGATATGTTTGGTAGCATTTGCTCATGCTCATGTAAGAGCATGTCTTTCTCCATATTCTACTTGTTAGTATTCTGTCTGAAGGCTCTTGTTTAGATAGTTTTGACACTTTCTTGGATTCCAAAGGTGCCTTTTTTAACATATTTCTTTAATACCAAACCATGCTAAACAATAATTTGGTAAGATTTATTCTGTTAAGATAGAATTTTCAGGAAACAGAATAAAAGAAGAAATCCCTTGAAAAGATTATCATCATTATTTTAGTATCAGTCCGTTTTACTAGTTTTGTTTTTTCATAAAACTGTTTCTTTAACTTTATTTACATTCGAACATTTGTGCTCAACTTTGTTGTTATCATGACAATGTTTCAGCTGTTATGCTGTTTGGCCTTCTCCAGGTGCTAATTGATATGAGTAAATTTCAATTTTAAACTGAATTCTTTATTTAATTTCTGAGGGTAGACAGCTCTCATTTCACTGACCATGTCTAGGGATATCTTCTGTTTTTAACTCACTTATTGCTCCCCACTGTTTCCACTGTATTTAGATCGGTACTACCTGGTCCAGGGATTGAACTTACAGTTACTATATCAATAGATTTTCCTTTGTTCTACTGCTCTTCATTTTTTCTCTTGTTTAACTTTTCTCTTACTTCTTTTTCTCTTTCTTCTTTTCATTACTCTGTAATCTCTTTTTTTTACTAACTCTCACTATCTCTTTCTCTCTCTCTCTCTCTCTCTGTCACTTAATATATCAGATTCTTCTC